>CM045770.1:38168940-38768940 GCA_025200525.1 Camellia lanceoleosa | reverse complement strand
AAATTCTGAAATTGAATTCTGTGCACATCTTTGCATCCTCATCCCATTCTAGGCATTCTTAGGCCTAGTTTAAGACATCTTAATGAGGATTTAGACATAGAACCACACCGAGGAAATTTAGGGATTTAATTATCATCCTTCCGACTGTGAACTTAGTGTGTGTTCTATTTGTTAACTGTTTAGGGTTGGCTCTCGGGGACGCCAGTAGTCGCTATTAGTCCGTAACTCGCGTGAGTAACAATTGTGTAAAGATATGTTCAAAATGGTTATCTTTCAATCTTGAATCAATTGTTTATTGAACTAATATTGTTTCTTGAATGAATGTATGTCACGTATTCTCAGTATTGTGGCATCCTTAGCATTGATTATTCTTTATTCTTGTCGATGGCCATCATTCTTATTGGATCTGTTAAGGCAGGTCCTTTTGGACCTCTGTTTATAGGCTAATGGATGTACCACATATGGTGATTGATTGAAATCTTGAAAAATCAAAATCTTGTTTAATGAATTGATTTCATTCAGAAGGACATTCATTCATAACCTCTTTCTGTTGTATGTTATTCATGGGCTTTAGCTCATTGTTTATATATATATGTAGGTTCTCGTGACGGGCCGGAGCTAGGAGCGTGGGATTGGTCCCCGCTTTGTCAAGCCCTATGTGCCTCTGCGAGGTTCCGAGTTGCCATGCTATGGCTTGGGTGTTTTGTGTCCCTATCGGTCTCCTTCTTGTTTGTAACCTTGTATAGACTGTCTTTCGAGGATTAGGTTCGTTGCATCGACTGTATATGATTGTATAGATCAGATATGGATTGTCTTGTTTTGAACTGTATGAATGCATAAAAATGTTTTTGCATCTGATTTTCATTTCAATGGACACTAGTTATTTCTTGTATTGGCTTCCGCCAAGCCTCCTGTACTTTAAGCTTTTACTATTGAAGAGCCTTCGGTAATCTCGGATTACTGGCCAATTACGGTGCTAAACCCATAGGGCCGGGTTTGGGTCGTGACAGTTAGGTCTACTAGTTGATCTATCCGTGGTAGAGGAAAGCTATCTTTTGGGCATGCCTTGTTGACTGTTTTGTAGTCGACGCAGACACGCCACTTGCCATTCTTTTTTGGCACTACGACTGTATTGGAGATCCATCTTGGGTAATGCACCTCTCTGATTGCTCCTGCCTCTAGCAGGTTTCCTACTTCTTCCGCCACTATCTCGGTGTGGTGGAGTGCCGATCTGCGTGTGCGCTGAATGATTGGTCTGGCGGATAGGTGGACATTGAGTTGGTGACAGATGAAGTTGGGGTCAATGCCTGGCATGTCATATGGTGTCCAGGCGAACACTTCGATGTTAGAGGTCAAAAATTCCAAGACCTCTAATCTCTCAGTGCTGGACAACGACGAACCGAGCAAAAAGAACTTATCCGGGTTTTCTTCATCTATTCTTACCTCTACTAAGCCTTCCACCGCTTTTTGATTAGCTGTTTTGCCGATGTCTGCGAACAGTTCATTGCTCTCAGGTTCTTCCACCGAATGAACATATCCCTTGGCAGCGCGGCTGCCATTAACCCTAACAAAGCATTCCTTGGACATGATTTGGTCTCCAAAGACCTCTTCTATCACTCCGGTATCGTTAGGGAATCGCATTACTTGGTGGTGGGATGACACCACCGATCGCATGGCATGCGACCATGTTACGCAAGATGATGTTGTAAGTGGAAGGACTTTCAATACCGTAACTCCACTTGTTTCGTTACGCTTCCTGTTCTAACTGGAAGAATTATTTTGCCGACTGGCCACTCTGGCATTGAGTTGAATCCAATCAGGGGAGATACGGCTGGTGCCAAAGTCTTTATATTGTAACTTCAATTGTTTAAATGTTTCGTAGTACATTATTTCACATGAACTGCCTTGGTCTATCAAAATCCACTTGACGTCAAAATCCTTGACTTGGAGAGTGACAACCAGGGCATCATTGTGAAGGCAATAGATCCTTGCCAAGTCTCTATCTGAAAAAGACATGACGTTCATGGCCTCTATCTTCCCCTTCTTGGTGGTAGGTTGGGCACTTAGTACCTCTCTTAAGTGCTCAGCCTTTTTGATTGATCCTCTGAGCTCGCATACACGCTCAGGTTCGAAGACTCCATGTATCATATTGATCACACCTTGAGGTGGGGCGTCGATTGGCATCCCGTTGGGGTTATTGTGGTCCTGGGGGGCTGGTTGCATCCCTCCTTCAATGTACTTATCCAGGTGACCGACCGCCACCAACTCCTCCAGGTGCTGCCTCAATGGCGTGCAATTCTCAGTGCGGTGCCCCTTTTCTTTATGGAAGGTGCACCGCGACCTTTCGTCGTAGTCCTTCTACGCTTCCCCTAGTTTGGCTGGCCATCTGACGAAAGGCTCATCTCGTATTTCACTTAGAATTTGGTATATCGGTTTTTTGAATACCATGGTTATGACAGTGCAAACTTTCAACCATCTTTTATCCTGGTCCTCTCCGTTGTCCCGTCTGCCACGTCCGTTTCTGCTCGGACGATCTACCGCGTTGACCTTTGCTGAGGCCTTCTTCTAAATCGAGGTCGTGCTGATTTTGTTTTAGCACGTGCGTCATCCTCCTCCACCCTGATGTGCTGATGCACTCTTTCCATCAAGGCTTCCATGGTGAAGGGCGGTGTCATGGTGATTGAGTCCCTTAGTCTGTTCCCGACTGGAAGGCTTCTTTTATCTTGTAATGGCAAGATTGGTGGGGGATCCCCAACTGGTTGAAGGTCTCCCAAGATGACTATTATTGTAGGATCTTAGGGTCTCCTTGTCGCCCATGTCGATGGAGAGTAGCTGGTCGATCTCCATCGGAGTTTTGGTGTTTGTTCTAAACCTTGTTACGAAAGCCTTCGCCAATTGCGCCCAGGAGGCTATGCTGCATTCTGGAAGTTTTTCGAACCAAGTCAAGCCTAGATCGCCAAGGCTAGATGGGAAGATGATGCACAGTAAAGCCTCGTTTCGCCGGTATACAGCCATGACCTGGTGAAAGTGGCTCAAGTGTGAGTAGGGGTCCGTTTTTCCCTCATATGTAGTGAATTTGGGCTGAAGGAAGCCTGATGGTAGGGGCGCGTTTTCAATTGCCGGAACGAACGGTGAGGTCTGCAACCTCGCTAATGCCTTGTCCGTCGGTTCGTAAGTAGGGCGCGGTATTGGCATTCCAACCTCGACGCTTCCATGCGTCCGAGGAGCCAACCGTTGAAGAGCGGACACTCCGTATGGATCGCGTGCCCTAGCATCCTCCTTCCATCGTGCCCTCTCTTCTAGCACGGTTCGTAAATCGGACGATTTGGGTAGCTCCGTCTATCTGGATCTTGTTTGATGCGTATGCGAGGGCCAATAGGTGCTTCCTTCAGTGTATGACCTCTCAGATTTCGTCCTCTCAGACCTGGAGTGACGAGTTCTGAAAGACCTGGATTGGGTATCACCTGTCCCGAGGCTTCTGTTCTCTGCTTGCGAGGGTGTGGTATTCCTACTACAATTTTTCGAGTGGCGAGAGGGCGTTTTGCTTTTGCGCCCCTCTCCTGTCGCCACTCATTTTCCCTTTATCTGGCGCTTTAGAAATTCCATGTCCGCCGCCATCCGTCGTATCAATTCGTCTTGCTCCTTGACGCGATCCTCTAAAGTTTGAGGATCAATCCTCCGCCTTTGTCTCTCTGGGCTTTACGAACGAGAGTGATGGGGGCTGTTAGTCCGCCTCATTCCCCTTGCATCCCTCCTGGGATTCTGTCGTTGTGGCTCCAAGTCCGTCATAGGAGGGATAAAAAGTAGACCTTCACGCCTCGCACCCCCTTCTGGTGTTTGTTTGTCGATGGCGGACTGTGGCAAATCTTCGTTGTGCGCCATTGATTCTAGAAAGGAAAAGCTTGATCAAGAGGTTTTGTTCTTGTCTGAATTCCCACAGACGGCGCCAATTGTACGGGAAAAAAAAATAAACCTTCTCGTATAATCCTGTTGATCAAGTCTGTGTTTCTCCGTACGACGTCGTTCTACTACCTGAAAATACAAATGTGAGCTAGCTAGTGGGTGTGTGCCGAAAACCTCTCCGATGCCTCAGTCAGCAAACTAGACAAATAGACAAAAGTTCTGTGTATTCGGGAATCAAAGTTGCGTTACCTCTCCATAGGTGATGTTTGTGAGCTTTTATAGGTTTCGTGTGGCACAATCCTAGTAGGACTTTTACTCCTCCATGCCAAGTCCTCCTAGGATTCATACTCCTGAAAGATAATGCTTATCCTTCAACACCCCTCTTACTACTTAAACCAAGTGAGATGGTTTTACCATGGCCGGACTACCATACGGCCGAAATAACATTGCCATACCAGACTAACTAGAGTGACCGACCTAACTGTTAGTTCGGCTCTTCCTTGCCTTTCTCCTACCTCGGCTTCACATGCCAAGACCGAGCTATCTATAGAAGAGTTAAGCCGAACCAACCCAAAAACCAAGTCCTGAAGAGGGCTCAGCATACCTCGGTTCCACATGCCATAACCGAACTAACTCTGGCGACTGAACCATACGTAGTATTTTTCTGAACCGGACTAAAACATAAAGCCTTCTGGGACCGGACTAATCATTACGGCTCTGGGACCGGACTAACTTTAAAGCCTTTTTTATTCAGCCTTTCGTATTATGGCCCATATCGGCCCATTGCCCAGCTCGGCCCAATTTTTCACATAAATTACCCTCTCAGTCACTCTCATTATTGAATTCAAATTATAGACATAGAGATGTTCCTTAGAAGTTTAATGAAGCCATTTTACTTCTACTATTTTGTCCTAATCAAAGAAATAAGATTCTTTGTGAACTTACTATCAGGAACCGTTACTTCTTTCCAAGCACCCCCACACTTAAGTATTTTAAAAAATAATAATTTCCTATTAATACACCCCCACAATTCTAATGTAAATCATAATATAACATCTATCACTTGTTGACTATGGCATGCTTGAGTAATAAAATTCTAAATCAAATTTATGAAATAGAAAACCTAGAACAATTATGATTACATAAATCATATTCTCATAAAGATTTTGCTCAAAAACTAAACAATTCAAAATCTCATTTGATTGTATAAATTCTTACAAAGCAATCAAGAAAAAATATTTGTAACTCTAAATTAAGATTTAAACTCTTAATTTTAAGTACTTTTTGTTCAAGTTTTTGTGACTAACTTGCTATAAATTATGATTAGCATAAATCATAATTACTAGACAATTTTACTTCTCTCCCTCACATTTGTAATAATACATAAACTATAACAAAAAATATGACTCATTTTCGAACATAAAAATATTTGTGACAAAAGAAAATTGAATTATCTCTTCTAATTCAAGAGATAAACTCTTATATTAATATTATGGTTCATGGTTAAAAAAATTCTGCAGCACAAATAAAATAATGATTGATGACAATTTATGTCACAAAACTCAAAATTAAAATAACTTTCAATTGATTATTAACAAAATAATAATCAACACAAAAGATTCCTCAATCTGCGTCCAATTAAATAGAACGACAATACTATTTAAATATTTAAATTTTTCGATATTGATGATTGTTTTGATATTATAAGAATATTACTACCACAATCAAATTATACTTATAATACTCCAAAAGAGATCCATTGATAATAGTATGGATGTTTTAAATACCATCACAAATTAATTCATTATAATTTGCACTGACTATGCATCAAACATAATAATAGAGAAGCAATGAGATGACATCCATACATACAAATAAAAAGCGCAACAAATTTATCATGTCGGTACACTAAATCCAAAATCAGAAAAAACAAAAAACTTGTCTTAACATATTCAAATTAGAATATCACATAAAGTTCTAATTATTAAATTCAAAACATGTAACAAAAAACTAAAATCAAACACTAACGAAATTGAAAGCCTAAAAATCTATTAATAGTTACACTATCAGATTTTGATAAAACATAGAATTGAAAAAGGCGGTATAAAATTACAACAAAAAACCAATCAAACAAATCTATCAGACACCAATTTACATCTTTTCTATTACTATAATATATTTGAATTTATATTGGGAGTCAATTGGTTTGTTCTTGAACTTCACTCGTTAATTCAAAAATTGATATTTTTGTTTAAGTAATCATGTTAGTTCAGAATGTATATCTATTTATTATTATTTATGTGTTATAGAGAATCTTATGATAAGACAGATCTAAGTTCTCTGAATATTGGTAAGTTTTTTTTAGACTAAAAATTTATAAGTTATAACCGAAACTGTTTTAACAATGATAAATATGTTTAATAATAGTTCCTGCAGATTCAAATAAAAGCATCATTCTTTATGGATTCTATTATTAGTGCATAAAACCTAAAAATAATATTCTAAGTCTTACCATAAACAGGAAACACATTATGCAAGAAAACGATATGCAAAAAATTAATTTTTAACCAAAAAATACTAAATCTATATCACATAATATGTACACATAGAATTGTAAACAGATTAGGAAATTTTGTCTTAAAATTGTCAGAAAATTGTTTTCGGTAAAATCAGTTTAATGCCAATAAATAATAAAATAAAACACAAGAAATTTCTTACCGAAATTCTGTAAAGTTAATACAGATTTGTGACCGAGGCCAGTGTTTGAACACTGTGTCTTTAAGACAGAATTTCGCCCTCGCCTCTGGTGCTTGCGATTAATGGACGTCCTGTCTCCAAGATACAACAATCACCCCACATAGAAATTGCATAACTTTCTGTGTGTACAGCGAACCAATTTGTGCCATGCACTCTCTCTTATATATTCAACTAGACATAATGTATGAATCCTAAAACAAACCTTCTCATTTATGAATGTCATGAGATAGGATGATATTTATAGAAGCATTCGTGACTTTTACAATGGTCATGTCTCTTGGGTTCACACCTTTTTATATGAAAAGACACCATGAAGGATTACACCATTTCATTCGAATGGAGTCCAATTCCATTCATTTCTAAAATTTTCCAACATTATTGAGAGATACGAGGACTTTAGGAGAAAGAATAGAGGGAACTATGTACAAAGAGGTGAATAAGGTGTGGGGGACATTTGTGGAAAAGGGTGGCTGGTGGTTAAGGTTTGCAAGAGAGGAAGGAAAACTAAAAAAAATAAAATAAAGACATTTTAGTAATTTGACAAAATATTCTTTAAGGGAAATTTACATTGAAAACCTCCTAGATTGATTAAAAATCACGTTATCACCAGCAACTCTTTTACTTTAGATTTTTGTGTAACACATGAACTCATTTATAGTTAACCATTAGTGAAACTAAAAGTTTTATAGACCTTACGAAAAATTATTGTACGGGGAGCAAATATTCTCTTGTTTCCGTACTCCTTATTGTCCAAACTCTTCATTGCTCCGAATGACACCATTCAACCTGAGAACACAACGATGATGAGCTACTTGGCAGTAGTTGTTAGAAAACCCCTCCGACGATTAAGTTAGCACTCTTGTAGAGAAAGAAAGAGAGAGAAGACAAAATAGAGGGATAGAGCTCTGGGTAGCCAAAAATTCAGACCTGTTGTATGGAAGCGCCACACAGTTTAAATAACTCATGCGCGCACCACTCTGCTTGTCCTTTTTCTGGACGCGTGGTTGTACTACCCTCTTCATTCTTTACACTTGTACGCATCAATACTGCCAAATAACATTTGGCCAAACCGCCAAACAGTATTGGTGCGTAACTACTGGCGAGTTTTTCTCCTTGCACTCCGATTAGGCCACGTAGCGACTCCTGCCGTGCTATTCATAACCTGGCACAAGGCCGTTTACCAAATTCCATCAATCGGCTCAACTCCGAGTTGTCCAACTAGTTAACTGCGGTTTGGCCAAATATTGCTTAGTCTATACAGAGGACGGTGTCATTAGCTCGGACTATCCTTAGGTCGGTCCATTCCACATGTAGTCTGGTCCCTTGTTCGGTGTAAATTCCCCTCAATTGCACACATAGCTCGGTCCACACTTCTCGACCGAGCACATACATAGCTCGGCCTAATTTACGCTTTCATCTCTAGCAATATCTCTTTTCTTCCCTCAAGCACTATCATCCAATCTCTTCTTATTTTCCTTCATTTCTCTTACCTATGCACCACCAACGTCCACTTTCTTTCTCTCCTCTTCCATATTCCCTCCCTTAAGAACTATCACCATTCACTACCGTTCTTATACTCGACCGGTAAACTAGTGCAACCATAGGCCCAAATTGACAAAATCTAGTTTCATTGTGCCCAAATTATAAAACTTGTTATATTATTTTTAACAAAAAAAAATGATTGAGTTTTCTAAATTAGTTTTGAATTTTTTTTTAAAAAAAGTACAAATTAATTTGATAAAAATAAATATCAATTTTTTTTTGAACTTCTCTAAAAATATATTTGTCCCAAACAAAGATAAAGTTATATCAAAATAATACGTTTTGATTCTTAAAAAAAATAAAAAAAATTACCAATTTAATTTTTTAAATAAAATTTAATATAAATATTAAAAAAAAAAAACCCTTAACCAAATAGAGTCATTTGGTTCTGGTTTTCAAAAAATAATTTTCAGAAAATTCTACTTTTTTATTTTTCATATTTTAATGTTTTCAATGAATTTTTTTAATATTTTAAGCAAATTTTTTTAATTTTTAGACACACCTAACATAAATACACTTAAAAATATAATATTTGTAAAAAAATACACTAATACAAAAAATATTAAAAAAATATAAAAATTCAATACATGTTTCATATATTTGTGTATTTATTAATTTTTTAAAATATTTTTTGACAAATATTTTATTTTATTATTTAAATACATTTAAGGAAGGTGCAATTAAAAAAGTAAAAAAATTGTTTAAAATTTTAAAAAATATTTACTAAAAATAAAAAAATACGAAAAATAAAAAACTCAAATTTTAAAAACTGAAACCAAACACACCGATTTTTTTAAAAAAATACAAAAAATAAAAAACTCAATTCTCCTTCCCAATTTTCTCGGGAAAATTTGAAAACGTGTGCGGGACTATTGCCGTCGTTGGCACGTATGAGGGGCTGGGCCCACAACGAGCCACGCGTCACGCGTATACGGAAGTTGAGTGCGTGTTTTTATTATTATTATTTTTTTCATAAATAATTATTTTTGTGCGATCTAACTTGAATGCCAAGATCACCGAGGGACCTACAAAGATTACCAGCAGCCAACCTTTCGACCGGTAACCTTCTATTAGCGGTTTCTACGTTTTAGTGTCGATTTTTTTTTAGACAATTACTTATCAGTGTGCTTACTAAAAAATTATTATAAAATTATGAAAAAGTTTATATGTTTAATTATTAATGTATATAAACTTTATTATATACTTATAATTTTTTTAAAAACATTACACTGAATTGAAACTTCTTTCCTTCTTTTTTTTAAAAAAAAAAAACTTATTACACTAAAAAAAATGCCCCCACTATAGATAATATCATTTTATTCCCTTTATCTAAGAAGAATCATTCGTATTAATCCCTAATTATAAAAATTGTATAAATAATACTCATGGTCTAGAGGATGTGAAAATGATATATTTTTATAATTAAAGGTATCAAAATAAACAAGTTCATGAATGAAATGAATAATTAATATTAGCAAATAGTTGAGAAAATCTTGGTATAATTAAGGCCGAGATGCACCGAGCATAAACACACTGAGATTTTTACTTACCAATGGATTAGTTTTGGATTTGCCCATTCTAGATTTTTAATCTGTAGATTCTATTTATGGGCTTAAAAATACAAGTTTGGGACCTTATCGATAGGTTCATACACAAAATTTAAAACTCATCTAGTCTTAAAATAAAATATTTATACCAATTAGTCATACATATTATTAATTGTTACCAAAAAATTCTTTTTTTTAAAAAAATTTAAAGACATTGCTACATCTCACTACTGTCGGACTTCCGTCAGACAGTCATTGGAGACTTACCGGAATGTTCAACATCACCGGAAAGTTGCCAGAGTATTACCAGTGTTTTGAACATCATTGAAAGTCGCTAAAATGTCTAGAACGTTTGCTGGACGTCAAGAATATTACTAGAAACTCACTAGAATATCTTGAATATTATCAAACAAAAAAGAATAAATAGAGAAATTAGAGCGAAAAACATAACAAAATGTGTTAAATATTGATAAACTAAAAGGAAAAAAATGTAACAACAAACAACAATAATGAAAAAAAATGTGTTACTTTTAATTTTTGTAAGATTTAAGCAAATAATCTCAAATATTGATCAATTTAAAAAGTAAATTTTGAAACTGTAAAATGTTACAGTTTCAAAGTACAATTCTATTAAGTATTTATCCTTATTAATCAAACTGAAAAACTTATTATGAAACTGTAAAATTTTACAATTTTAAAGTATGATGCATTTCAGCACCAAGAAAACTGAAATTATAAAATTTTATAATTTGTATCGCCTGTAATTAAAACTCGAAAACCATTTATTCAGAATTTGAAAATTTTATCCATTAAAATAGGAAAATAGAAGTGTATAGTAGAAAAAAAAAAATTTAAAAAAATTTTAAAAATAGGGAGATTTGAGTAGATCTACATCAGATTTGAGTAAATCTACCCATCTTCTTCATCGGAAACTCATATTCTTCGCCATCGATGAATGAGAAGCAAGAAGTCGGTGTTCGGTAGTTGCCGGTAAATCTCAATCAATGGTGGTTGTCAGTGACTGTGGATCAGTAAAAGAAAGAAAATAAGGAAGGCCTGATCATGGTTGTCACTGGATATTAAAGAAAGAAAAATAAAAATAAGAAGCAAAGTGTAGAGAAAGAAGAGAAGAAAAATGCACACAAGACTTTTAGGCCTACTCAAAAGATTTTGAAATTAAATAGAATACATACTTTTCAAAAAGGACTTGTGAGTAATTTGCCTTACAAGTTTATGGGTTTCCGGTTGGGCTTGGCCCATATAAGCCTAATTTGTTAACTTCAAAATTCATTTAGAAATAATAAGCAATTATAATACAATTTTTAAATTGTATACAACAATTACAATTTCATATTGAATAATTAAAAATTAAAAATAAATTTTATTTATTAAAATACAAAATGACATTCATTATGCTCAAGAAAATATTACTAGTTTCTTTTATGGTTTAAGAAAAAACAATATAAAGATAAATGAAATTTAAAACAATATCCATCGTCTTAGTGTTGTTTGATTCTTATCCAAATTTGATTCTTCTAATGATATGCTATTTGGTTGGTAATACCTAATTTTGTTTTAAAATTATTAGAATTACATTTACTTATACAATTAGACTTCGTTTGGGAACAGATTTTTGTAGTAATTTTTTAATTTTTTAGCTAAAATATGATATAAAAAAAATTAATATGTTTGGAATGACTTTTTAGCTTTTTATGAAAAGATGTGCAAAAAGTTGAGAGAAAATGAAATCTTTGATTTTTTGGTATGGGTTGTTGACTTTTTGGTTTTTTTAGGATTGGTTTGGCATGTTTGAAAAAAGCCAAAAAGTTAAAAAGTCATTATCCTATTTAAGGGGTTGTTTGGGATGACCTAAATTAGTGCACTTTTTGTCTTTTTACGAAAAGATGTGTAGAAAAGTAGAAAGGTGATGTGATGGAAAAAAAAGATAAAAAGATAGATTATTTTTGGGTTGTCAAACTTGACCTAAGTTACATCATCTTATTTAAGTCACATCACCTCTCTAACATATCACTTCAAACTCAACACATATTTCATAAAAAGTCAAAAAATACACTTATTTAGATCATTCCAAACAATCTCTAATAACTTTTTGACTTTTTAACTAAAAAAAACACTTGCCAAACGAGACTTTAGTCTTACAAATTTAACATAAAAGCACTGATTTCCCTTAATAAAGTTAAAACAAACAAAACTAATGCAATGATAAATAAACATTGAAATAAATAAAAGTAATTATAATTTTTTTTAATAAGAGATGATAACATCATCTTTTCATTCATTCAATCCACAAATTACTAATAAAAGAAACTTAAATATTATATAAATTAAAATATTTATGAAATTTAATATAATTATATCTAAAATAAGTGATTAACTGTATTGTCTCAAAGCAGGTGAGTGTAATTTATCTAAATTATTTGAATAATATTAGGAATTATAAGAAAAAAATATCATGAAATCCTTCATGAAGATTTTTCTCATTTGATTAGTGTATGATATTTTTTTATATATATAATCTAACGATAAAAAAATATTTCATAATTATTTTATAATTTTTTTTTTATAATACCGACCATTACTCATATTATTTTAATAAGGGCCTTGGACCCTGTGCGGATGGCTGGCTTTTAGTTTTAAGTTGGGCTTTGTACCAAAACTAAACCTTTTTTTTTTTTAGTTTAATTTTGAGAAGTAGGGGAAAAAAACAAAAAAAAACAAAAGAAGAGGTAATATTGTACACGTGTCAGTGCATAAAATTCGAGGGAACATATTTAGGTTCCTAAGGGGGCGCTGTAGCTTAGCGTGGCCACGTGTTACAGTTCAAACAGTACTCTAGAATATATAGAGAGAGAGATAGATATATGAGAGAGATAGATACATATATATATATATATAGAGAGAGAGAGAGAGAGAGAGAGAGAATATGGGTTGTTTGGACTTAATGATCACAACACAGAATTGGATTCACCTGCTAAAATTCTAGGGTTTTTCTAAGTCGTCGTTCACTGGTCTCTCTATATCGGTAAGTCTTCTTCTCAAAGATTCGATTCTTCGATTCGGATTTGTATATATATAGATATAGATATAGATGGTGTGTGCATGTATGAGTAGGGTGTTTGACTTCTAGGGTTTTGAAGAATTTGGGATTTTGAGTGTTTCGTTGTTTATTATTCCTATTTTGATTTGAATATGTTTCGTACTGAGGTTTCTGTGGAATTTAGGGAAGCTATTCAGCTATGATGATGTTTTTTTGCTGGAGAAAATCTAGGTTGTGGCATTGAACTAGACAGATTTTCGGATTTTTTTTATTTATGTTTATGCATGTTTTTCCAAGGTGTTTTACATTTGTTATATTCCAATTATTGGGTATATATATATACACACACATGGATTTTGTTGATGAGTGCCCTAAGGCACTTGTTAACAAGTTTGAAATAGTTGTAAATTCTTTATGAGAGTGTGTCGTAAAGAATGGACAACCATATTAAGCTCTTTTAACCAACAATGCCTTAGGGCACTCGTTAGCAAGACCCTCTACACATTTTTGATTGTGAAAGTTATATGAATTAAGTTGGCTATGGTGTTGAATTTTGATCAGAAATGTGAATTCTGTTATTAAGGTCCTTTAGGCTATGTTAGGATTTGCAGAGGGACTTGTGGAAGAGAAAAGTGAATGAAATAGAAGCTTCTTTCTTCTTTTTTTTCCTTTTGCTTTCCTTCCACAAATTCTCCATTAATCTTTAATCCAAATATAACCTTAAGGTTCTATTATTTCTTAGTTGGGGTGTTTGATAACTGGTGAATTTTCAGTTACCCTTTTTTCCAATAAGAAAGAAAATCCACCTATGTATGTGGGTTTTGGCAGAGATGCATATGAATTCATCAATAAGATGAGAAACAGTAACAAGGAGAGGTGGATATAAAAAAAAATTTAAACTAGAGTAGGCTCCCCAAATTGTGTGTGATGCAATACCGAAAGACGTGCTCAAAATTTTTGGATGGAAAGTTGTAGAAGAAAAGATAATGGTAATATATAATGAATTTCATGCACTTATAGTAATCATATTATTGCCTCAAAATGTAAGGCTTAATCATCATGATTTATTTGAAAAATATGTAAGTTATCCATAATATTTTTCAAATTATATATTGTAAATTTAGAAACGCAGATACAAAAATAGGTGGTATGAGATTATTAATCATGGCTAAATGTCACCAACTTTTGAATAGAAGTCCAAGTAACCACAAGGAAACTGTTGATGGTCAATTTGTCTAACATGCCATATTGTGTTTGCTTATATGAATTCATAGTTTAATTAAACGTCTAGGCTCTCAAGCAAATTTATTTGAGAGCCTTGAAAATTCAGGTACGAGGCGTTAACCACATTGCCTTAGTTTGTTCCTGAAGGCATTTCACTTGTGGTGACATCAAGAGAGCCTGAAGCGTTAGCCTTAGAAGCATTTTGTTGCAATTTATGGTTAATTTGACTGCTCTTCTTTTGGTCCTTGAACTATCTGTGCTTATGTGGTTCTGGATTTTTCTTGCATCTTGTTAATTATTTATGATATTGATGGTTTTGTGAAGGAATTTGGAAGCATGCAGTCAAAGTCAAAAAGTGCAAGTCAAGTAGAAGCTAATCCGTATAACATTTCACCATCAGCAGTATGTGCAGAACCTTGGTGGCGCAGTACTGGATATAATTACGTCCCCCCTGCTGTGATAGGGGGAAACGCATCTAATTCTTCTTCACTAGAACAATCAAAAGATGGCCAATCACAATCTGATGTTGCGTTGGATGAGGATGAGGATGATGCTATCAGAGAATCACAAATTAGTGCTTCTCCACATTCCAGTATTCTTCAAACTAATACACTGTTGTGGATGGTTTTATATATTTTGAATGAATAGCACAAAAATAATGACTTGAATGATATAGTCTGATTTGATGACACCGGAAACTAGCCATACATTTTTGGGGCACTTATGTGTAGGTCCTAATAAGTGGATTTATTGTCTAATAGGTCCTATGGGAAAAATTTGTCATACAAAAATGTCACTAATTGTAAGTTTTAGCGACAATTTATAAAAATCATGACAAAAAAAAGTCACTAATTGTCAATTTTTAGCGACATATATAAAAAATTGTCACAAAAAAATTATTTTTACCAATAATTTTACCAATATTTATTTTCAATAGGACTTGATGGGAATTAAGTCCAACTATTAGGACCTATTGATAGTTTACCCTACATCCCCCCCCCCCCCCCTTTTTTTTTTTGATTGGCTTGCCATACATTTTCCTCGATGACTTATTATTCTCATGGATTTCTTATGTGTCATATATGCTACAGATTAATTGTTGATTCATCTATTTATTTTATTATTATAATATTTTCATTGTTATATATATTCGTGGGCATAGGATTTGAGGAATTTTATTTGATCAAGTGATGTGTATTTTCTTTGGTTACTCATCCAAGAGAAACTGGTATAGAATTTAAATGTCATTTATCGAACTTGAATGTGAAAAACAAGGATTCATTTAGTTTTGTTTATTAAAACCATTTTCAGGTGCTTTTGTAGAGTTTTTTAGTAGTGAATTTGTTTTATACACACCCAACTTAGTTCAGGAGTTAAAATACGAGGAGGAGAAGGGTTAAGGCACTCACTGTCTCCAACCTGATTCAGCCTCTACTTATTACCTCTTGTTTCACCAGTTCAGCTTCATCAATTAAGCTTCATTTAAGGCAACATATAAAGTTGTCAATCAAGATTAAAGACAAATAAACAATTACGCAAATATGGCAGCTTTAAAGTTGTCATTTTCAACTTAATTTAGGACATTATATTCTATTGAACTTGTTCAGTAAAAGTTCAAAAATCAGTCCCTTCAGTTGAAAACTTGGACTCTTTTTAGGGGATTTATCATGCTTTAAGTGGTACCTCAAAGTAAAGTCATGTTAGGAAATACAAACTACTGAAAATTTTCAATATCAGTGATTCGGCATGGAAATAAGGCTACAATTGGCCCTCTTTCTTAAGTATTGCACATAATTCCTCTTTAGATGAAGGTATTTCTCGTTGTACACAATTATGCGTTTTTTCCCATTGTAGTTTCTCTGTTGTTAATTAATTTTGTATACCCGAGTTCTTTTTTTGCCATTGTAATGTCTTTGGTGTGCTCAACAGAGGGAAATTTTTCAATGTGGTACTAATGGTGATCTTATTTCAAGGATAGATGGAAATTATGGACAAGGACACCAGAATTACCAGCATCAAACATCAACCATACCTCCTAGGAGTAATGAAAGCCTTACACAGCCTCCACAGCTGGAACTTGTTGGACACTCTATTGTAAGTCTGCATTTTCAACTTTTCTTCACCTGGCTAGAATGTGAGAGCTGTCTTGATGATTTGCTTTATTTCTGTGCTCAATTTATGAAATCAGAGAAGTCATACTGGCATGACTTAGAAACAAAAAGCATTCCTAGTGTTCTTGTAACTCTTGCAGGCTTGTGCATCAAATCCATATCAGGATCCATATTATGGGGGAATGATGGCAACTTACGGTCCTCAGCCTATGGTATGTATGCATGCAGTATCTCTTCCACATGTATTATAATATTTAGCAATTCTTTTTGGTTTTAAGAATTAAGAACCAAAAAAAATAGTTCTTTTTAATTATTATGATTGTCTATTCTGTAAAGTTCATTCTGTTGCTGTATTATTAATGTTAATGTTGAATAGATTTACAAATGTATCAAACTCCTGATGTACTGTCTAACAAATTATTGTAATGGTCAGGTGCCCCCTCATCTATTGGATATGCATCATGCTAGAATGCTTTTGCCCCTTGAAATGGCACAAGAGCCGGTTTATGTGAATGCGAAGCAATACCATGGGATTCTGAGGCGAAGGCAGTCACGTGCTAAAGCAGAGCTCGAAAAGAAGCTTATAAAAGCTCGAAAGGTCAACTTCCCAAATAATCCTTGTTTCTTATCTTTGTTTCCACCTTATATGATTAGAGTTTATATAAATAACATATAGTCTAGGAATTATCCGTTGCTTCCTTATCTGAAAACCATACAATCATAGAAGTGATGTTTCTTTTTTTTTAATGATTTCTCATGACTCTTACATATTACATGTCTCACTATAACTTCATTGTATATTTGACTTTGTTGTTGTTTTCCAGAACTTGTTTGGTTTTCTATTGTTGACAGAGGTATAGTAATATTATGCTTTCAGTCGACAATATCATAAACCCATGGATTATAGGTAGAACAATTTATTTGTGATAAAAACCGCCACCGTGGAATGGTGCAAATGCTAACATTAGGATGGACAGACAAGATGATATGATATTAGATCAGGTCAAGATGATATTAGTTCATTGTCATCCACTATTAATAAAATACAATAATAATAAGAAGAAAATGATTGGATGAAATCAAAGTTTTAAAAGGCTTTCTTGAAGCTCGCCTCGATGCTCGCCTCGCCTTGAGGCTAAGGTAAACGCATCAAGGCTTTGATTTTTAGGCATTACTCCCCAAAGGCTTGCGCATCATAGTTTGAAACATTCTCCTTAAGTGCGCTTTTTACGCCTTTTGCGCATAAGCATGTGAGGAGTATGCACATGCAGAAGTTGCCTTGGGCATTTGTTAAACTTAGCCTCCGTTTGGGAAGTGGGTTGGCTTTTTGGTTTTTTTGGCTATTTTAGCCTGGGCCTAAAAAGCCTGGTTTGGGAAGGACTTTTTGGCTTTTTTGGCTTTGACTTTTTGGTGAGGTGTCCATGTGTAATATTACTAAACTACCCTTGGTATTAAATTTTATTTTTATTTCGGCGGCTATCCTAACAGTGACGTCACCAACCCATCCAGGCTAAGTTTTTTTTTTTTTTTTAATGGTTTTTTCATGTGGTTTTTATTTTTGTTCTAATTTTAATTTAATTTTTTTTCATTTTTTGTAAAATGATAAAAAGTGAGGTTTTATTTTATTGTCCTGTGTATTTTAAATATTTTAATTTTAAATTTATTTAATTTTATTTTAAATATTTAAATAATATTTAATTTTATTTAAATAATCTAAAAATTTAAATCGTAAAAATTTAAATCATTTAAATATTCAAAAAATTTAAATAATTTAAAATGTTAATATTTTAATTTAAAAACAACTCTACACTCAAATCGTAACTAAACACATAAAACAAAACTTAATTAAGAAATTATTTTTAAAACTCATAACCAAACACATAATTTGAAATTCCATACTACTTTCACAACTCTACACTCAAATTATAACCAAATACATAACAAAAAAATTAAAATATTTAAAAATATTTTTATAAAATAGAGTTTGAATTTTTTTTATAAAAAATTTTAAACGCGGAAGCAACAAAAAGGAAAACGTTTTCATAAAAATATTTTTATAAAATAGAGTTTGAATTTTTTTTATAAAAAATTTAAAAATTTAAAAAATTCAAATTGTAATATTTTGAAATTAAAATATTTAAAAATATTAAAAAGCGTTTTCCTTTTTGTTTGTTGACATGACTTGGCTAGTTAAGGTAATACTTTAGTGCAGCTGAGTAGGACACGTGGACGGTAGTGGCTAATTGGTTCAACATTTCCAACGTGGGGCATTTTGGTAATTTAACCCCTTGTTGTATGTGAGCTACCATTCAAATGGAAGCTGATTCATATTTTGTCGCCTTGTGGCTAATTTAGCCAATTTTGTCATGTTTTGGCTAAATTAGCCCACAACCGGCTTCCCAAACGTACCCTTAGTCTATTAGATTGTTAAACATAAAAAATTAAAAAGAATCCATTTTTATAACTATATTCTACAGGAAAAATTAAGTAAATGATCAATTAAGAAAAACACAGTTAATGGTCAAGTGAAAAGCTCAATCAGTAAAGTTAAGAATATCGATTTCTCTTTCAGTGAAGGAAAACTTCCTTCTATGCAGTAAAATGTTCAACGCATTTAAGTGAAAAGTATTTACACATTTATATTTAATTTTGTTTTTATTTTTTTAACTATTTAAAAATATTTAATTTATTCAATAAATATTAAAATTTGAAATTTGAAATGCTTACGCCTCAACGCCTTGAGGCTTACGTCTCGCTTCATGAGGGGTAAAACGCCTCAAGGTACATATTCGCCTTTAAAAACGTTGGATGAAATGATAGAGTACCTACTGATTTGATTACCAAAATGAACAAATAGTAGCAGGAATTAGCTTTGTTGGTATGTGAAGTAATATGTTTCTTAACCAATAATTAATTGATTAAAATAAGACAAAAAGATGAGAAAATGGTATAGATAGTTTACTTATCTAGGTAGTAACAATTAAGGATGGCTATAAGAAAGGTTGATCAAGAATTGTCCAGATTTCTGGTCACTCCCTCTTTTGGGATGAGTGATTATTTGAATATCAATAGGCAGGGGGCAAAACAAAGAAAAAAAAAAATATGTTTAAATTTGAAAAATAATTCAGAAGAGCAGATCCCTTCATCATCTTATAAATTTACAAGGTCTAATAGGATTTGAATGAAAAGTTTTATTTCACACTATCAGATTTAAAGTAGTCATCAATGTTTGCATGGATATATAGTTTTGAATTTTAATCTCATCATTTTAGTGCTCTCTCTCTCTCTCTCTCTCTCTCTCTCTCTCTCTCTGAAATATTAGTCTTAGATCTACTTTGGAGAGCAAGACTGGGTGTACCAAAATGAGTAAAATCTAAGATCTCACCGTGATGTCTGCAATGAAGTCCTTTATGTGGATTGCCTTTTTTTTAACCACTAGTTCAGTTTTCAGTGCTCAGATAAATGTCCAATTTTACAATTGTCTTTTCACCAGTTTTAATTGTTCCATCCACATTCTTCTGAATTTTCAAAAAGTGGTACGCTCTTGGAATAGGATTCTTTGTATGAATAAATCAACCTTGACCAACTTTATTGCAATAAGTTGAAGAATCATTCCAAATCTTGCTAGAGATGATGAAACTTGGTAAGTTGTCATCTTAGTTATTTTGGGGTAAGTAGAACCTCTTTGTTTTTTTCTACATTTTTTATATTTTTTTACCTCTTTGTTGTTTCAGCTGTATATTCATAGTTGTCCTATTTTTTAAAAAAGCCCTTTAGGTTTCCTATTCTTTTATTTTCTTCTCTTGTTGTTGTATTTTATTGTTGTTGTTACTGGACATAACATTGTATATGGATTCATCCATACCTATTTTCACATTGAAATATTAATGTATGAGCTTTGTAATACATGCGTTGTTTTCTTCTTCTGTTTTTCCTACAGCCATATCTTCATGAATCCCGCCACCAGCATGCTATGAGAAGGGCAAGGGGAACCGGAGGCCGTTTCGCTAAAAAGTCCAATAACAACACAGCTGAAGAAACAGGAACAATTTCGGGTTCTGCCATCTCATCACACTCTGCCAGCTCATCAGGTTCTGAACCTTTGCACTGTGAAGCAGCCAAAACCCAGAATAATCATCGCGAAGCAAAAGGGCCTAAAGTGCATGAGACATATGATGGGCGAGGATATCAGAACCACAGTAGCCTCCAGGCATCAACATATGGTGGGCATTCAGCCAGGGGAGGTGAAGGAGACTCGTCAGGGCAGCAATGGGGGAGTGTCTCATCTAATAAGGCTTCACAAAGGGCACTTGCTATTTAGTGAGGCCTAGGGTGAAAACACGGGTGTTGGGTGAGGTAGAATCATTTATGCTCGTGTGTTTTGTTATGGCAAATCATTCTTGGCTATTTTAAGCTTGAATGGCAACTCATTCTTGGCTTTACTTGTGGTGGGGTAAAATAACAGAAGATGGAGAGATGTTAAACCAATCTCTGATCTTTTGTGTTTTGTATATAGAGTGAACTCATTTAGAATTAGAACTTTGAAGGAAAGTCTTTAGGGAGGTTTGAACAAATTAAACAACATCCTAGGAACCATGTAAAGTGTTTGACAAAAGACTTGCTTGTTTGGGATTTTTCAGTTGTGCCTTTGCTTGGAGAAGAAAAAAAAGTTTCAAATATTGGATGTCAAGTAGATATGTGGGTGTTTTTTTTTTTTTTTTTTGGCAGGAGTTTGTTGTTTTCTAGCTTATTAGTGTGACTTGGGGTTTGGAGTTTGGTTAGCCTATGCTTCTTTCTGAATATTTTCTGCGGCTGCTGTCAGACTTCTGTTTTAACTCGTTTATATGTATATGAAAATTGATGTGGGTTTATTTCAGGGATATAAATAGAGCCAGTAAAAGCTTAGTTCTGCTGGAATTGATGCGTTCTGAATGGTGCATAAAACAGTTTGTTGGTAGACAACCTAGTTCCTGGTAACCTGGAATTTCACGTGTTGCCCTGGTTCATCAATTGTCTTGAGACGTAGTGGTTGATTCTATTATGTTTTCTTGTTTTCTTTCTTGGTGTTCTGCAAATAAATGAACCAAACTGGCAGAAAATTTGATCCTGAGCAACGAGGGGGCAACCATTAATGTGTATTTGCAATTTGGAAGGGAGGGAGAAGTTGGTTCATCGACTGTCTGAACTTGGAGGTTACTAGTTCAAAGGCACATGTGGGAGCATTGGAGAATCTCGACACACAGAAAATAAACGATTAATTTCAGATTGGTTTTCTGAAGGATAAAGGTTGAAGCCTCTTGTCCAGCCTAAATCAAACATAAACCTGCTCAATCAACACGAACAGCTAAAAATTGAAGAAAAAAGAAAAATTCACACAACAGCAAATACCATGATATATCAAGTATAAACCTGCTCAATTCACCCCCGAAAAAAATATATCAAAAAATCAAATAAGAGTTACTTTCTAATGAAATTTCCTATCAAAAAATCAAATAACAGTTACTTTCTTATGAAATTTCCCTTCTGCGTCGCATCAATATTGAGACAGGACTGATTCATTTGTTAACATGATAGGATTCAATCAAAATTTCAGGACGTACCAACCACGGAGCTCAAAAATTGAGGGTCCTTAACTTGTCTCATTGGAAGCACCAATGCTCAGACACACAATGATACCAATGAAATGGAAACATAAAGCAAGAAACCAACCACCAAAATCATCAGATAATTAAGAATGTCATCGGAGTTGGCAGTCAGCAAATTCTGGGTATCCAATCAAAGCAGCAGAGCATAAAACTTTGAGACCAACTGATTTATTCTCATAGTCTAATACATACTTCTACACACGGTTAAAATAATAATAAAAACCATCAAAAAGGAAGTACAAAAAATAGAAACTGTATTCTGTTTCTGGTTGGTATTTCCATGTTGTACAATCATTAATCATCTTGATGTTGATGATGATGATTCGGTGTCCTCCATGTTTCCAACAACATCTTCATCCACATGTTGATCCAAGATGATTTCTTCGTCTAGGTCATCTGGGGTAACCACTTTTTCAGGGCCTGCATTGCTCCCATCAGTAAAATTATCATTGGACTCAGTGGTGTTAACCACAGTTTGTTGCTTATCCATCATCCCAGACAAAGCCAATCTTGGAGACCACTCAAGAACATCATCAATAATGTTGGAAACCCGCTTTTGATACCTGCAAGTAGAGAGTTTCCATTTCACACCCGTGCATGGTAAAAGATTTATAAAATATACTGGATTGCTTCAGAAAAACCACCGGTGTATTCAACTATTTCACATAAATCCACCATCAAAACTAAGTTTGCTTTGAATAAATTCTCAAGTTTTCGGTTATTAATAAAATCTCTTTTTTTTTTTCTCTTTTTGGTCTTCATAGGAGTTCAGAGGTGACAGAATTGTACAGCAGAGCAGAACCACGGCTGGAGGAGCTCTGCTACGAAGAATGTCAATACAGAAACCACCATAATCAAATAATTATAATCATTGATGGTATGTTTGGTTCACTGGAATGAAAGTAGAGTGGAATGGAGTGCTTCTTTCTTGGCCTTTCTACAAAATGAGTGGTGAATGATAATTCCATTTGCAATGTATTTGCATAATTTTTTTAGTGAACCAAACGTGAGAATGGGCATTCTAATGGAATGATCATTCCATTCCACTTTTATTCCAATGAACCAAACACTACCTGAGAATTTTCAAAAACTAGACAATTGTAATTTAATCACAATAATGTTCACAAAGCATGCCACTAAAACAAAAATAAAAAATAAAAAAACAAACAATTAATCTCTAGGCAAAATCATATGCCTAACAAGCTGAATGTATAGGGCACTACTAACTTTCAGATTGTGTAGTAATATAATTGAAGATATTCACATCATGGTCATTCACTCCATTGTACTAGTGAGATTTAGCAATTGTGCAGATAGTGATGGACAGGAAATCATTTTCCTCAAGTAATCAGGTTAAAAAGAGAGGATATTTAACAGACCTGGCTCTGGCAGCCTCATCAGGGGCATGGTGCCTCAGAAGTAATATGACCAACACAGCCACTATTGCATAGAAAAGCCGTGCTGTCCACTTCGGTCGCTCCTCCTCATCTTTCTGGGGCCAGAAACGGAATAATTCACTCAGTGTTGCTTCCTCTGCAAGGATGTTGGGGAAAAACCATACACGTTTTCCGAAAAGAATCCATATAGCACCAAAAATTGTAGCTCTCACTGCAAACAAAAATAAATCCTTCATAACCCAAAAATATACTTAATGACATGATAATTTCAACAACAACATACATATATATAATCTAGACAAACAGCCAAATGTCCAGGACTCTTAAAAGTAGTGAAAGCAAGAAAAATTGTTGGAGTTCACTAGAAAAATTGACAGGTGGCTGGTGCATACTATTCCAATTAATCTAAAAAAACAGTTTCATACCTACACCAGTACCCATAACTGAGTAAAAACATTTTATCGAGGATGTAAGACCCATGAAGATAATTGTGGTAAAATTAAAATTGAAACCATAGCCACTGGGAGACTTACCTAAAAGCAGGGAAAGTATAAGCAGAAGGACCCCCGCACACGAGTAGAGGATGAGCAGCTTGGCCCGATGGGGATATACAGGAAACAAGCAGATTGCAAGCGTCAACACAGGCCAAAAAAATGACAGAAGTGTTTGCCACAGTGGCCGTCGTTTTACAAACGTCCAGGCAAAAAAAGCATCATTTTCGGAAAATACTTGATCCTGCAATACATAGTTAATAAATCTCAACAATCAATTAGGAAAACATGCTCTAGACTTCCAAGAAAAATTAGACAATGCACTGAACATGAATTGAGGAGCTGTTAAACATTCAAGGGTTGTTGAAATCCAAAAGAAATAAAGCATAAATCAGCTACAAAACTAGAAAGCTATGCAGCCAGGATTCCTTCCTAACATCCAGGTTGACCGTTCTGAAGGAATACAATGATCACATCCTCCTCTATTCATGATAACAGATAAATAAAGCAACAGGCCAACAAGGAAACTGGGCAACATAGGAAAATTTTTTTTATCAGCAACAGGCCAACATAGGAAATTAATATAGATATAATCATATACATATAGAACCTTCCATAATTCAGGGAAGGCCTCAACAAGTGCACCATCATGTCAAGAGACTCATGAAGCAAATATATCTACTACGAGTCTAGGATAAAAATTTCCAAGAGAGTACATACAAAATGAAACAAATCCTTTAAAGATTTTTTTACTGAACATGAAATAGTCCAACCCATTTATTGGAAATCTGATCTAATCACTATCTTGAGCCACTAAAGCTGTCCTACAACATGCACCTTCAGATATTTAGGACTCATGAAGCAAATATATCTACTACGAGTCTAGGATAAAAATTTCCAAGAGAGTACATAGAAAATGAAACAAATCCTTTAAAGATTTTTTACTGAACATGAAATACTGCATCCCATTTATTGGAAATCTGATCTAATCACTATCTTGAGCCACTAAAGCTGTCCTACAACATGCACCTTCAGATATTTAGTTATGTACTAACAAAAAATCAGTCAAGGAAAATAAATTGATAATAATTAGATAATCTAAAAACTACATACCGGATCCAAAAGACCATTACAAAATCTCATAGGCATTGCTTTTGTTCCAATACACCAAAAGGCAAAACGAAGAAAGACATAGTAGCAACTTCTTCTGAATAAGCTGTTGACTGATTAACTAGTTGACCGATTCTTCTTTTAGCACATAATAGGTCTCACTTATCGAAAAATGCAATTTTAGGAAATAAGTGTGGATGTTTTGGCCAATACTCTCTGCTGTGTACTCTGATATCTGCTTTCAAAAAGCAGGTTTTGTTGTTCAGCACCCTTGAAACTAATACCCTCTATAAAAAAAATATAAAAAAAAAAAAAAAAGCATGTTTTAGGTCTCACTTATTAAGCTAGTTGTTGTGAGCGTAGTGTAATTAACCCTCTACAAAAAAGTAACTGGAACAAAATGAATCTATACCACTAGGAGAAATTGAATATAGCTGATTTATTACATTAAAAAAAAAGAAAGAAAAGAAGTGTAGAAATATCAATTCATGATGGAAATGTATGCTCTAGAATTAGGGCTTGGAGCTTTAACATAATGTGGAAAAATTAACATAGAAAGGACCTTCAGCTGTCAACTGTTGTTTTTAATCTCTTGGTTCAAATAATTGTTTGATAAAGCAATCACTAAAATATAAGAAGGGTCTTTAGTACTTTACTAATATAAACAGGGTCAAAATTATTTTATTAAAACACACATAAACTTGCTAAGCAATATGAGAAGATAATAAAAAATTGATATAAAAAAGCGAAGCATAAAACATATAAATAACACCAAAAAATTTCAAATCCATTCTTGATCCTTTCTTAAACTAAGAAAGAAGAAAACCAAATCACTAAAACTACGTGATAGTATTGTTGCACATTCTGATAATAATAGCACTTTTCTACGAAGTGAACTAACCTCATATATACAATTTGAATACATGAAGTTAATAAGGCACTGGGTAAAGAAGTAAACCCCTCATTAAAGAAGCAAATAAGTGATATAAAGGAACAAAAAACATTAAAATATTCTCTACATGGCATCGAGAGAACAAACTCACAGGAAATATCTCTAAATGTGCTGGCCAAGTAGACAATTTTCTCTTCCCAGGCCGAACAGTTTTCACCACACGGTCACAGCGCACCAAAAGATTCTTTCCCAGTAGAATATTGCCAATGTCTTCTATTTCTAGGTTCTTATCTGATTCTAGTATGTCTTTGAGCTCTGGATGATTTTTTAAAAAGCTAACAAAATCTTTTCCTCTGAAATATTCCACACGTGTCTCTTGTAAGACTGCCCACCTAGATTCCAAATCTTTATGGTCTCTCACCTTCTCAGCAAACAACTGAAATACATCCTTCTTGGCTTGTTTCTGAAATTATGATAAAAAAATATATAAAAAAATTAGAAAACAAAAAAATTGACTCATAACTCAAATTATTCATGATCTATGATAATATAAGGTACCAAATCAGCCAAAATAAACCATTCTCTAACAAACAGTTCAGCACATTCACTAGACATACATGATACACCAGTGTCAAGCATGAATGCAGGGTGACAAACTATGGTTGCATATGGTTTAAAATGAGTCCTTAGTAAAAAACAGTAACAAACAAGAAGAATGCAAGGCAGATAGGCAGCATGATCACTTGTAAAAGCACTCACATACGGAGTTCTAATTTCATTTAAAATATTTCTTCTTAAATATGCAAGACAGGAAACAAGAAGAGGTCCATTTCAACTGCCAAATCAAAACAGAACTCAAACATGCGTCATATTGGTAAACACACAATGAATTATACCACCATCAATACTCAATAGTGCATTTTATGACATGCCATAATCTTAGTTGTTATGGCATTAGCAGTATGGAAATTATCTCTTAAAAGGTTTCCGTTAGAGGGAGAATAGGAGGGGTGAGGAAAAAAGTTATAAGCCACCCAAAATCATAAATAGCTACAGGGCACTCCTTGCATATAACACAGCAGTTACAATTGCCGAACTAGTCTAAAAAATATGATATATTTCCAATAATTGCTATTCAATTAATAGAAAGTCCTACCACCCTCGCCTTCATTCACCGCACAGATTTGACTATGGGAGAACTTCACGCTGAACATTCTACTATGTAACATGGACTCTATAATATGTGTCAAAGTGTCCGATACACCTAATTCCCATGTCCAAGGAAATTGTGACACGGAAAAATATCAATATTTCTTAGTACACTATTTTTACTTTCTAGGGTAAAATGGTGTTAATAAGGTGCTATAGAGCATTTCACGCACCATATGGCGTGTTATGCATAGTTTTATCATAAACTCAACTTATGAATATGTTTCCTGGGTGAATGTCCAACTCAAATGATGAACATATCCCATATAACCTTACCCAAGTGTCTGACACAATTACTTCATACATTTAGAAGAATCATTGAAACATAGTCCCGTAATTACCGTAATTTTGTCATCCAACCTCCTCAACCTAAGACAACTTCTCAAAGAGATGCTTGCCAAAAAAAATTGGAGCCTTCCAAAATTGAGTATTCTAATGGCTTCTTCTCCACACAAAAATGTGCTCCACTTTATCTTCCTTATCTATTTTATGATTTATCACAAAGACCTAACAAAAAGACCTGAAGACAAGCATTCCCATATCTTCCTTCTGCACCTAACAAAAAAAGGGAAGGGGTCCGAAACCCCTGTGCAACAATAATTTTCAACATCCAAAAATAAATAAATAAATAGAGTATGACATCTTTAATTAAAAGATAACTCCCTCTTGTATTTGGTCTAGTAACAATGGATTCATCAGGAGTCATAGTGCATTGATTAAACAACAGTTCTTTTTTTTTTAAGATAGGAATTAAACAACAGTTCTAAAAGGTTAGCAATTGATATACTCATAAGATAATTTACAAACATCAACACAATAAATGACCAAATGTGATACCCCAGAAAAATTATATATATATATATATGAACCCTCAAAAAATTGCTCTAATGCACCCAAATAAGACAAATAAGTTGGAAGACAATAAGAAATGGCCAAATTAATAAAAATAAGACAATAAGTTGGAAGACATTTATCTAAATTCTGCTATTTGGGTTTTTTTCTGCCTTTGGAATGATCCTTTTAGGAAATTAAAATTGTGAAGAAATTAAAAGGGGGCGCCATTATTAACCCCAATGTCCATCATCAAAACAAACACAAACTACGAATCACGTAAATAAACACATTCAAAAAGCCCGAAATTGCAGCGAAACAAATCGCTAAACAGTAACAGTGTGGCTCAGCCTCAACGATGCAGATCTTTCGAGAAAACTAATCGCAAACCCTAAAATTCGTAGAATGAGAATGAGAATGCGAGAAATGAACGGTACAGAAAGAAGCAAGCAAAACACACTAACCCTAGGAGGAGTATCGCTGTTGAGATCTCGGTTGCTTCCATTCTGTATCGCCCCAGAGGATCGCCGGACCCTCTTCTTCTCCGCGCCCGATTTCGTCATCTCCCCACTTTCTCTCTCTCTCTTTTCCTTTTATATATATCTATGTTTTTGCAGAGTTCGCATCGTATAGAGATGAAAAATTCATGCCCTAACGTATGAATTGCAAATGGTTTAAATACCCAAACCCGAATATCTAAAAAATCCGATCTGGTCGCTCTGTCTGGAGGCGGGTTTGGTTTGGGCTATTATATGTTGTTGTATTATCTTGAGTAGTAAAATATCGTTCAATTTGTTAACGTCTGGTTTGATATTTTAAAAAAATTTAAAAAATTAAAAAATTATTAAAAATATTAAAAAATTATTATTATTTATAAATTAAAAATATAATAAAATTAATTTACATAATATTTTAATATAAACCAACCAGCTAACGTGATTAATACTGCATTGATGGAAGTGCACTTATTGGATTGTCAAGGAAAAAATAAAAAATAGGTATATATATTCATTAAATTAGAGGGTAATGTTGGGCCAGTGGGGGCTCATCACGAGTTTCGTTTTGATAATCTGAACCGTTTAATGTATAGAACTTGTCGAGTACTATATGCCTGTAAAAAATCACGTTGATCGGATATCGCTAACTATATGATCAAATCAGTTTTGTATAAAAAATGGATGGTGTTATAGTTAACGGCTGACAAAAAAACTAACACGATCAGATAACTATCGATATCCGATCATCGTAAATTTTTATAAGCATATAGTACTCGACGAGTTCTACACATTAACGGCTCCGATTAGCAAAACGGGACCCGTGGTGGACCCTCAAAGACCGAACAATATCGTCAAATTCAAGCCCGAAAAGAGGCAACCATTTCCTATCTCCTAATCCAGCCACTGCTCTACCAGACTGTACGGGTTACATCACTAATTTCTCCTATACATTTATTTATACAATTTTTTAATACACATTTTTTCGTAAAAAATCAAAAAATTAACTCATACATCCATATTTTTTTCCTCAACTTGTTAGTCCAAAAAAATAGGGTAAATTACATTTACCTCCCCTGAGGTTTCTGACAAATACAGGGACCTCCCCTGTGGTTTGAATAATTACAGTAACCTCCCTTACTTTACCTGACAATATCAAGATTCCCCCCTGCTGTCAAAAATCATTAAACGGTGTTACTTTTTCCTTATGAAATTACCTTATTGCCCTTCCTTTGAAAATATTAAAAAATGTTTTTGGATTGGAGGATAGGTTTGGAGTGTTTCGAACAGTGTTTTTGGATTTATTTTTTTAAAATATTAAAAAATGTTTTAAAAATTATTTTTATTTTAAATATATAATTTTTATTTAAATATTTTATTTTATTTTGTAAACATTTTATTTTTAAATATATATATATATATATATTAAACTCAAAACACAATTTCACACTCAAATCGTAACCAAACACAAAACTCAAAACTCAATTCGAAAATTATTTTCAAAACTCATAACCAAACACATAACTCGGCACTCCACACTACTTTCAAAATTCTAAATTCAAATCAACCAAAAGCATAACAAAAAATTAAAATATTTAAAAATATATTTATATAATAAAATAAAATATTTAAAATAAAACTATATATTTAAAATAAAAATAAATATTTTAAATATTTTAATTTTAATATTTTAAACTCAAAACACAATTTCACACTCAAATAGTAACCAAACACAACTCTAAATTCAATTAAAAAATTATTTTCAAATCTCATAACCAAATACATAACTCGACACTCCACACTACTTTCAAAACTCTACATTTAAATCGTAACCAAACTCATAACAAAAAAATTAAAATATTCAAAAATATATTTATAAAATAAAATAAAATATTTAAAAAAAACAATATATTTAAAATAAAAATAAAAACTTTAAAATTTAAAAAATATATTTAAAATATTAAAAAAAATATAACACATAGATGTATGAAATATAATGCACATTAAAATAAATAAATTAATATTTAAAATATAAAATATTTACCCTAAAAAAATTAATTCAAGAAATTATTTCTAATTGGAATTGTGATTTTATGAGTTTTGAAAAGATTTTTGAAAATTTCTAATTGGAATTGTGTATTTGGTTAACACTCTATGAGTTTTGAATTTTTTTTTGAAAATTTGTAATTGAAATTGTGATTCTAAAAGAGAACCAAACATGTTTATAAAAAAAAAAAATTCAGAACATGTTTTTGCTCAAAACTCAATTTAAAAATTATTTTCAAAACTCATGACCAAACACAAACTTAAAACTAAATTTAAAACTTTTTTCAAAACTCAAAACTCTTTCCAAAACTCAAAACCAAACTTTTTCAAAAACTCTATTTTAAAAGAAAAAAAATTTCAAAAAAAGTTTATTTTATTTTATAAATTTATTTTTAGAATCAGGATTTGAGTGTGGAGTCGTATTTTGAGTTATGAGTTTTGAAAAAAAAAAAAAAATTGTTTGGTTATAAATTTTGAAATTTTTTGAATTTATTTTTTTAGGGTAAATATTTTATATTTTAAATATTTATTTATTTATTTTAATGTGCATTATATTTCATACATCTATGTGTTGTTTTTTTTTTAATATTTTAAATATATTTTTTAAATTTAAATATTTTATTTTATTTTATAAATATATTTTTAAATATTTTATTTTTTTGTTATGCGTTTGGTTACGATTTGAATGTAGAGTTTTGAAAGTAGTGTAGAGTGTTGAGTTATGTGTTTGGTTATGAGGTTTGAAAATAATTTTTGAATTGAGTTTTGAGTTATGTGGTTGGTTACAATTGTGTTTTGAGTTTAAAATATTAAAATTAAAAATTAAAATGTTTACAAAATAAAAAATATTTAAATAAAAGTTATATATTTAAAATAAAAAAATAATTTTTTTTAAAAACATTTTTTAATATTTTAAAAAAATAAATCCAAAAAATACTGTTCCAAACACTCTAAACCTATCCTCCAATCCAAACACATTTTTTAATATTTTTAAAGGGAAGGGCAATAAAGTAATTTTTAAAGGAAAAAGTAACACCGTTTAGTGATTTTTGACAGCAGGGGGGAATCTTGATATTGTCAGGTAAAGTAAGGGAGGTTACTGTAATTATTCAAACCACAGGGGAGGTCCCTGTATTTGTCAGAAACCTCAGGGGAGGTAAATGTAATTTACCCAAAAAAATAAAAAGTGCGCTTATTTAAGACACCCAAAACAATCCCATGTATTATCTTAAGTAGTAAAATATCGTTCAATTTGTTAAAATTATATCAATTTATATTAATTTGTATCGTTTTAATTGTTAATTGTGAATTAAATTTTAAAATTTATAATTTTTCTTCGAAATCCTTCCGCTCCATTATAATTAATATATATTTTTTAATCTCTAACGAAATATCAAAGTAAAAATAAATGTGAAAGAGATTTAAAATATCAAATTTATTAAAAATTAGTAGTTATATATGGAAAAAAATATGTAGAATTAGTTTGTGTTATATATATATATATAAAATGTTATACAAATTAGTATTATATTTTATGTAAATACTTGATAATTGGTTAAAAATATTTTTCAATCTATTAATTTGTCCTAAATTGTTTAAATCATAATTTAATTATTTGTCAATTTACTATTTAATTTATAATTTTATTCTCAAATCGTCTAAATGATACTATACCGCACACACTCCTAATCTGGAGACCTAATTCGGGTTCGGATATATGGGTCAAATTATCAAAAATTGATACATGTGATGGCCTAGCATTACTTTTATTTTAAGAAATAATAATTGTAAATTACTTTTAACTTTGGGTCTTGCTTAAGTGTGCAACCCCCTTAAGGTTGCACACCATATGCAACCCAATTGTTAGCTGTTAGATTACAATAATTGATCAAGACCATTGAATTGTTTAATCGTGAAAAAGTTGAAACCGGGGCAACCGGTTAATACTTGTATTTGCATGATTGCATCCCACTCACTCTCTGTATTTCGTCTCTATCTCACTCTGTTCTCCTCTCTGTGTAAGGTTGAGTCAGTGTAACTGTTGATTTCCATTAACAGGGAGAAGCCCCTGTTGGGTTCATTCCATTGACGAAGCTCATGAGAAACGATATAACAGGCGTTCCAACAACATAACTACAAAGTTGTGTTGGTTCCATTCTTTGAAAGTGAAGCCCTTATTTGAACTAGATATGAGGTATGGGCTGTCTCTTCTCTCTCTGTCTCCTCTCTGGCTCACTTCAGCTATTTTCCCTCAACTAAACCCCCATCCTAACTTCAACCGCTCTACGCTTCGCTCCAACGGAAACCCCTCCATTGGCAACTAACCTTTCTCTTTCTCTTTCTCAAGCGAGTGTTTGTGTTTGCACAAATAGCTAAGCAGGTGTGAAAATGTCATGTTTGTGTTTGTGTTAACAATTTTCGGTCATCAAGTAATTGTTTGTAGTAATGTCATGTCGGGATGGCCCATGAAGTTAAAAGGGAAGGTGATGATTATGACATTCAAATGAAGCGAGATGACATTCGTTTGATGAATGAAAGTCGGGCAAAACCTTATCATCATGGTTGGTCCGAGCAATGAATAAGCAACCAACATGAGCGTTGAAGATGGCGGGCCGATGTGAAAAAGAAATGGTTGGCGATGCTCATCAATGACATGGTTGGTGATGTTGAGCGTGTTATTACGGAGCGAAATTTGATTGATCGAAGATGGAGAAGATTTCTACAATCGTATGCTAAAGCCAAAGGATTTAGTATCTGAAAATCAATTAACACAAATAAAGAGGAAAGGTCGTTAGTAGGCTGAGGTTGTGTTCAAGGGAAGGTCAGAGATTACCAAAATACTTGGACCGTGTTGCTAAGAATAGTAGAGCTCCTAAGGCACTAACAAGAGTAGGTTGCGAAGCCCAATTTCGCATATAGTGCGATCACGGATCTTTGGTGAAGGAAAGTATGTTGTGACTCACTTCATCGAGACCACAACCATGAATTTGAACAACAACGTGTGATGTATCTAAGGTCACATCGCAGTTTAAACAGTGCTGACAAAGCTCAAGCAATGGCTATGCGCAATGTCGGTGTGAAGACTAGCCAAATCAAGGACTATATGGTAAATCAATTCGGGTCTTATGGGAATGTTGGTTTCATCCGTGCGGATCTGCACAACCATATTCAAGCCGAGCGTGAAGCGAAGTTAAGGATGGTGATCGCGAGGTGCGTTGGTTTACCTATGTGCAAAACTTGATGTTGATGCGTTTTTTACAAGTATGATGTGTATAGCGATAACAAGTTACAAAATACTGCATTGCAGGCGATTCGAAATCGCGGGCCGACTATGCAAAGTTTGGTGATGTGTTGATATTTGACTCAACTTACGTAACCAATGCATACAAAACCTTTTGTCATGTTGGTGGTGTGACTAGCCACTTTAGGACCACGATATTTGCATGTATTTTGCTAGCTAATGAGACAATTGAGACATACACATGGGTTTTGGAAACATTTATGGGCGATGGGCAATAAAGCACTGTGTCCGTACTAACAAATAGGGATAAGAAGCGTCACGAGGCAATCGAAGAGTATTTCGGGCATAAGACATCGATTATGTAATTGGCATCTTGAGAAAAATCTTTGTTTCAAATGTTCACATAAGTGGCTTTGCACATGCTTTCAAGCGGTGCATGGACATGAAACGGATGAGACGAGTTTGAGCATGGGCGGGCGACAATGGTCGAAAAATTTGGACTTCAAACCAACAGTTGGGTGTTGGAGACATATGAAGCATCATATGTGAAATTTGAGGCATATATCGTAGACATTTCTTTCTTTGGGATGAAGAGCACTCGATTCGGAGTGTATGAATGCTTATTTCAATCCTTCCTCCAACACAAATTGAAGCTATATAAATTTGTTAGGCACTATGATCGGGCTCTTGCAAGGATAAGGTATGGCGAATTTGGAGATGATCTTTGAAACAAATAACACTTTTCGGTATTGATTACTCCATTGCGAGATATAGAGACATGGAGTTAAGCTATTCACCGAAATATATTTAGAATGTTAAGTGATGAAATCTTAGAAGATGGGAAGTTGAATGTCAGGGCGTGTTCCTTTGGGATGGTCGAAATGCTACTATATTCATAAGTACAAAGTGAAGGACGGATCATGGATAGTAACACGATCCGATGGATCTTTGCAATGAGATGTTCTTGCATGAAGTTTGAGTCGTTGGGGCTACCTTCTTTGCCACATGATATGTGTTATAAAGTTGAAAATTTAATGCAAATTCCCCAACTTGTGTCTTTGCATAGATGGACAAAAGTGCAAGCAAGGATGGCGATAATGGCCTCAACCCTCAATTGATAACACTACAACCTGACGGGTATGGGATATTGAGTTCTTTACAACGAAATGTGTTTCTATGCTTGATCAACGGAAGGTTTCAAAGAGGCTAGGGATGCATGTCTTAGATGGAGCGGATGAAGGAGATATATGAGAGGAATTTGTTGGTAGGAATAGAAACAAAGGAAACATTCATTCATCGACAATTTGGAGTAGAAGATCGATGTTGTGAAGACAAAGGGAACCCGGGGCGGGCCTCGTCCAACTGCGAACCAAGAAAATGTGGGAATTGCAAATGCATTGGGCACACAAAGCGACGTGTCCTAAGGTTCGGTTTAAGCCGAACGATGGTACTAACTCGGATGCAGATACACCCACATAATCGAAGTGAGTACAATCTGAGTCATTGCCCGTTATTTAAGCGGGTTGGTGGATCCAAGTACACCGCACATTAAGCAACAGCGACTATTTTTCGATGTTTCTCCTGATTCCAAGTAGCCTGTGGGCCAATACGATAGTGTTGAAGCAGCAGTGTGGAAAAATGATTCGAACACAATTGATGAGGTGAATCAGGTAATTGTATAATTTGTATGATTTACTTATTCCCTTAATTTATTAGGTAGACAGTACTAGCTATTGAAAACACATGGAAATAATGTATGTAGTTTTCATTTTGCACGGATTGCTATACGTAACGTGTAAATAATTGGTTATGTACAATTCCAGGAAATGGCACAACGTTACTTATGTACAAGGCCACGAGTTGTAAATTTCCCATATTGTTTAGAGTGATGTTGTCATTTGTGTTTGCAGTGACTTGTCATTTTGAAAACTAATTGAAGGTGAGGTGAGATATATATGGGTTGTCTGTGTATTGTTTTGGGTGGAAAATTGGCTTATGTCTGTATTCCAAGATTCCTATTGCGGGTTGCTTGTTTCTGTTCCATATTGGGTTGGATCTAACTGAAGGATTTTTTGCGGTGTGGTTTATCAACTAACGATGTGTTTCGCTTCGTATTGATTTGTTATGACTTGTGTCGGTAACTTAGTATTATATTTCGAGTAAAATACGAATTTTGTCCAAGTAGGGTTGCAAAATTATATACCAGCACATGCATTTTGTATATAATCCAAGTGCCAGTTAATTTTGGGTGTTACTTGGAGAAAGTAACCCAACGAACTCGTTACTTTATCTCCATACCGATTGGTATATGAATTACGAGTTACGAACAGGAGTTGTGAAATTATTTAATGTTTACTATGAAAGTATGGGTTTATTGTTAGTAAAATTATGGTGGGCCTATATCGACAACAACGAAGCAGTAATTTAAAGTTGACAAGTTCAAGAAGAAAATCAAGCAATTGTGGTATTGGTTCGAATGCCTGAAAAGGATGAAGACTTCTTTCGATGAACTGATGGTAACAAAGTAGAAAGTAACAAAGTAGAAAGTAGAAAGTAAGCTGTTGTGTTGTTGTATTGTTTGTAACAAAGTAGAAAGTAGAAGGGAAAAAACTACACAGAAGTTACAATGAAGAAAGTAAGTTGTGTTGTTGTTCATGTCCTCTCTCTCTGCAAACATTCTGCCCTTTATAGCTATAAAATTCTCGCGACCCCATGATCTGCCAATTCTGTAACTGCTTCTGTGCAACTTCTGTAACTGCACGGTCATTTCCGTGTATTGAAACCACATAAAAGCTTCACTTGTACCTGTCAAAATGCATATAATTGAAGTTGCCACCTGTGCCCAGGTCCTTTTAGCCTTTCCTCGACAGATATAGACTCCCAATTCGTTCATGTTTCCTCTTGGAGGGTGGCCACTAAATCCATGAGCACTGCCAGTAACTGCTCCAGCGTGTAAGTCAGGTGGCATGCAAGATTCAATGTTAGTTGAATGGAGCAGCTGTTGAGAGGATGTGGGAAAAATAGGTGCAAAGAGGAATTTTTAATCAAATATCCAATCATAATTTAGTTAAAAATATGAGTGAACTTTTTTTTAAAAAAAAGTAGTTCCCATTTTTTTGATTATAAACCCGAGATGTATATTTTGTTTTTGATATAAATAAGTTGTGTATTTTCGTTACGTAAAATGTAGGACAACAATTGTGTTTAAGTCATTACAATATAGAACATTGAATATATTTTGATTAAATTACAAGGAAAATTCAATATTTGGCAGAGTTTGATGATTCATAGTCAGGGGCAGAAACAGTGAGTGGCTAAGTGTTGTGGTTCAGTGGCTCAGTTTGCAAGGATTGTGGTTGTGTTTAGTGGACAATATTCTGTCGATTTTTGTCTCATAATGATGAGGGACATGCCCCACAATGGTGAAAAGGAAAGTCGACAAGGAAGAGTCAATATTTGGCAGAGTGGACTTGAAGATTCGAAGTCAGGCGGCACTTACAGTCGCAATTATGGTGTAGATGTGTGGGATCATGCAATGATGAGCCACAAAAACAGTATACGGATATCGAAACCAACGATCTCCGTTCTAGGCATTCCAAGTATACTAAACCTCCACTTCTATCTGTCGATCTCCCTTTTCTTGTGTTTATTTCATGGCCACCAACTGTTTGAAACTTCTGTCAACAGAGCAAGGCTCCTGCTTTGTCTCATGCTTCCTCTTGAAAGTATGCCCACTAACTCATAATGATGAGGGACATGCCCCCACAATGGTGAAAATGAAGGTCGACGGGGAAAAGTCAATATTTGGCAGAGGAAACTTAAAGATTCGAAGTCAGGGGGCAATTACAGTGGCAGTTATGGTGTAGACATGTGGGATCATGCAATGATGGGCCACAAAAACAGTATACGGATATCAATACTAAACCTCCACTTCTATCTGTGGAGCTCCATTTTCTTGTGTTTATTTCATGGCCACCAACTGTTTTAAACTTCTGTTGACAGAGCAAGGCTCCTGCTTTGTCTCATGCTTCCTCCTGAAAGTGTGCCCACTAAATCCATGACTGGTGGTAAAAACTTCCCCTATCATTTCTAGGTGACCCACATGCAGAGAGCCCACTTTCAGGTAGTGGACATTCCTTCAGACTTGGCCACATGCCCTCGATTAAGTGGACCATCTGTCGACAGCGACTGGCAAAACTTGGTGCAAACAATGGCCCCCATGTTAAGTTAAATATTGCGGAAGTGATTGAGACCCCCTCCAATCACCACCTGCACCACCACCCCCCTCATACACACACACACACACACGTGGGGGCTGCTGATTGGAGAAGGAAAAAAAAAAAAGAAATTTAAAAAAAAAAGAAGAAAAAAGTGGCCAATCAGAGAGAGAGGGGGTCATGGAGGTCCCCCCTTGTGGGGGTCCAAGTCATATGATATTTAACTTCAACGAGGGGGCCATTGTTTGGGCCCAATAGCAAATTTCTTATCTGACCCCAAAACAAACATAAACTAAAGCCCAATATAAGAGCTTTTAAATATACTGGCCCTATCATAAGCTATAAAAGACCCACCCTTTCAACTTCAAACCACTTCATTTCCCTCTGATTCGAACTCCCCAGACTGTACTCCTTCTTCTGAACCATTACCGTTCAAAACCAGAGCACTACAAAACCTAAGCCATGGCGCCGAAAAAATCTCAACCATCTCCATCTGAGGAGAACAATGAAGACCTACTCCGTTTCCCAGACCCTATCAAAGCACGTATCGCTCCTCTAAAATTTGGTGCAACCCTATTGCCCAGCACAAGCTCTGTCGCTAAGGCTACTCTAGGCCCTGTCTTCGCGTCTTACTTCCCAGATGAGCTAGCTCCATACTATCCCCTTGGTAATGGTAAGAACCTTCTTCTCAACCAACCTAGACTCAAGTGGACTAACTGGAATGTCAGCAAAAACCCACTCAGAGGGTGGAGGTCACCAGACTCTGATTGGCGAAGCTGGGCCAGGAGAATTGAAGGTCACGACGCTGAAGTATGGAAGCACCCTGTTGACTAAAATTTATGACGTGGACAAAGGGCTGATTGCTGCTGCTGCTGCATGCTTTTGGTCGCAGTCTAGTAACTCTCTACTCCTCAATTTTGGTATGATTTTCCCTACCATCTTAGATGTAGCTCACTTGACTGGTCTCCCAATCTTGGGCAATCCAATTCATGCTCTCCTTGAGCCTCCAAAAGTGACATTTACTTTAAACACTGACATGTGCTATACAGATTTTGCCAAAAAATACCAAGGCAAGCCTAGTTCCCCTGTCGATGACAAAAGAAAGCGCTTTTACTTACTTTGGCTTTGTGAGTTTCTTTTTGTGTCCACTGGTACAAGATCACGAAAGAATACCTCCCCCTTGCCTTGTGTATGCAAGATGGCCAACTTATGGCTTTAGCCCCTTATCTTCTTGTCACCCTTTACAAGGCCCTATTTTCCTTTGTCGACAAGAAGATTTCTGGCAACTATGGTGGCCCCTTCTGGCTCTTCCAAGCCTGGTTATATGGCTATTTCCCTGAGGCACGACCCCCACCACCTAACACCTTGAAACATGTTTGCTACTCCTATGCTGAGCAACTGCTCACTTATAACAGCCAACCCATCCTCACTTTCAGAAATCATCTTACCATGTTTTACAACCTTCATTCGCAGAGACCTTCCAACCTGTACATGCCATTTCAAAACTTTGAATTCTCCTCCAGTAAACTTCGCTTCCTCTTCACAGACCCTTCTGATTTACACAATGAGCAAGTCCAAGAACAAAATGAGAGTTAGAGACACATTCTCACCTCTAAACATGTCTTGGTTGGCTGTTCCATATCTTCCGCCAAGCTATCCAGCTACAGTTTTGAGACATACTGTCCCAATCAATGGTCCAGGCAATTTGGTCTTTCCCAGGCTATCCCTTATCCTTATTTCCACCCAACCATCCATGAGGAGATTGGGTCCAGAATCCATTTGAAAGATCCTACACAAACTGAATCCATTCTGACAGAGAACACCAAACTTTTCCAAGATTTTGGCCCCTTCTTTTTCAAACCTGCTTCGGACTACTCGGCTACTTTTGACCATTGGTGGGGACTTATGTCTGCCATTATTTTCTGTAAGCCACTTGAAAGCTGCCTTAACGATACTTGTATTCATATTCAGGGTCGCATATCCTCGCCTTCCAAGCTTAAGGCTATAGGTATCCTTCCTTTATATACTTCATATCCCTGACCGTGTCATGCAATTTGTTTTGTTTTTTTCTCTACAACACTAACTTGTTTAACCTTTGACAACCAAAATTGGGCCTACTGCTAAACCATTGGTTAGGGACTAACATAAAGACAAGGATCCAATGGATGCAATTACTCAGACAAACACCCCTTCAGTTCCGAAATTAATGGCAGACTCTTTTCGGCATGGCGGAAGCACGCAGAGGAACTACCACCCGTACCTCTGAGAGCAGAGAGGTCACGGCGAAGAAAGAAGAAGAGCCTTCCACTGCTCCTGCTCTAAGCACAGACTTAAGTGAGTGAGATATCCCTCTCAGCCAAATGGTTGGCCAAACAACATCAAATCCTTCAGGGCAGCTCTACCAAGTAAGCCTTCACTTTACATATTTACATCATCTCAATTTCCATTCACGCCCAACTGATCACTTACTTTTGTGCAGAGAAAAAGAAGGAGATTACTCCTTGTTGCTGCTGATGATGACGATGCTTCCACTTCTCCTCAACACATTCATCAAATTCCCAGTCCCATTAGCAATGTACCCACAGAACCCATTGTACAACCAACTCCACCACCACCTGAAGCATCGCAACAAACTTTCTTACAACCTGCTTCACAGTCTTCGCCACAGCAATCTACACAATCTACATCACAACATCCTTCCACTTCTCCTCAACACATTGTCCCTTCTGTCTCTAGCCCTCAACCATCACCATCCAACCCCTCCAATTCCCAAACTTCAAACAAAGAATCATAGAGGATTGAATTTGACATTTCAATCAACAGCCAATCCTCTCCAACAGATGACAACACAAAATCCCCTCAACCAGAAGTTCACCGCAACCAAGGTAAATAGAAATACAAATGTTACTGTTCGTTTGGGGAAAAAAAAACTTCTCTTTAAGTAACTGGTATTGTTCTCCAATTTATAGGGATGGACATAATACAAGACTCATCTCCACGACCAATGGGCGAGACAGAACTTAAAGGTCCTCATGACTTTCCCGTGTTAGTAGAACCAGAGAAAGAGCCTCAAGGCGGCGATCTTTGCCATTTCATCGATGCAGAAACAACTTCGTCACGATACCACAACCCGGTGAACAAGGCCAACCGTCTGCGCGCACATTATCAGGACAGGTACTACCATTTCCAACCTCATCCTATTTATGCTTTATTACTTGCAAGCATATATTCTCACCAAACTATTAATGTTCACAAGCCATCGGTCCATGCCAGGATATTTGGGCCGAACTTTCTATTCTTCAACAAGATTTAGACGAAATATCCCCATTACCTCAAAGGCTACATCTGTTTCATGCTGAAACTCAACAAACCTTAACCACCTTCATCAACCTCATTAACACCCCAGTTGAAGAAATCATTCTCCACAAACCTGATGAAACCTTGGCATGTCTTTCTACTGTTGTAAACCTCTCCCCTAATCTTTTCAACCCCATTCAACTAAAGCAATTGGCCAAGATCATCACGGAATGGCCAACCCTTTCAGAGATGGTTCAGACTTGCTCGAAGGATATTCAAACCAAAAAGGATTTCCTAAACGAAGCCCACACCATATCTACTTCACTCAAACTCAGCCAGCAAACCTCTGCAGCCATTCTTCAACAACACTCAGCACTTGAACTTGAGGAAGCCAAACTCATGGCAGAACTTGCCTCTGTCCGGCAAAGAAAGGCTCATCTGCAGCAGCAACATGACCAGCTTAATCAGGAAGCAAGGATGATGCTCTCCCAAATTAGACATCATTCTGCATCAATTCAGACAACTAAAACTGAGTTAGACCAAGCCCAAGCCATGCTGGCAGATGCTCAATCAGAGTAGGGTGTTCTAGCCGTTCTGTTCCCCAAATCCTAGGCTAGAATATATATGTATTCTTTTGTATTGCACACCTAGGAATGATTTGGAAAGGTAGGAATGATTGCCTTTTTAATGATAAGATTGTTGATGGGCCTGAATTGGCTGAGATGGTGAAAGTGAGGGTTGCACTTTGCTGTAAGCCAAGTTATAGAGGTATACAGTATTCAGTGGACGACATATATTGTATTCTGGCAAGTATCAAAGTCTGATTGAGGGGATGGTGTTTGGTGTTTTTTGCTGCAAGGGTGCAGGAGTTTGGTCAATCTGTGGTATGCAGGATTTTGGTCAGTCTGTAGTATTACCATATCTTCTTGGTGGCTACTTTTGCTCTGTTGTGCTTCAATGTTGCTATGCTTTGCCTTATTTTTGGCTTGTTGCTCTGGCTTAGTTTATGGGGTCAAGCATGCTCATTTCTGGTTGCTGCTCTGCTGTGCTTCAACTCTGCTCTGCTATATATGTACTCTGCTGCTGCTATATGGGATCAACGAATAGGCTTAAGTCTGCTGCTGCATATTGGCCTTTTTGCAATTGTTTGAATGATGTTTTGGTGTGCTGTATTGGAAGTCTGCTGCTGGATTAGGGAAAGTTATTGGAGGTCTGCTGCTGGCCTTGTTGTAATTGTTGGTCTGCTGCTGTAGTTATTTATTTATTTATTTTTTGAGGATGAAGGATCAGGCTCAAGTCTCAATGGAGGTTGAAGGTTCAGGCTCAAGTCTCAATGGCGGCTATATGGTCTGAAGTTTGTTCATGCTGCCTTGGAGTTTCATCTGGTTGCCCTGTTATGCGGTTTTGTGAGGATGGGCTTGGAGTTACATTCTTATTGTTTTCCTTCTGTTTTTGTTTCTCTTCGTTGGTCTCTTACCAACTAGGAGTTGGAGCTTTTTTAGCTCCAACCTCCTCTTTCTTGATGTATCATTGACACCTTGTATGTGCTTTTTCATCAATACAGTTTTTTGTTTTGCCGAACAAAAAAAAAATTGAATATCAATACTCTGTGTTTTTAATGATCTGTTGTATGGTTGTTTTTATTTTTTGTGCAAATTTTCACCGTTTGTGCATTGTTATGAAGTAATCAATTCCCTTTCAAAGTGCATTATAGTCACCGCTATTTGTTTGTTCTGTGGGCTTTTTTTTGCTTTGTTTTAGACAAAATCATGACATTCAAAAAAATCGAACAAACATAATTCATGTTGTAAAAGCGAACAAACATTACTACTTTCAACTTGCATTGTTTGTTGGACAAATATCACATTGCACTAGACAAACATTACTATATTCATTTGGGCAAATATGACATTGCATTGTTTGTTCTGTACCCATAACATTGGAATTATGTGTATCACATTACGTACAGGCCACGATAAAAGCAAACAAACATTACTACTTTCCCTCGTTTGTTCTAGTCCCAAACATTGGAATTATGTGTACAATCAATACACGTGGGAAATTAGTATTATCACAGCTGCGACCTAAAAAGTTGTCACGACAAGCTGATGCAGTAATCCAGTTGTGGTTTGGCATCGAAATTACTCTCGTACTAGCAGGCCATGATAAAATCGCTGCCCTATTTGTTGTAATTGCAATCAATCACATCCACGAATGATACTCGCCCATCTTTGTATTGTTTACATCCATAACGAAGTCAAGCAACAACTTCCGAGACACAGAAGGATGAAACTATGTACAGAAAGCGAATAACACAAATCAGGTACAGTTACAGCGGTAGGAAATAAACGGATTTATTTCGCAATTGGAAATTAAGCGGTACAATGTACCTTGTGTGGACCACTGGGTATATCAGGCCGCTGCATGTACTTGATCACAAACATCCCACAGTCGAAAGTGCTACAAATGAAATGTAACATTCAGTTTCTCGTAAAATATAAGCAGGTTCGTTAAATGAGTGATTCAGGAGTGAAGTCAATGTGACGCAGGGTTTGTGGATTACTCGTCCAGCTGTTGTAATGACCTTTGTTCTAACATCACGGACGTCAAAATGCACGCGTCTCTGACATATTCATTTCCAAAGCGTAGTTGCGATAAGGCATGCATTGTTTGAACTGTTGCGAGAATGAGCGGTTAGTTTATGTGAAGGATGTGACGGTGTTGAAGTAGATTTGTGAAATTGATGCGACATACCAACATTTTTGCAGCGTTGACTTGTTGGTGTCGATGTGGCGAATGCCAATGAGTCAAATAGATGCCACCACGATCTACCATATCTATTTTTAGGCACAACCAATATACTCCTCTATAATTTAAAGGCATGTAAATCTACACATAAACACAAGTGAAGACATTGTTTAGAGGGCATGCGAACATATACGCACTTTCATATTTACATTGACATTCATGTAAATGGGATCGACATTTATATTACCGACATTCATATTAAATCTACTCGTTTCAATGGGATGGACATTCATATTACCTTCTGACATGCATCAAGCACCCCAATATATCTGTCATGTCCAAAATATGATTTGACGATATTTTCATGGTTCAGAGGTTAAGTTTTTTGATTTAGTATCAAAGTCTGCATGTTTAGTGTGTAAAGTTCAGTCAGCCAAAGTTTTCTGAAAATATGTTTTCTGCAATACACAACCGACCTAAAACACTTACTTACCGACACATATACTGGAAAGAACCACGCAGTATGCCTCCCGTCTTTGTGTACTTGCCGCTGTCCATTAGTCAATTGAACCGCGACCAAGTTGATTGGCTGGAACATTGTAACATACCAAACAACTTGCAAAATAAGGTTTGCCATTTGTTTAAATGTAATACGAAATAACAATGTCCCTACATGGATATGTCCATCATGCAAATATAGTGGAAATAACATTGTCAAATGCCACGACTTATAGTGTCGGATAGCCATGCCCCTGGTTTCAGCGTGCGCATGTCACGTCGCATAGCACATTCGCAAGGCATTTCATGCAAATTCATAGACACGACAATGTCCCTACATTAAACGTATACATTAACCGATGAAGCAACCTCTGACCTAGTAAAACTTAAGCGTGTCAAACTTAACTCTACAACATAAGATTAGTTTTTTACATTTGTACAACTATGGCGGAATATTCACGATTCTACTAGGCTCCAATCCAATAAAGATTAGTTTTAAGTTTTTAAAAAACAAAATGAAAGGACAAAGTTTTAGATATTACAACTTATGACATGTCCAATAGTATTTGCTAAAATAATATGTGAAAATTGAAATGCTCATTTACAGGTCAGCAAGTTAAAAAAAAAAAGAAACACATGTTTTTTACAAACTGGAGCCAACAATATCCCAAAATGATCAAAATGGAAAATGTAAGCAGAGTAGAAGAAAATAGCTAGGGAAAATTGCACTTCATTATAAGTTTTCAAAAAAATTTGCAAATCATTGGTAAACTTTATTAAGTTTCATAATTAAAATTATAAAGGTTTCCATAAATTTGTAAATATTTTTGTGAAAATAGCAGTGGTTTGTAATTTTCTCAATAGGTACATGTGTGCAGGATAAGACCAAAAAAAGAAAACTTCAGAGAGGAAATTTTGCCACTGATCTCTCCCTAGCCCACTGCATTAAATTCAAAGAAAATCCTACATACGACATGGATAAACCCATCATAAATCCATCAAATCATAGGTAATGAAAAATTAAAGAACTAATACCAACAAGAATCAAATAAACATAGCACGACACATGAAAATTGTAGAATTCAAACTTATTTCACAAATACTGCGGAACAGGTTAATTGCGAGTACTAAACTCATCCGTACCTTTCATTTTTTACGTAAATCAAGTCTGAGTCAACAACCGTGTTAGTAGTTGATAAAACCTCTATGCTCTCCAGTGTCATCAAGTTCTTCTATCAATATAAACAATCAAGTAACATCAACTCCTCCTATTAATATAAATAATTAACTAACTCACCACTGTTCAGAAATTTAATTTGCAAAGTACATAACACATCCTTATGCATCTAAAATTGGTGAAGCGATGTTTAACCTCTCAACGGAACCGCTTGTCCAACCTGTGCAGTTTGGACAGGACTTTGTTCGAAATCTGTAAGACAATTATACAACATTTGTTACTGCAAATTTGCACTAGAATGACAAATATTAAAATAAACACAAATAATGGTTCAATTATGATCAGTAATGCTGTCGGCATCAATTGGTAATGAAACATACGAAAGGTGAAGTGATGTGGCGACTTGGGAATTTTTCGGCAGTAAGTCGAGTACTTATTTTGCTATTGTTGCATGAATGCATATCCCCTACGTCTGTCATTTCAACACCTCTTCCTCTTCCTCTTCCTTTTCCCTTTCGTGTGCCTATTACAATTTGTCCCGCTCCCAATGTTTGGGCAACCTTACCAGCAGAATGATGCACATTGTCTGCTTCTCCTCGCATTGGTGGCAAGGTTTGCAAATCATCAAAGGAAGATAAACTCTGTTTTGCAACGTTCTTCATGGCGGCGAACGAAAAGATTTGCTTTATTATTTGCGTATGTTTCCTCAATGCAAGGCCACGGTTGTTGTGCATGTCCCCAACTTCTTGGATGATGCATAGCGTCCACGTGCATATCAATTATCTCATTGGACAACATTTCATTCACATAATTGTCCTCCCAATCCACCCCTTGTAAATCTTGAACATTACCCTCATTTGGGCTACCATAATATTTTGGGAAGACACGCCGCCATCATGCAACTCGACTCCCACGGTAGGGTCAACACCCTTTTCCTCTGCGCGAGGCAATTGTGTTGTTTCCGATAAACCTTCCAGCACTTGCTGCATCATTTGCTTCATTTCAGCAATATGTGTCTGTTCATTAAACGGTTGTTTCCCAGACAATATAGCTACAACCAGTTCGTTCAGCATTCCTTTCAGTTCACCAATGCTGGAGGATATGTTAATGTTACAATTTCTTTCAGTCGACTCCACCTAATCACACAAACACATACATTAACTTACTACCATATTTCATCTTCAAGTAACCTCTATAAACTGTGTGAAGCATGTGTACTGATTGCTTTTGCTTACCTTTGCATTGTCAACAGCTTCCTTCCCTCGAAAATTGAGCAACATGTCCCTTATTTCCGCATTGCTGTGAAGCACTTGCTTCATGGTTTCCTTCAGTTCACCAATGTCGGTCTCAACCTTGCTCAAACGAACATCATCAATTTGTGGTTTCTGTTTGTTATTGACATGGTGTGTGTCAATTGCGTCATTAATGTCGTTGCTTTCCACTTTTGTTTGATGAAACTCCACCTAACATAGTTGTCAAATCGAGATTCAAATCATAAATGAAAATGGTAATGCACCGAATCGTTAATCGATCTCAACTGTGAATCGTAAAGTTTCGGTCTGCTTTCTTAAGTTGCACACAACGTATGTGTACACACTTTACATATTAAATATATCTAATAAAAATTAATAACTCCATTTGTCTGAAATGAAAAAAAAAATTTGTTGTAAATGATGCTCATCTGGTGTGGATAAAAACTTCACAGTCGATCCCATGTTTACCACTTTACCTTTTCCCAATTACATAAACAAAGAGAAATTTTCAATTACAAACTAACTAACAATAATTGAACGACAATGTTTTGACCTTTTTACAAGGTTAAAAAACCAAAATCTTCAAGCTTTTCCAAAAATCTGACTTTAGGGCTTAACCAAAATTCATTTCATAACGAAAGTAGTACATAAAATTGAATTTGTAAGGCTACAACATCGTCCACATGGAAACTTCATGTTTTCCCCCCAAAAGTTCGAGTATTTCAAAGTAAATAGGGAGGGACAAACTGAAAATATGACATACGCTAAGGAACGAGTCACTGTTTGTCACTACTTGTCACCTAGTCATAGGAACACAAATTCTGTCTATCACCGTTATCCATAACATAGGTGAGGCAATACTGTCAAATGTGCAGAACGAATGGGTTGATTACCTCATGTTGCTGTAACATTTGCTTCATTCCCATACGTCGCCTGGTTTCCCATATTTCGGCATCACCCCAATCATTTAGCCGAGGGATGGAGCGTGTAGTAGCCGACGTACTCTTACAAGGAAGGGCAAAACGATCCAAGTAAAATAGCTGCATTATAAGGGGGAAAAGATATTTACTATACACTTCCGAGCAAAATAATCCGTATTCGTTAACAATGTATACAACTTACAACACAATCATATGTATGTGTTTATGTGTCTCGATGGCAGAATCCCCATGTAGCTTTCTGGTTAAAAAGATAAGCTTTTCGTGGTTACAAAAAATGTGGCCCGTACAGGTATATTTGTCATGCTGTTCAATAACAAGTAAGTTTGTATTTACATAGCATCGCTATTTTATTGAACCATATGCACAGCAATGGATGAAATATGTAATCGGCATGGTACAAACAAACAACGGTCGATTACGTTACCATTAGAAGGAAAACACATCCAGTTGCCTCGCGCTGAACTTTCATCTTATACTTCCAAACACCTTTGACAAGGAATTGCAGTGTCACCTTTGCCTAATTACATGCCCCCATACCGGTCACGTCCTTCACGGCATGAACGAACGACAAGCTCAAGGTGGTCATTGTGGTAAGACACAACATGGCCCCCAACACGTACAACGCAAACTTCCGCCGAAACTCGTCATCCGCACCATCACTCTCAGTCAGATAAACTCTCAACTGGTTCAAAGGAATGATTCCCTTAACAGCTCCAACCTCTTCGTAGATATTGGGATATGCGTCTATTGAACCAGTGAACTGCACGTCATTGCCTTCTGACCGTATACCCAATAAGACATGCACTTCCTCACAGGTGAGCCTCAGGTGACGGCCATGAACAGTCAACGAACACGTGTCGGGATCGAAGTTCTGTACCAACCATTGGCACATGTTGTGATCTATACGGGTACACTTTAACCCGAGGACCAAGGCATTATCAATGGGCCATGAACAGTCAGCGACCAGGGCATTATCAATGTGATGCATGGAGTTTTCGAACTTGAGCGTGTATGCGAGCTCAGAGGATCAATCAAAAAGGCTGAGCATTTAAGAGAGGTACTAAGTGCCCAACCTACCATCAAGAAGGGGAAGACAGAGGCATGACGTCATGTCTTTTTTGGATAAAGACTTGGCAAGGATATATTGCCCTCACAATGATGCCCTGGTCGTCACTCTTCGAGTCAAGGACTTTGACATCAAGCGAATTTTGATCGACCAGGGTAGTTAATGTGAATTAATGTACTACAAAACATTTAAACAGTTGAAGTTACAAGATAAAGACTTGGCACCTGCCATATCTCCCCTGATTGGATTTAACTCCATGCCAGAATGGCCCGTCGGCAAAATAATCCTCCCAGTCAAAGCAGGAAGCGTGACGAAACAAGTGGAGTTCTGGGTATTGAAAGTCCCCTCCATTTATAACATCATCTTGGGCAGAACATGGCTGCATGCCATGCGATTGGTGGCGTCATCCTACCACCAAGTAATGCGGTTCTGCAACGACACCGATGTAATTGAAGAGGTCTATGGAGATCAGATTATGTCCAAGCAATGCTTTGTCACGGTGAATGGCAGCGGCGCTGCCAAAGGATACGTTCATTCGGTGGAAGAACCTGAGAGCAATGAACTGTTCGTAGATGTCGGCAAAGCAGCTAATCAGAAAGCGGTGGAAGACTTGGTAGAGGTAAGAATAGATGAAAAGAACCCGGATAAGTTCTTTTTGCTCGGTTCGTCGTTGTCCAGCACTGAGAGATTAGAGGTCTTGGAATTTTTGACCTCTAACATCGAAGTGTTCGCCTGGACACCATACGACATGCCAGGCATTGATCCCAACTTCATCTATCACCAACTCAATGTCCATCCATTCCCCAAACCAATCATTCAACGCACACGTAGATCGGCACTCCACCATGCCGAGATAGTGGTGGAAGAAGTAGGAAACCTGCTGGAGGTAGCAGAAATTAGAGAGGTACACTACCTAAGATGGATCTCCAACACAGTCGTAGTGCCAAAAAAGAACGGCAAGTGGCGTGTCTATGTCGACTACAAAACAGTCAAAAAGGCATGTCCAAAAGACAGCTTTCCTCTACCATGGATAGATCAACTGGTAGACCTAATGGCGGGGCACAACCAACTTAGCTTTCTGGATGCATACAGAGGCTACCACCAAATCGCCATGCATGAACCAGATCAGGAAGTCACATCCTTTACAACTCCAAGAGGACTGTATTGTTACAAGGTCATGCCCTTTGGCCTAAAGAACGCTGGGGCGACATTCCAACAGATGGTCACCAAGATGTTTGAACCATTGTTAAGCAGAATAATGGAGGCTTACATCGACGACATGGTGGTCAAAAGCAAGGATGAGAATGACCATCTCAAGGACCTAGGTAAGATGTTTGAGATCCTGAAGAAGCACAAGTTGCGCCTCAATGCGTCCAAGTGTGCGTTCGGAGTAGGATCTGGCAAATTCCTAGGTTTCCTAGTGACCAACTGGGGTATCGAAGCAGACTCCTCCCAGATTAAAGCAATCCAGGATTTGGAAAGACCAAACTCAGTAAAGGAAGTCGATGCGTCTTGGCAAATGCGCTCAAACGGTTCATAAGCCGATCGTCAGACAGACTGCGACCATTTTTTCATGCTTTAAAGGCCAAATTTGAGTGGGACGAAGAATGCGACCGCGCTCTGGAAAGCTTAAAAGAATACATGTTTTCTCCACCACTACTTGTCACCCCAGTACTTAGAGAAGAACTCTTCTTGTACCTGGCAGTCTCTCAGCACGCAATTAGCGCAGTGTTGGTCCGTATGGAAGGAATCGAACATCTGCCTATCTTTTATGTCAGCAAAACATTGCTGGGCGCCGAAACAAGGTACTTACCATTGGAAAAACTGGCATTAGCCTTGATGATGGCCACAAGGAAGTTGTCGCACTACTTTCACGCCTACACCATAGTCGTCCTCACAGCTTTCCCATTAAAAGCTTTGTTTGAAAGGGCGAACTTTTCTGGGCGAATCTTGAAGTGGGCAGTAGAGTTGGGACAATATGACATCAAGTTCCAACCCAAGACCGCGATAAAGGCTCAAGCTTTGGCAGATTTTGTCGCAGAATTCACACCAAGAAGTCATCATATCTGCCCAGTCGACCTGACTGAAACAACCGAACCAGGGATGGAAGTTGACGCCGAAATAGCGCAACCCTTGGTGCAGGATATTCAGTCAGACCCCAAGGCAGACCAAAGCAAAGCAAGGAAGGAAGAAGCAAACCATGCTACACCAAGTCTAGACTCACCAACAAATAAAGACTTGGTACAATCAGATAGCGAGGGGCAGACAGCAAGCATGGACCTTGAAGAAAACACCAGCAACATGGAAGATCCCAAGGCATCATCTGATCCCTTCACTTGCTGGAAGTTGTTCGTTGGAGAGATGTGGAAGCTCTTAGTGGATGGAGCATCCAACCGGCATAGAGCAGGGCTTGGCATAGTCCTCATCTCTCCAGACGGCCTAGTAGTGGAGCAGGCAATCAACCTTGGCTTCCCAGCATCAAACAACGAAGCGGAGTATAAAGCGCTTCTTGTAGGCCTCAAATCAACATTTTACATGAAGGCCACTGAGCTAATGGTTTACAGCGACTCACAGCTGGTGGTAAACCAAATATCTAGCGACTACGAAGCAAAGGATGACAGGATGGCCAAATACCAAGAGTTGGTCAGAACAGAGATCAAGAAATTTGAAATAGTCAGGATAGAACAAATCGACAGGGAGAAAAACAGTAGAGCGGACGAGCTAGTAGGCTTTACCTCAATGGCAGATACTTCCATCCCTCATGCATTACTGATCGACTACCTACCTAGACCAAGCATTGAAGACCCCAAAGCAGAAGAGGTATGTTACGCAGAGCTAGGCCCCTCTTGGATGGATCCCATCATCCTATTCTTAAAAGACGGCATCTTACCAAAAGAGAAGAAAGAAGCCAACAGAATAAGAGCGAAGTCGCAGCGATTTTGGCTCTCCCCATCCCTAACATTGTACAAAAAGTCATTCTCAGGACCCTACCTAAAGTGTGCTCATCCCAACAAAGTGAAAGCATTCTTATTCGAGATACACGAGGGTGTATGCGGAAGCCATCAAGGAGAAAGATCACTAGCATACAGAGCAATTTCGCAAGGATATTGGTGGCCATACATGCAAGCGGATTCAGAAAAGTATGTCAAAAAGTGCGAGAAGTGTCAGAAGTTCGCACACCAAATACACCAACCTGCTAGAGAACTTCTAGCTCTAACTAGCCCATGGCCCTTCGCAATGTGGGGATTGGACATAGTAGGACCACTTGCAACAGCACTAGGGAACCGGAAGTTCTTTCTTGCAGCAACCGACTACTTCACAAAGTAGGTGGAAGCAAAAGCCTTGGCATCAATCAAGGAAAAAGATGTGAAAAAGTTTGTCTGGCAGAATATCATCACTCGATTTGGCATGCCAAAGGAACTAATATCAGACAACGGCACTCAGTTCGACGGCAGAATCTTCAGAGGCTTTTGTGAAGAGTACAAGATAGAGTTCTACAATTCTACACCGGTATATCCCCAAGCAAATGGACAGGCAGAAGCATCAAACAAAGTAGTCTTGGATGGACTAAAGAAAAGGTTAGAGAAAGCAAAAAGCAAGTGGGCAGAATAGCTCCCTCATGTTTTATGGGCTTACCGCACCACACCTCGGTGATCAACAGGAGAAACACCATTCTCCTTAGCCTATGGTATGGAGGCAGTAATCCCAGTAGAAGTTGGCCTCCCCACAATTCGAAGCGAGAATTTTGATCCAGACTTGAATGGCGAAGCCATAGCATTAGAGCTCGACCTTGCAGAAGAAAGAAGAGAAAGAGCACTGGTTCACATTGCCTCATATCAACAAGACAGTTCATCCAAGGCAATTCAAGGTCAGAGATTGGGTACTGCGCAAAGTGATGGGAAATACCTTGGTACCAGGAGATGGCAAGCTAGGGCCCAATTGGGAAGGTCCGTATAAAGTGGTAGGATTAGCAGGCAAAAGGGCATACCACTTAGAAGACGAGGACGGCAAGGCAATTCGCAGGCCATGGAATACTGCAAATCTCAAGTTATTTTATTTTTAGCTTTGTTCTTATTAAAGTTTGTGTAATTTCTCCATTTCTCAATAAAACAAGTAGTTTTCTTTTCAGTTAGACGTTTTCTTCTGTAAAAGTTTGTTTTAGTAAATTAGTGAGTTAGAGGCATAAAAAACACAATTGACCGGATTAAAGCAACACCCCTCCTAAGCCCAGGATAAGGATCTAGGCTGCAGGACGTTTGGACGGAATAAGCAAACATTTTATTCTAAGTTGGCTGGAAAAACTAACTTAGAGGTTGGCTGGATTAAACCAACACCCCTTCTAAGCCCAGGATAAGGATCCAGGCTGCAGGACGTTTGGTCGGAATAACCAAACATTTTATTCTAAGTTGGCTGAAAAAACTAACTTAGAGGTTGGCTGAATTAAACCAACACCCCTCCTAAGCCCAGGATAAGGATTCAGACTGCAGGACGTTTGGTCGGAATAACCAAATATTTTATTCTAAGTTGGCTGGAAAAACTAACTTAGAGGTTGGCTAGATTAAACCAACACCCCTCTGTAGACGTCCCCGAACGCCCCGGGAGGACGACTCCCGTTCCGGTTCGATATTGGGTCTACTACAGTTCGGACTCGATTTGTCACGGTTCTACATCTGAACCAAAGAGTCCAAATCCGGCAAATCGTTTTGAGAAAACAGATTTTTGAAAAGTAGTGCCAAACATGGACTACTTTGCCAGATTACAGAGTCGCCACCTAAATATTTTTTTTAAAATGGGAAATTTAGGAAACCCTGACTCGGTGCCGAAGGCCACATGTCCGTCATCACCAAAGTGGTCTTGGCTCGAGAGCTTGGGTACGATCGGGGAAGGTCAGCTATGAGCACCCCCTTTCGCCCGGTCCGAAGACCGGCCTCTACTAACCGTGATATCCAATTTTGAAAACTTTATGCGTTCTTATTCCGGTTATTAGCCTAGAATTACTATGTTGTCATGACAAAGAAACAAGTATAGACTAGATCGCTGATTTGGAATAAACATTGCATATCCGTTTTGTCTCGAAAAACGTGTTAGATTTTGCTACTCGCAAGTAGGCTAAAATACGGATTTCAATGAGTTGTCTCAACCCAAGCAATCCAACCTCCACCCACAGGCATTCAAGCAGTTTATCTCACATAAGCATTTAGCCGCATGGTAGTCATACTGTTATGTTAACATTCACACGCATGCGATATGCTAAAGCATAAACACTTACATCGTACTCCGTGCTAAAAACAACAACCCGGTTAGCAAACATGCATGACCTAGTTCATGTTAAGTGGCTAATGCAACACAGGCATAGATACAATCTAGAGTAGGCTCGGCTAACCCTAAACGTGGCATGTGAAATGCGCGAGTAGCACGTATTCAATTTGAATTGAAAATTGCTATGCAGTTTGTATGATGTACCGAGCCCGGTACATGTAAACAAATGCGTAAATGCACACATGCATTGCATAAAGTATGCTAAAATAAACGTGCCCTAATATACCATCATAAGCGGGTAAATAAAAGGGAGAAAGAAATGGGGATTGGAAGACATACACCCACTCACCCACACTTATTACAATTACGCCCTCACTCGGAGTGACCGAAAGAATAATGCAAATTAATTAACTACGCAAGCTAATTAATTATTACAATTTAACTAAATTAATTAAAGCAGTAAACGCCTCGAGAAGAGGGTTCAAATGCACAGCGCTCGGGCAGCTCGGAATCGCACTGCCATGCATGATTTGCCTCTGTTTCTTCTGCTCTCCTCCTCAGAAAATTGCCAAAGTCCCAGGAGTGCCTCTCAGAGCACTGGGGAGTACCACCGAGGGGGTTAGAACACCACATTTGAAGAAGGAGGCCACCGCATGAAATGATTCATTGGTCAGAATTGATTGCCGGTCGGCGATAAATAGTGCCGGTAAGCACTTAACACTGGAACTGAACACTCACTAGCAGAGGAGGACATGCATGGCAATGTGATTCAAGGTATTTATGCACTATACACACCCCTTATCATGTTGTTGACTCAAAAGGGCATGTACCTCGATTCCCGGACCACCAATCGCGCATTTCCATACGTGGTGGTCCAAGGAACAAGGTATGCAACTTTGGTTTCAAATGCATGCAAACCAAACAAATCAAAGTCCCAATCCCTATCACCAAGTCAAGGGACAAGGAATGCATGTTGATGCGATGCAACCTAGCCATGTTATCCAGCATGCAACATGGATTATGCAATATACCTATGCAAGTGTACAAGCAAGTATACAAGACAAGCATGCAAACTAATGAAAGGATGGTCTTATACATGAATTAGGCAACTCTAAAAGGCCCAAGATCAGTAGCCAAATGCCAAGTTAAGGGGGCCAAACACACATGCACACATGCACAAGCTAAGGCACTAACACTTGAGCATAATTACACAACTCTTAAACACATTTAAGAGGCACCAACATGGACTAATAGCATACAATGAAAACTCTGAAATTCATGTTAAACATGATGCCAAATCATGCAATAAAGCATGCCCAACAAAGCATGCAAATGGTCTTAGGCTAAGGCAAGCCAATAGGGCATTAAACCACACCTAACACAAACACACACGGCATGCATTGAACAACCTAAAACAGAGTTTTAGCATGTCAAAATAGGCCCAAAGGACCGCTTAGATGGCATCTAAGAAGCTTGAAACCAAAGGCATGCAACATGGCCAAAACATGGAGCATTTAACACAAGCTTAAGAAGTCACAAAGAAGCATGCGATGTAAACATACAAGCACCTCTAAGGGACTGAAATAGCATGCTAGATGGTTCCAAACCATCAAAAACATTGTAAGCAAAGCATGCTACACTCGCATGCTCTCAAGGCCAACAAGCCAAATGCAAAGGAGCTATGTAATGCATGATGAGATCGACCCAAATGGCTATGGACAGAGCTAGATCATGGCAAAATGAGCATACAAGCTTCATGGATCTAGGCCTAAAACATGCTAGAAATGAAGGCACACAACCTAGGCATATTAAGGCAATAAGAGGCATTACAAGGCAACTATGCTAAGCATGCATAAGGGACCTAAACCAACTTGAAATCATGTTATAACATGACGATATAAGCATGGAAAACAAGTCAAACATGCTCAACACGCACTCAAGCATGAAGCTCCATAAGAGAGCAAAATTTGCCCTTTTCAAGGACATCAAGGAGAGGGGATGGCCCTCTCCTTCTTGAGACTTTATGGCACCATCTCCACCACTGAAATCCCTCAAGATTTCAGTGGTGAAGAGGCCCAAGCACAAAAATCTCGGATCTCTAACAAAATGGCACAAAAAGGGGCCTTTTCAAGGCCTAAGGGTGGTCAAACTTGCTCAAACCACAAAACACTCTTAATAAACAATAAAGAGGCTAAAAAAACAGAAATTTTATGTGTTATAGACTAAGCACAAAAACTGTTTTAAACTAAGCAAAAATGGAGTGCAAAAATGGGGTAAATAAAGTAAGTTTCTTACCCTTGATGATCTTCTCCACAAATGTTGAAGTTGTTGGTTCCTTGAGCTCCAAACCAGTCAAGAACAACAAAAACCATCCCTTAGAACCTCAGTTGCAAGGAGAAGGTGAAACACTAGGTGCTTGTGTGCAATAGTAAGGCACAAAACACCTAGACACACAAGGGAAGGATAGAGATAGAAGGTGTATGCAACTCAAACCCTAGAAAAACCAGAGCTTCTCTCTCTCTTTTTCTCTCTAACCCTCTGAATTTGCTAAACCTTGAGCCAAGAGGAGAGCCTTCTCTCTTATAGGCAACAAAGACTTACAAACTAAGTCATCCAAGGGCTCATCCCTCCATACACGTGTATGGAGGAAACAAGTGCAAGAAAGGTCTAAAAATATCTCCAACAACAATTTGTAAAAGTGGTTGGCGAGGCAAAATGGTCATTTTGCCAAAATGAGTGCCGGCAAGCACAAAATAGTGCCGACAAGCACAATATAGTGCGGTGGCAACTACTCTGACCAGTGACCTCTAGCCACAGCCCGTGGTGTGTGGGGATGGCTCACAAGGCATTCCCTGCCTCTAAACAAAACATAGGTGTCAGTGCAAAGCAGGACACAAAGCAGTCAAGTTCGAGGTCTGAGGCAAGGCGCGCGAGCCGAGAACTCCGGGAACTCCAAACGAACACGAACATGGATGATCACCGAGTGTTCAAGCGGTGACGTCCAAGTCTTGAGGACGGTCAAAAATGGGGTGTCTACACCCTCCTAAGTCCAGGATAAGGATCCAGGCTATAGGACGTTTGGTCGGAATAACCAAACATTTTATTCTAGGTTGGCTGGAAAAACCAACTTAGAGGTTGGCTGGATTAAACCAACTCTTATTACTCTTCAACCAAAGTAAGGGTATGGCCTGAAGAGTGGTTGGCTGGCTTAAACCAACTCTTTGAACTCTTGTAGAAGTAAGGGCATAAATTTGAAGAGTGGTTATTGGATTAAACCAACTCTTTGAACTCTTGGTAGAAGTAAGAACATAAATTTGAAGAGTGGTTAAGATTAAACAAAGACTTATTACTCTTCAACCGGAGTAAATATATCGGCTAAAGAGTGGTTGGCTGGATTAAACCAACTCTTAATACTCTTCAACCGAAGTAAGTATATCGGCTAAAGAGTGGTTGGCGAGTAGGCTTAGTCAAATTGATCAGCTAGGACCGGAATAAAGTATCTGGGCCAAACTACAGTTAGAAAGCAAGCTCAAGCGAATTTAAGCGAGATAACAGTTGGAGCAAAAAGATCATGGAAAAGTCATTACAAGTACAAGCATACAGATCAAACCGAAATAAGTGTTGAGCAGAAAAAATGATTTTCATTGATCAAGTTCAAAACAAGTACAAAGGAGGGGCACAGCCTGGTTACACGAGCAAAAAAGAAAAAAGAAAAATTACAAAATCAGTTAAAAAGATCTTCAAGATCGGCATTAATGTCAACTCGAACACCGGTTGCAGACGGAAGATCGGTCTCGGTTGTGAGCTCGGTATCAACTGGCGGCACGGTGTCAGTCGGCGGCTCAACAGTCAGGTCTTCAACCGTTGGCTCCAATCGAGCTGATTGATCGTTGGCTTGCTCATTGACAACTGGAGTATCAGTCGGCTCATTTTCTTCATCATCATCAGACGCTTCAAGAAATTGCTTCTGAAGGTCGGCAGCATACACCACCAGTGACGCCGAAATGAAATACTGAGGAGCATTGTAGACCTCGGTTTCGGGCCCACAGCCGAGCTGCTCCACAGCACCTCTCCAGCCGCACTTGAAGAATAAATCCTTTGCTGCTTCACATTGTTGAATGTAAGCAGCTTCACCTTCTTTATAGCCTTTGAGCTCGGCGTCGTCTGCCTTCTTTTTCAGCTCTGCTATTTCGGCGTCCTTGGTGCCTTCAAGTTTGGCAAGCTTGCGCAAGTACTTGTCTTTCATTACGGTTAGAGCTCTTTGTTTGTTATCGTTAGCCGAGGTAACTAGTCCGGTTAGAGGAATTACCTCGATCTCCAGCTCGGCCATCCTCTCTTGGGATTGTTTTAGCTCGGCGGTCTTGGCTTCGGCTTCTGCCATGGCCTGCCTTGTTGTTCTCCTGAGTTCCAACACTCACTTGTGTACGATGTTGTTTTTCTGAATGGCCTGCAAAAGAATAGTAACTTTCTTTTTTAGCCGAGCTGAAAGTTGGAAAAATTAGAAAGATAAAAAAAAAAAAAAAGAGTGCTACCTACCAGGATCATGGATTTCGTTGATGACCGGATGGCCTTCAGCTCATTGTTCAGTTGATTGTGGTGCTCCATGTCTTTTGGAAGGTACACACTCTTGGCCAAGTTGAAAGCCAGTAAGTGATCCTTCTTTGCAACAACCGAGTCAGTATCCTGTATATCTCAGTTTTGAAAAGTGAGCTTGGATGCCCACTTGGAGGTAGCTCGATCAGAAGGCTCCGGTTGCGGACTCGGTGGGTGGCTCGGTGGAAGGGTGGTTTCGTCTTCATCAACTCGCGTTGTTGATGCAGGTAGTCGGGCGCTTAGTTCGGCATGATGAGGAGGTTGTTGTGATGGCAGGGCCACCACGGTTTCTTGTGTTTGGTTTGGTGGCGATGCTTTCTGTTTGTTTTGGTCGTGAGGCCCTTACTCTCTTTTTGCCATTTCTTCTTTCGGTATCAAGGACTAGGTTAATTTGTGGCAAGGTTGGGTTCGGTTCGGGGCGTTCTCTAGCAGAAAGTCGGTCACTCTGGCTTTTTGGGGGCCATTGTATCTGTATGTCGATTCAAAATTTAGCAGCTTGGCCCAACTCCATTCTGGATACCGTAGTGCGGCGCGGAGAGTGTTTAGATTGGGGTAGCTATAAAGTGATTGAAGATGGGCTGAATCTGCATAATGAAAACAATTGTTAGTTCGGTTCAGGAGCAAGTAACCGAAATAAAAGAGAAGCATGAAAAGAAACCAAAGTAATTATACCGGGGATTCCTTTCTTCCAATTTATACTTCGGCCTGGGATCTGGGCTTGGTGGTCTTCAAAATTCCCAGATACCCAGAAAAAATCGTCATCGTTTAAATCTTTATCCGGTATATCTTTTATTATTTTCTCTCGGCGATGGCGTATTCTTAGGTAGTAGACCCAGCCATCATCTTTTGAGCCTATGGAGTACTGGTGGAATATCTCGGCTAGACCAAGGTTAATGCCAACTTGGCGGTTTAGTTCGGCTATACCGTTTATTATGCGGTATGAATTGGTGGAAAGTTGGGTAGGACATATCCTAGTTTGCCTAAGAAATTCGCAAAGCAAGGGTTGAACCGGGAATCTTAGACCGGTTTCTACTATGGATAGGAGGGTAAAAGGTACAAAGCCTTCATTTCCCCAAGGTGTGATATCTTGTTCGGCTAAAGTGAGATGGTTGTCGTCAGGTATATTGTAATCTTTTCGGAATTCGGCTAGACCACCAGGTGTGTTTACTAAAAACCTATACTTCCCCATTTATTTTATAAGTTATGAATAAATTAGATCAGTGGGAAATTTGTGCTCAGTAGCTCGGTTGAGCGCTCAGAGGAGTGTCTGGGCAACCTAAGTCTGCAAAGTGGAAAACAAAAGTGTTAAGCACAGATCATTGGAACGTGCTACAAAGTAAAAAGCAAGAAAATAAAAGTCCTACTTCGGCTATGTAGGATGTTACAGGTTCTATCTCGGTTTCATCAAGGTGCTTAGTAGCTCGGATTGAGCAGGGGTTTTTTTTAGCTCGGTCTTGGCGAGCGACTCGATATCTCGGTTGAGGAAAAGGTTTTGTTAGACCGGTTGAGTTTCAAGGGGCAGCTTTCTGAGTTCGGTCTAAAAACTAAGAAAGCTGGTTTAGCCCCGAAGACCTAGATCGGTCGGAATTAAGGTTTCCTAGTATACTAAGTGCAAACTTAGTTCGGTTGGTTACCTCGGCTAAGGTAAATCAAGAAGTGGTTTGACTTATTGAAACTACTGGTGTAAACATGAAGTGTTAGTTCGGTTATAAACTGACTAGACTTATACCTAGCATAAACAGTATCCTAGTTCGGTTGCATCATGATTTTAAATCAAAATCAGTGTTTCACAGGTTTTTTAGTGAACTCAAGTGTTCTAGTACTAAAGTTTTTTCCAGAAAAACAGAAGACCAATTGAGAATGGAAGTAAAAAGGTGCTTTTCAAAAACATAAATAGTATGCTATGGATTAAACGAAAGCAAAAACAAGAAAAGAGAAACAAATTTGAGTAGCTTACCAGATGAAGAGGTAGAAGCACTAAAGATGCAAGAAACGGCAGCAAAATCACGCAGTTTCTTCAAGTGCAAATTGAAGAACAGAAAAAGCTTAGGAGGGAGAGAGAAAGAAGAGATTGAATAGTAGAGTGAATGATTTGAAATGAGAAGTTTGTTTCGTGTAAAGGACGAAAAAAGGTGGGACTATTCAAATCTCGCGAAATACGAAGACGGCGTAACAGCTGCGAAGGGCCAATTAGAACCTGCCACATGTCACTAGAATGAGAAGCGATTCAGTTTCTATCACTGAAGAGACATTTTGATCGGATAAGGATAGCTCGGCTGGAAAGGCTTCAGAGTTTTAGCTCGGCTGGAAAGGCTAAAGGGTTTTTTAGCTCGGCTGGAAAGGTTAAAACTTTGGCCCGGTTTATAGACAGGTAATCCTTATCATGCTGCGCAGATGGAATTAAGGGGCAATTGAGAGGGTAATTTATGTGCAAATTGGGCCGAGCTGGGCCATTATGGGCCTTAGTGCGAAGGGCTGAGTAAAAAGGCCATAAAGTTACTCCGGTCTTGAAGAGGCTTGAAGTTAGTCCGGTCCCAAGCCTAGAAGTTAGTCTGGTCCGAGGGAGGCTTAATGTTATTCCGGTCGAAGGATGCTTTGTAGTTAGACCGGTTTAAAGGTGCTTTGAGTTTATCTGGGTCATGGCCTTGATGTAACTAGCTCGATCTAAATCTTTGAAAGTTAGTTCGGTTTTGGGCATGCCATGGTTTGTGGAAGAGGAACTAAGGTAAGGGCAGTGAACCAAACTAAGTATAGTTCGGTTCATTCTACAACTAAGTATAGCCATGCTTACTTCGGTCGTGGTAGTCCGGTCAGGGTAAAACCATCTCACTTGGTTTAAGCAGTGAGGGGGGTGTTGAAGGATAAGCATGATCTTTCAGGAGTATGAATCTTAGGAGGACTCTATATGGAGGAGTAAGAGTCCTACTTGGATTATGCCACACGAAACTTATAAAAGCTCACAAACATCACCTATGGAGAGGTAACACAACTTTGATTTCCGAATACACAGAGCTTTTGTCTATTTGTCTAGTTTGCTGACTTAGGCATCGGAGAGGTTTCGGCGCTTCACTGGCTAACTCACGTTTGTATTTTCAAGTGATAAAGCGGACGGCGTGCGGAGGGCCTTGATTTGATCAACGAGATTATACGAGAAGGTTTATTTATTTCCGTCTGAGTCCATTGATAAGCTAGGCCAGGGCAATCAACTCTTGCTATGAAGAAATCCTGAAGAAATTGCTGAATAATGACTAGCTCGTTATTTCTGCTATTTTCAGCTAAGGTGTAAATATAGGGTTTTAGGTCTTTTATTGCTTGGATTTTCTCACAAAAAGATCAAATGATAGAATGCCTGAAGAAATACATTATAGCACGCAATTAGTCAAATTCTTCATTGGTGAGTTGTTTGATTTCTGGGTTCGGTAAATAGGTAGGTGTTTTTTCTGGAGCTAATTTTTTAAGTTGGAGAGTTAGGGCTCGAACGGTTGCTCTCAATTGTTTTTCTTCGTCTCGGAGCTGGTCTACCTCTTCACTGACTCTTTTGCCTTTATCCATGATTTTCTTGAAATTTCTGGAAAGGCCTTCACAATGTCTGCACATCTGGAGAGGATTTTAAGAATCTGTCTGAGGGTTAGAATTACTACTGCCTGTACTACTGTTTCCAATTATCTGGCTAACTGGAACTTCACTAGTAGCAAGAACGGTTGACCTCATCTTGCTTAATGTGTCCAGGTAATCTTTTGCTATCTGGCTAATAAAATAATTGGTTCCTATTTGTCTTCGGGCATAGGTACTGGCTGACTCAAAATCATAAAATCCCTTAAACTGGGGTATAGGAAAATTTTTAACTAAGGGTTCTACTTCTATCCAGTCATGGTAAATACCAGGCTTGGTTCCTTTAGCTACTACATAGAAAGAAAAACTTTTAGACAAGGTTTTGTTTTGGATTTTTGAAAAATATATATTGAGAGAGTTTAGGGCTGAAAGGCATTTAGCTGGATGGTTCTGACTATTTCAAAGTTTATCTAAAAGACACTGTTGAACTGGGTCTAACTCAATCCCTGTTAAAGGTCTGAACTTGGTTCTGCCTTCATGAATGAGAAGAGAAAATCCCCCAAAGTTCATGGTCTTGCTGTTCTTCATTATTTGCACAAAAATTAAACTGGTTATCTTCTTTTTCTAAATAAATTTTTGTAACAACCCTCGTACCGATTACTGAATAACCACTGAATTATATACTGATTATTGCTAAACTGGACTGCTAATGACTGATAATTGGATTAACGCAATCTTGAATGGGTGATTGAAATCGAAATGGAAATCGAATAGTTTATCTATTGAATTGCATGTTGCATCTGTTTAATTGATTGATTATCTGTTTGAATTCGTATGTTTAAACTGCTAATTGAAGGCCTTATCGGCGGCCGATTTAGAAACCGTTTGATGTTTTAGACTCAGTAGAATATTTCTAATTTTATGGTGTATTTATCTGAAAATTGATTAGGAGTGATTAAATTGAGTTAATTAAAGAGTTGCCTTATTTACAATTATGCCATTGGGTGGGCTTTGCTTAATATTATTCTTTGTAGAGCCTTATACACTTAATCAATCATTCCCTCAGCCTTGTTTGAGAGCTACAACTGAATTTGGTGAAAGAGAGGGAGAGAATTTAAGGGGAAAATTTAATTCATCTTGTAGACTTGAAGAACTTGTAGGAAATTGGCAATTTAGCTCCCACACCTTGAATACAAGATTAAGGTAGGACATTCATCTCCTTATTGTTGTCTTTGAGCTAAGTTTTGCATGATTCTTGCATCATTGTAAAATTAAGTCATGAATTTGCTCATAAATGGTGAATTGGAGCTCAAATGTTACATGCATGCTTGAATTGATACATTTTGAAGTTGAATTCTTGGAAAATTGTACATGCATGCCCATGTTTTTATTATAATCCATGTTTCCCACATTGTTTTCAAAGATTGGAGCTCAATAGAGCAAGATTTAAAGCTTGATTTTGGTTTAAAGTTCATGCATTGCATGTTTTGAAAGTGTTCTTGAATTGGGTTTGAAAATGGTTTTAATTGACTCACCTTTGGGGCTTGAATTCATAAATTGGCTTTTGAAACTTGTTATTCATTGTTTTAGAGTGTATTTTCGAATTTGGGCCCAAGAGGTCGAGAATTGAGTTAGGAATGCTTGGTTTGAGCTTGGAAGGCAAATCTGAAATTCAGATTTGGCTTCTTCGCCGAGCGAAGGATTCTCGCTCGGCGACCAACGTTTTCTGAGCCACGCTCGGCGAAGGATTGGTGGCTCGGCGCCAAAAATCGAGCATCGAGACTTTTTATGTTTCATCGGACCGCTCGGCGAAGGATTGTTCGCTCGGCGAAGCCTTTGATTTTGTAACCTCGCTCGGCGAAGGAAGGCTCGCGGCGAGGCCCTGTTCAAAGAACTTTTGAAAAATGCCTTCCAACTGTATTTTTGCATCCTCATCCCATCCTAGGCATTCTTAGGCCTAGTTTAAGACATCTTAATAAGGATTTAGACATAGAACCACACCGAGGATATTTAGGGATTTAATTAACATCCTTCCAACTGTGAACTTAGTGTGTGTTCTATTTGTTAACTATTTAGGGTTGGCTCTCGGGGACGCGCTCTAGCTGCTATTAGCCCAATCTCTGTGAGTAACAGATTGTGTAAAGATATGTTCAAATGGTTATATTTTGAATCTTGGTAATCTGTTTACTGAACTGATATTGTTTATTGAATGAATGTATGTCTTATATTCTGAACTGTACTGTGGCATCCTTAGCACCCTTGTTATTGGTATTCTGAGCTCTGTCGGTTTCCTTGTGGAACCATATTGTTTGATGGCCATCATTCTTTGTTAGATGCATTGGGCGGTCCTTTTGGACCCTCTTGTTTATAGGCTAATGGATGTACCACATATAGTGATTGATTGAAATCTTGATTGGTAAATCTTGAAGAATTGAAATACTGTATAATGAATTGATTTCATTACTGTAAGGGACATTCATTCATAACCCCTTTACACATTATGTTATTCACTGGGCTTTAGCTCACTGTTTATATATATATATATATGTAGGTTCTAAGCAGCCAGACCGGAGCTAGGGGCGTGGGATTGGTCCCCAGTTTTGTCAAGCCAGCCTATGTGCCTCACTGCGAGGTTCCGAGTTGCCATGCCATGGCTTGGGGTGTTTTTGTGTCCCCTATCGGTCTCCGTACTGTTTGTACTTTTGTATAGGATCTCTTTGTTATCTTTATCTTTGTTATCTGAGGATTTGATCCTGTCTTGTTGTATGGATTGTATAGATCTTGTATCTTTTGAATGAATGCATGAAAATATTTTTGGCATCTGATTTACATTTCAATGGACACTAGTTACTTACTGTATTGGCTTCCGCCAGTCTCAGACTCTGTTTGGTTGTATTCTTGTTCGAGGGCCTTCTAATCTCGGATTCTTGGCGATTCTGATGCTAAACCCATAGGGCCGGGTTTGGGTCGTGACAATTTTTCTACTTAACCAATTTGTTAACCTATTATCACTTCCTTTAATATGCTCAAATTCTACCTTATGTCCTTGTCTTACTATACAATCTAAAAATTTTGCCCATCTTCTAATACTTAATTTACGCTTGTTAAGTTTGTTATGAAATCTAACTATGGCTTCACAATCTGTCCTAATTGTAAAAGGTTTGTGCAAAAATAATCTAAATTTATTTATTGCGTATACTACTCCTAGTATTTCAAAATCTAGGCTGGTCATGGTTGTATCTTTTTCTTTAAATTTTCCAAAACTGTATCTAGAAATGCGTTCTTTATTTTTGCTATCATACTTACTAGGTTTAGCTAATAATATTATTCCCCATCCTAATTGACTTGCGTCTGTTTCTACGACTATGTATTCTGATTCTAGGGGAGTTGTAGATCTGGTAAATTTTTACAAATGTCATTAATTTTTCTAACTAGGGCTATATCTTGTTGATTAAAATATTTTTGTCCTGTGGGTGTGGTTTTGCTGTATAGAGGTCCTATTATTTTACTAAGGTTAGGAATATACATTCTTGCATAATTTAAAATTCCTAAAAAAGATTGCAATTGTTTTGTATCTTCTAATTTATCTGGATAGTCTAAAATTTTCTTAACTATGTGAGGTTGTAGCCTGATTTTTCCATCTCCTAAATCCATTCCTAAAAATTCTATGTGAGGTCTATTTATTACCATCTTTTTCTTGCTAATTATTATTCCATTATTTATTAATTCCTCTAATGTTATATACAAATGATCTATGTGATTATTTTTATCTGGACTGAATACTAATATGCCATCTATATATACCAGTATAAAACTATATTTATTAAATATACTATCCATTTTACGCTAAAATATGGAATGTGCATTTTTTAATCCAAAAGGCATAACTAGCCATTCATAATGTATTTGAGGGCAACAGAAGGGTGTCCACGGTATACTTTCCTTTTCCATTTTTATCTGCCAAAATCCTGACTTACAATCAAATTTGCTAAATATCTTTGCTGTCTGTATTCTATTTATGAGTTGGTCTTTATCTGGTATATTATATTTATCATCTTCTGTATTATCATTTAATCTTTTATAATTTATAACCATTCTAGCGTTTTCTCTTTTTATTTCTGCATGATTTCTAACCATAAATGCTGCGCTCATATGCAGACTATTACTAGGTCTAATTACTCCTAAATCTAGTAATTCCTTAATCTGTGTTCTAAATTCTTCTATATCTGCTGGTGTATGGTCTATTTGTGCTGATGTAATCCTATAGTCTTTATTTTTTATATCTAAACTAGCTAATACTTTATTTCTTTCCCAATATCCCATAAATTTGTTCTCCTAAAATTTCAGCTTGTTTCAACTAATCTTATTATCTCATCTAAATCATTTTACTTCTTCTATATCTTTGGTTTTTTCTTTAATTTCCCTATTTTAGCAAAAATTAATTATAAGTTAACTATTTATTGAAAATCTTCTAGGTTCCAATAGTCTCATTTTTCTTCAAAATCAAACTCTTCTAACTCATACTTTTCCATATCTAAATTTTCTAAAGAAGTATTTACTATCTCATTAGGTATGTACGTTTGGGCTAGCTCGGGAAAAATATTTCTACTAGGGAATAAAAAACTAGCGGGAACGGAATCTATTCCTATGGTACCACCACACTTCGCACGCAACTCTGATGAATGGGCGACGGTGCTAAGGGCATATGTTGTAGGTGTATGTATAGTTCGCTTGAAGAAACTAATGGTGTTTTGGCTGATAAACATGTCGCCCTGTAAACTAAGTATGAAATTAAGTCCTAAGATGAAATGATGATTCTGCCGGGTATTTCCAATCCAAACTTGAGGTAAAAGGAACCATTCTATATGCTGATCTTGAGAACCTATATGATGAAAACTAATCTGTGCGCCATTAATGCAATGTGTATAGGTTTGTTTAGTGCCATCGGCTATGCTGACTAAAGCTGGGGTTGTTAAAGCTGTGCTCCATCCGGGTGAAACTATGTGTTGTTCAATGTATGATTTACCGGCTCCTGTATCTATCATGGCATCTATACTAAGGGTTTTTTCTACAAATTTAATTACACAAGAAATCTCAACTAAATTTGACTTAGGTATAACAGGATAATTAAATGGTAAACATGTATTATCTTATTTTACTTGAGAATATTGACTAAAGGGTTGAGAATCAACTAAGTTGACTATTTCTAAAGAATTCATATGTTCTTCAATTAGTTTATCTTTTAAAGGGTATTTATTGTGAAATTGTTCTAGCTGTTGTTTAAGCTTTCTATTTAAACATTCTATGTCAAAACTAGTCTTAGTTTCTATCTCTCGTATTTGTAATTTGAGTTCTCTTACTTGTATTTCTAATTCTCTAATTGTTAAAAGTAATTCTCTACTTTCTATACTATGGTCCTCTCTGTTATTTTCTGATATTATCTTATGTGTCAATGTTTAATTTTTCAAGACAGACTATACAATAGGTTATACTACATAATAAACACTGAGCTCTCTTATCTTTAGCTGGAAACCAATTGCAACAACTGCATCTAGTGATATCAAATCCTAATCCTATTTGAAAATTATGCTGACATTCAGTATCTGCATTACATTCCATCATAAAGAAACTATCATGAGAACGAGTTGTTCATATTTCTTGATTGAGTTGTCCTAAGAGATTATCTATATCTGTATCACTTTCTGAATCACTGTCTGAACTTATGGCTTCTATTTGATATTCATAATCACTGACTATACTATATACTTCTGAATCATCACTATTTATGCTGACGATATCTTCTTCTAAGTCTTCTATAATATGTAGCCTTTCTATCTGTTTGTTAGTGTTGGGCCTTTGTCTTTTTGGTCAGTTTTTTGCAAAATGATTGGGTTCTCCACATATAAAACAATTACATTTTTTACTCTTGGGTTTTCTAACATATCTCTGTTTTCTTTTATCTTTTTCTTCATTGGGTAGTTGTTATTACTTTATCCTATTAAAAGTTTTGCTCTTTCTAATAAATTTCTGTTTATTCCATGGTTTTCTATATTTTCTCTTCCAATATTTTTCTTTTTTATATTTTCCATATTTTTTGTATTTTTTCTTATTATATTTATCTTCATATTGTTGAGGGGTATATATTATGCTACTACAAAAATCATAATTTTGTTTTTTCAAATCTTTTTGTATTTTAACCTCTACACATTTTTCTCTAAGTCTATGGAAGGTAAAAACTATCATAGGTTCTATTCCTAAGGTTCCTTTTATTTTTATTTCTCCTGAGGCTATTTGGGCTGGTAAGTTTGCATAATAAATTAACCATTTATTTTCTATTTCTCTTCCTAGTTCTCCGAGTAATTTTCTAAAATATTTATTTCCTATTTCTTCATCAAAACTTTTTCCAGTTTTGGCTGCTATGGCTAAATATTCTTTGCTAAAGGGTACAATATATTTCCAACTTCCTAATGTCATCTAATCTAATTCGGTTAATGCTATGCTTTGAGTGTAAGTATTTCGTCTGGAAGGGTCATATCTTATAAGTATTTCTTTTATAAAACTAGTGAAATTGCATGGGTTATCTCCTAGTTCTTTAAGTTGTCTAATTATTTCCTCATATTTTCCTTTAAATGTTAAGTATATATTAAAAGCCGAATCTCCTAAAAGTGTCTCCATATATTCCCACATATTGGTTGTTTCATAGGGATTACTTATCCATGCCTTTACCACATATTTTTCCCATCTTTCTATTACTTCTTGCCATATCTGAGGGTCGAATCTAGCTAGGTCTAAAAGGGTTCCTTGGTTATTAGCTGGCTATAATTGTATACTCATATCTGGTTGTTTACGCTTTTCATGAAATCTGTAACTTTTATTCGGGTCTGCCTTACTACGTCCTGAACTTGCTAATGGCCTTCTTCCTCCTACTGTATACTGTATTGGTTCTATGGGATCTTTTACAGCTGGTTGTTGGTTACTAGTTTCTGTGCTTTCTGTGTTCATATAAAAAGTATCTTCTAAATTGGGTTATTCTGGTATTCTAAATATTTTGCTAGGATGTATTCTATCTTCTATGATATCATCTACATATTCAGTATGAAATTCTTGGTGTAAAAATGATACTGCTTCATCATGAGTATCTCCTCTGGTTAAGTATTCATAATATCTAGCATCTAATATTTTATTCATATAAGTTAGGGTGAAATTTTCTAAGTCTATCTCATCAATATTATATATTTTATTTTGTAATATTGTCTTTTCTTCTATAATTACATAAAACTGATTTATTTCACTACGATTATCTTGATTCTCTTCCTTATCTATGCTACTGAATTCATCATCTTTCGATTTTTCTGGTGCTACATAAGTATATTGAGTAAATCTTACCGCATAATTTCCACCTGCTGCTTGATATAATAAATTGTCTTGAGGGCCTAATATTTTTTGTCCTAAAAAGTCTCCTAATTTCCAATCTAATGCTGCATTATCTTCAGAATTAAATTTTTTAGCTGGTAATGCCTTTATTCCTTTTGCATCTAATAACTTGACTATCTGATCATTCATGAGTCTATAGTGAGTATTACTTTCTGAGACTGCTAAGCCTAAAAATCCTATGCAAACTAACAAATTCTTTTCTCATTTTTTCATTTTATATCCTCTACTCTTTATTCCTATTTTTATCTTTTTATGAAAAGTCGAGGTGGGTAGTAAGAAATCTGGTGTAAAATAGACTATTCCTCATTTTCAATTCATATCTAATTCATAACTTCCTAAAATACTCTCTCCTACATCATTAAACCTATCATCATAAAGACATACATAAACTTTAGTTCTTAAATTTTCTCTAGTTAAAGCTTTAACTCCTACCACTACTAATCCTAGATGAGTCATTTTAAGGTGTTCATTTACTGCATATTTATAGCTTTCTCTGTCTATTAAATTTAGTTTTATTTTTTCATCTTCTTGTGTTACACTAATCATTTGTTCACCACAGTATTTAAATAGATATTGTTTTTTATGAATCTTGCCTAGCTTATATACATATTTAGCTGGAATTAATTCTAGTTTTTCTTTCTTGAATTTTTCTATTTGTTGTTCTATATCTATAAATTCTTCCATTTTAATATCTTCATCTTCGTTACGTTTTTTGCTACTACTTCCTTTTATTAGCTGTTTAAACATTTTTATTTTCTGTAAGTTTTACAAACGGATTTCTTTGGTAATTTAAGCTTTTCAAAATATCTAGCTATGTCTTCTTCGTTTACTTGAGATTGAGGTTTATTTGTTTGTCCTTCTACTCCTTTACCCTTTTGAAGTATTATTCTTTCTAAAGAAGCTAGACGATTTTCTAAGCTGTGTAGCTGTTCTGATAGATATTCAAATTTTTCACACAATCTAATTAGAAATAAAATTTCTATATTTTTTTGTCTCACTGATATTTTATCTGACTGATTTATACCCTAATAGCTACTGATTCCTTCTGGGTTATTATGAAAATCTTCTGCCCATTTTTAAATAGTCTGGTAATCTCTATTAGCTTTTTTATCACTACTCATAAACTAAGATCTTATTAGTTGTTCTAAAATTTCTAATTTATGTTTTAAATTATCTTGAATTTGGTTGATTTGTTCTATTTGTTTAGCTATTTGATTTATCTGGCTATGAGTTTGTTCAATTAATTGTCTAAATTCTAACTCTATTTGTTTTGAGCTGTTAGTATTTATGATTGAGATTAAAGTTTCTATTTTTAGCTTAGTGGGAAATTTTTCTAAATTTAATTATGTTCTTTTTTGTAAAATTGAACTACACTGGTCTTGAATATAGTCTAATTTTTTATCTTGATCTTTAATTATGCTACGATTATTACGAAGATGTTCTATAGATGAAATAAAAAGATTACTAATTCTATCTATGTCCTTTTTAATATTTTCTGCAAAATTAATCTGATAATCTATGAAACTATTTAACTGAGGATTACTTTCACTATGAAGCTGATATGTAAAAGTATCTTCGAAATTACAACAAAATTTATTTTTATTTATACTAAGACGATGATTATGGTTGCTGAGTTCTAAATCTAGATATTCTACTTTTTTCATACACAAAATTAAGTCCTACTTTAAAATTATTAAAAGTTACTATAACATGAAATTTATAACTAAAATGTCCAAAAATAAATACTACTCTATTTGTAATAACCCCGACCCTGATTAACGCTAATTGGAACTTAATTATGCCTAATAATAATTAAGAGGAAATCTGGAATTAATTTGCATGTGCATTGCATGAATTACGTGTTCTATCATTGGTTGTCGGAATATCTGTTCGTGTTTGAAACTTTAAACTGCAAATTGGAAGCCTTATCGGCGCCCGATTCCGAAATTGTTTAGTGTTTTAGACTAGTTGGATTTTATGTGAATTTATGGTAGGTTCAATTAAAATTCGATTAGGAATGTTTAAATCTGACTAATTAACATTTTAATAATGAACCTGGTTAATTACTATTTTGCCATTATAGTGGGCCAATTGTTTAAGTCTTGATTTAGCTACTAGACATCATTTTTGTTGACCCTCTAGTGAGTCAAACGGCTGAGAGGGGGAGTGAAGGGAGAATTGGTGTAGAATTGGGAATTTTGAATTCAACAAGTGATCTTAGCTTGAACTTGGAGAGGATTGAAGAAGTGTGTGTATATTAGAGCCTCTAAGCTTGACACTCTAGACTTAAAGGTAGGAATTCATCCCCTCATTCATGTAATTGAGTTAGTTCTTGCATATTTCATGACTTATAGAATATTAAAGCCTAGATTTAGTTTGAAATTATGGAATTGGGTAGTATATCATGCATGCATGTTTACACTCTGGCCATTTGAGTTTGTTTTCACCACAACTTGACATGCATGCTCATATTTTTGTTCAAGCCCGTGAATTCATCAAAATTCTAAGTTTAATTTTGCTTTGGATCATGTTTTAGGGCCTTGAAATTAAATTGGATTTATGCATGTTTGTTTAAACTTTGTTCTTGAAGATTTATGGTGCTCAAATTGACTCATTTTTGGCCCTTGAATTTACAAATTGGCTTTTGAAACTTGATATACTATGAGTTTAAAGTGTTTTTCCAGAATTTGGGCCAAAGAGGTTGAGTTTTGGGTTGGTGAATGCTTGGTTCGAACTTGGAAGGCAAATCTGGAAATTTCATAATTTGGCTTCCTCGCTGGAGCGACCACCTTTGTCCAGGACTTCGCTCGAGCAAGCATCGAGCGGAAAAAATCAACAACCAGTACTTTTTCATCTTTGCAGATTGCTCGAGCGAAGGATTCCTCGCTCAAGCAAACCCTTTGATTTTGCAGTTTCGCTCGAGCGAAGGAAGGCTCGCTCGAGCGAGACTCCTGTTTTCAGCAATTTTTGAAAAATATTTTCTAAGGAAATTTTGCACCCTCATTCCATCCTAGGCCATGTTTAAGACTCCATACTAAGGATAAGAGGTTAGGTACACACTTAGAATCATTGATGTGAGTTTTATACAATTGGATTGCATGTTTCAAGTGTGTATCCGTGATATATTATGTAGGTCACGTGCCGCAATCTGTTTGACCCTTTTGACTCCGTCTACCTGTATCAACGCCCACTGTGAGTAATAACTTTGTAAAGTTATGTTTAACCGTAAGTATTTTCTGATATGATATGATCGGTTTTCTGGAAAGCTACTTTATGAACTATGAATGAATGTCCAGTTTTTTGAAAAGTATTTGTGGCACCCTTAGTCTCTATGGCCCTCGCCCGGGGGTAACAATACCGTGGCCTATGGCCCTTGCCTGGGGGTAACAATACCATGGCTACTTGCGCGTAAGATATGGACCTTTGTGGTTGTTGGTACCAACTTTGTCTGTGGTCTTTAGACCTGCCTGTTGTGGTCTTAGGACCTGCCTGTTGTGGTTTTTGGACCTGCCTGATCTGATAGCTAATGGGTGTACCACATATGAACTTATGCAAAATCTGAATATGAATATGAATATGAGCATGTATCTGAACCTATATCTGATTTGAAATTCTGAATATGCATAAGACTCTGTTTCTGATAAGATTGTGTTTCTGATACAAACTCTGTGATGGACATCATTCATTAAACCCTTTACTCTGTTATTATTCACTGGGTTTTCGCCCACAGTTTATATTATATATGTAGGTGCCAAGACAAGACCAGTCGAGTTGATGGCCCTATATTTTGTTTTTGGTCACCACATTGCGTCTCCGGAGGTTCCGCTTTGGCTTGGATGCCATGGCGATTTGTCTTCGTGCTAGTCAATGTTTGTATTTTGTAACGTCGGATCTTGGGAATACTTTCTGTAAATACTTTGTACATATGGGTGTACCTGACTAGCATGTTTATGTATATAAATAAGTTTTGTATTTTCTGTCCCATGTACGTCATCACAGCTCATTGGACCTTATTTACTTTATATATTTGCTTCTGCAGCCCCTTATTATTCGTTAATTTGTTCAGAGGCCTTTGGTAGTCCACGGATTACTGGCCGGTTGCGGCGCTAAACCTACAGGGGCGGGTTTGGGGTCGTGACACTATTGCCATAAGCAAAATGCATAAACTAACTAAAAATGTCCTAAAATCGAACACTGCTCTAATACCAAATTTTTTGGGGAATGAGTTAATGGTCTACCACTATTTTGAAATTGGAGTGAGAATTATCTAATTAATTCTACAGTTATGCTAATAGGTCTTCAAGCTGTTGTATGGCTAGTTTTAAGGCTTCTTGTTTTACAGTTAGCTGTTTATTTATCTGAGAAATTTTTAAATTGTAATTTTCTAAAGATCTGCCAGAAGCTAATGATAAAAGAAACTGATATCTTGATATTTGATCTTTTAATTATTGTATAAGTTCAGTACTAATTTTGATTTTAATTCTAAGTTTTTCTTCTAAGGGCATAAAGTTTTGATTTTTTAAATTTTCTTTTATAGACAATATTTCCTTAATATTTCTACTCTGGTTGCTCTCATTTTATTCTAAAATTCTTTTTCTTTGGCAAAAACTATTTTTAGGCAATATTTATTTTCATTACATGTACTCCCACCTTGAAGCTAAGTCTCGTTCAACATAGTATATTTTTATTTTCTAATTTTTTACCTTTTCCTTTCTGCCTACAATTTGCCCTCCAACGCCTAACTACGACTCACACGGGCTCTTTAGCTAAGGTCACTCAATAACAAAATAGAAAATAGCAGATACTATACAAAGGTGCAAAGTATGTAATATTAATGAGCAAACAAGCATTCCATAAACTTAGTTTTTCCAAAAAGAAAATAAATTTTTAGAATAGAAGAGTCACCCCTTTAAAATATTTAAGAAAAAAGAGAAACTACTCACACTTCATATTAATAAGAAATATACTTACAAAGATTATATTACAGACTCTGAAATTCTGAAAGACTTAGCACACTTAGAGGGTTTTTGAGAAGGGTTAGAAATTTTACAACGCAGAGTGAAGGGGTATTTTTTATTCTGCTTCTTCCATTGGCCAGAATGCCAATTTATACACGAAGTTGATACATATAAGCCAAAATAAATATCTTTACGTTAAAAGTTATAGATTCAAAAGTCTAAAGGCTACTAAACTTAAGCCATAGACTTTTCTAGACTTTGAAAACAAATATCCTAATAAGGACAAACTTATATACATACAATTATATACATGTTTGACTCAAAACACTATTAAATTTTATCAATAAAAGGTTAGGATAATGATATCGGGTACTGCTTTGGGCCCCATCGCATATCATTCAATCCTCTCTTTTTGACAAAATTTTGACAGTATAAATTATTACAAGACACGTATAAAGATTTTCACAGCTTTTCTTTAATAAAGCAGGGTAAGAGATATCCACTTTATTAAAGTAGTGAGTGAAGGAAAATCCTTATGACTGACAAAAGTAAATAATTACAGACACAAAAATCAAAAAAAATCTTGGCGCGCATCCTTATCTTCTACAGATTTTTTCTTCTTCTACTGAAGTATCAATTATTGATGTTGACGCTATGCTGATTCTTCAAGGTGGATTCTTCGAAGAAAATTTTCAAAATCTGAAGAGTCAAAGATTACTACAATATTCTAAAATATTATATGAGTCTTAATTTTTTTTAAAAATTTTATATCTACGATATATAAATAGAAAAAAAATAATAATAATAAACTTTGTTGACAAAATTTGTTTCAGTCAAAGTTAAAATAATCAATATAGTAAAAGTATTAACGTGCCCTAAATAAATGTATTTTTTATTTTTTTGACTAAAAAGTTGAGAAAAAAAATATAAATGTTTGGATTAATTTTTTGACTTTTTACGAAAAAATGTGTATTAAAAAATTGTATAAATAAATATATAGTAGAAGTTAGTGAAGTAGGCCATACAGGTTGAACAGTGTAGTGGGTGGTTAGAAGATGGGAAATGATTGCTTCCTTTTTGAGCTTGAATTGGACGTTGTTGTTCGGCCCTTGAGGGCTCACCACAGGTCCCGTTTTGTTAATTGGAACCGTTCAATATGTAGAACTCGTCGAGTACTATATGCTTGTAAAAAATCATGTTGATTGGATATCGACAGCTATCTGATCGTGTTAGTTTTTTTGTTAACTGTTAACTATAATACCATACATTTTTTTATACAAAACTGATTTGATCATATAATTAGCGATATTCGATAAACATGATTTTTTATAAGCAAATAGTACTGGATGAGTTCTACATATTCAACGGTTCGGATTATCAAAACGGGACCCGTGGTGGGCTCTCACGAGCCCAACATTACTATCCAACTTAGTAAATATATATATGTAATTTTTTTTTTTTTGGTTCCTTATTTCCTTTCACGTCATACCTAGAATGGTATAAAGTAAGTTTGTATTAAAATATTATATATATTAATTTTTTTTATATTTTTAATTTGTGAATAGTGATAACTTTTTTACTTTTTTTTGTAATTTTTTGATTTTTAAAATTTTTTTAAACTGCCCAAACTAGTCTTAAATACAAATAAATAAACAAACAAACAAACAAACATGAAGTAAGATACAACAAGAATAATAATATTTACCATAGTTATTTTTAGTTTTTTGAAAATACTTTTTCAGAAAATTATACTTTCTTGTTTTTTGTATATTTTTATTTTTACTGATTTTTTTAAATATTTTAAGCATTTTTTATAAAATTTTTAGACACATTTAACATAAATATACTTAAAAAATATAATTTCGTGAAAAATATTTAAAAAATTCACTAAATACCAAAAATACAAAAAAAAAGAAAAAAAAAATTCGGTATATTTTTTTTGTATTTTTGTATATTTATTAATTTTTTAAAATATTTTTTCACAAAAAATTTACTTTTTAAATATATCTAAGTAATATGCATATAAAAAGATAAAAAAATGCTTAAATTTTTTAAAATATTCACTAAAAACAAAAAAAATACAAAAATAAAAAACTCAGCTTTAAAAAAATTAAATTAAAAAAACTGAAACTAAAGACACTTATTAATTTTTTATTTATATGATTTTTTTTTCCCCTGGATTTGAGTTAAACTTATCAATTTTTCTTAATAATTGATTCACTACAAGGTTTTTTTTTTTTCAGTGAACATGTTAATAATTTTTTTCCTTTTAAAATTGATTTAAGTGTTATATGAAATAAAATATTAAGATAGTGTAATATAATTATGTTAAATTTGTAGGCTTTTTATATTTTTAAAATTTTAGCGTAAAGATAAATTATGCCATTAGTTTATGTACTTTAATCAAAGTGTCACTTTAATTTTGTTTTGGATATAGCTTATATTTATTTTTTTATTTATTATAAAAAATTATGTAAAAAAATAGAAAGATAATATGTAACTTAAATAAGCTAATAAATTAGTTTTTTAAATTCATCCCAAACGAGGACTTTTAGGGTTGGTTTGGGAAGTGGGTTGTCTTTTTGGCTTTTTAACTTTTTTTTATTATTTTAAATTTCTAAAAAGCTTGATTTGGGAAGGATTTTTTGACTTTTTGATTTTTTTGACTTTTTTTATGAGAGAAGAGTGTAATAATTATGGGTTGAATGTGATATTTTGTTTGTTGTGGCTAAAATAGTCTATTTTGTCTTTTATAACTAAAATAGTAAAAAAAAAACCCACAAAATCACTTCCCAAATGATACCTTAATTTTATTATAAAGCGGTCTCTTATTTTTATAATTTATTTTGAATTTTATTTTGAGCCTTCTAATTTTGTACGTGATACATTTTTGGATCAAAATTTTCTAATGGTAAACAAAAGAGGAACAACGCTGTAACAAAATTAAAATATAGTGTTCAAATGATTCAAATTAAAATTATAAGAAGTGAAGTTGGAAATTTAATATAAAATACTGGTGCAAATTATAATTAATCTTCAACTTTAGTTTTGGGTACACTCTGTGCTGCTGTGCGTCCACTCGTAGAGTCGCAGTGTTATCGTTTCGTTTCCTTTTTCCTTTTCTTCCTCTGGTCTGGAGTGAGAATTGCTTCGTTTTTCAAATGTTTCTTGTTTTTCATCAGAATTTTTTATGTATTGAGGCACACCCATTATCAGATAATCGTACTTTCTCTCTCATCAGAAAGTGTAGAACACGAATACCAGCCTCTCGTTTTGATGATGATGATGATGATGATGATGATGGTGAAAAACTCATCAAGAAAAGTGGAAGAAGAGGAAGAAGAAGAAGAAGAAGAATCAACCTCAACTTCCACGTGTGCCGTGCAGTGGAGAAAGAGTCAGAGTTCGAGATTGACCCAGATAAGGCCCGAGAATCCCTTAGAAAGCTTGACGAACAGCTTCAATCTCTCTCCAACAAACCAATCAACCGTCCCAAGATTAGGGGTACTCTCTCTCTCTCTCTCTCTCTCTCTCTATCTGTCTATATATATATAGAGAGTCGTGTTTGCAATCTAAATTTTGTGGATGGTTTGATGAATGAAGAAGAAGGTGGGTTGAATGTGAAAACTGTTTAGTAATTATTTACTGATGTGAAGTTTTAAATTAATGTTATATTTGGTTCATTATAATGAGATAAAATGGAATGGAATGGTTAAGATGACATTATTAATGTTTTTATAATGTTTTTGTCATTATGTTTTTAGTCTAACCAAACATAAGAATGAGAATGAATATTTTTGATTGAATGATATTTCACTCTATTTTAGTAAACCAAACACTACTTATGGGTTAATTGCGCCAAGATCCATCTTCATCTATTAACAAAAATCATTTTACCCCTCTTCTTTTTTTGATTCAATTGAAATAGAAAACACAAACTGTTAAAGTAGCATTACAACACTAGAGGATTAGTCCCTCACAATACTCACTCCAGTCATATCATCTATGACCAAAGTTCTAATTTCATCTGGTGGATCATCCAATATTACCAAATGTTCATCTTGGGCCACTCCCATGTTTGCTAGCTTATCTGCAACTCTGTTTCCCTCCCTAAAGGTGTGACTGAGAGAGCAATTGCATCTTGACAATAGAAATTTTGCATCCTCAATAATAGCCTTGTGAGGGTAGTTGTGGCTAGGGCCATCTTGGAGTTGGTTTATGGTCTGTTCAGAATCTGTCTCAATCTCCACATCCATTTTGCCTTTTTGGAAGAGGAAGGTAAGGCCCTGTAGATGGCCCATAGTTCAGCTTCCAAGCTTGAGCAGTGTCCTATCTTGCCATAGTAGTCCCATATCCTAGTGCCAATTTCATCGCGTAGCAGTCCTCCATAACCAGCCTGACCTGGGTCTTCTCTAGAACATCCATATTTATTAAGCTTGAGTTTACCTATAGATGGGAAACACCAATTAATTAGTCTAGGTTGGGATGAATTGGGGTGGAGAGGAGATTGGAAAGCCTATTCAATCTCTTGAACATAATTCCTTATGTTCTTGAGATTAGTTTGAATGGAGTTAGATAAGTTTTCAAAAACCAATTTGTTGTGATCCCTCCAAATCTGCCAGAGAGTTACAATAAAAATGAGGTACCATTTGTTCCCGAAAATAACATTTTATTTTTCATATTGGAAGAAATCCATTCAAACAAAGGCTGTCCACATCCTAGCTCCCACCAGTTATGGTTCATAATGTCAGTCCAAATTTCTTTGGATTTAGCACAATCCCTGAGGAGATGGCTCATATCCTCACTGAGGAGCCCACACCTAGGACAAAGATCTGAAGTTGCCATGTTCCTCACAGGCCGTAGATAGTTAGTAAGCAATCTTCCCCTCAGAATAAGCCATTGGAAATATTTTAATTTCTGGGGAATTTTAATTTTCTAGAGCCATTTCCATTCTCTACCATTCCTTTCCTGGTCAGTGATGATTTTATATGCAGATGTTGTGGAAAAATTGCCATTAGAGGACCCAATCCAAGAGGGAGTTTCAGTATAGGTCACGTATCTAGGCCTATAGATTTTGAGGATCTCTTGGAGGTCCTGCTGATTAACAAGGTTAACAAGAATAGCAGTGTTCCAGTTCCCCTCATCATCAAGTACAGAACTAATCTTGTCTAAATCATTAATATGAGTGTTGTTATAGGCCTGGGCTAGTGGCTGTTTCCCACACCACCAATCATTCCAAAAAGAAAGGAATGCTTCTTTTGAGGCCAACTGAGAAGGGAACTTTTATCCAAATATTTCGATTGGAGGATTTGGCACCAGAGTTTATTGCTGTCACTCAGGATATTCCACCCAAGTTTGGTGAGGAGTGCTGGGTTTTTGTCCCTAGCTTTTCTAATTCCAAGTCCACCATCTTCTTTGCTCTTGCACACAATATCCTAGTTGACTAAATGAACTTTCTTGCTGTTTTCAGTATCACCCCATAGGAAATTTCGATTGATTTTGTCTATTTCGTCAAAAACTTTCCTAGCTAGCTCCATGGTTTGCATATTATAGCTGGGGATAGTAGATGTAACTGGCTGGATGAGTGTTAGTCTGACAGCTACAGAGAGATTTCTAGCTTTCCATCCTGAGAGTCTAGATTTCAACTTCTCAATAGTCTCATTGAATAAGTTCTTGTTGACCCTTTTGTGAAGAAGATGAGACCCCAAATATTTTCCCATGTCTTGGGTGAGGGGTATTCCACTTTCGGCACTTAAGGCTCTGGCTTTGTTGCAAGGGATATTGGGGGATACAAAAAGTTTGGATTTCAAGTGGTTAATTTTATGCCCAAAGACCTCACAAAATTCATTGAGGACATCCATAATGGTTTCACAATTTGTATGGTCAGCTTTGGCAGACAGGATAAGGTCATCGGCAAAAAACAAATGGGATAAAGGAGGACTATTTTTAGATGCTTTGATACCTTTCCAAGAGCCCTCTCTAACTTTACTATCTATCATGTTTGATAATCTTTCCATGCAAAGCACAAAAATTTATGGCGAAAGTGGGTCTCCTTGTTTAAGTCCTCTCTCAATCTGAAGCCCTTCCATGGTCTCACCATTCAAGAGGATAGAAGATTTGTTATTGGTGATACAATTCATAATCAAATCCACCCATTCATCATTGAGTTTGAATTCATGCAAGGTGTCCCTAATAAAGTCCCAAGATAGTCTATCACAGGCCTTCTCCAAATCTATCTTAAAAACCATACCACCCCTTTTACCTTTTTTATTTCTCAAAGTATGGAGGATTTCTTGGGTGATAATGATATTATCAATTGTGTTTCTCCTAGGGATGAAGCTGCTTTGGTTAGGGCAAATGATGTTATCCAGAAGAAGTTTTATTCTACCCACAAAGTTATTAAAAAAGCTAAAAAGCTAAAAAGCTATTAAAAAAGCTAAAAAACTATTAAAAAAAGTCAAAAAGCCTATAACCTATACCAAAAAGTCAAAGATTCCATTTTCTCTACTTTTTGCACATCTTTTCGTAAAAAGCCGAAAAGCCACCCCAAACATACTAGTTTTTTTTCTCTCATATTTTAGCTAAAAAGCCAAAAAGTTACTAAAATAGCTTGTTCCCAAACGAGGCCTAAGCTTGGTAATTATCTTATAGGAGACATTACATAGACTTATAGGTCTAAATTGTTTGATATTCTCAGGGTTTTCAACCTTCGGAATCAACACAATCAGGGTCTCATTAACTTTATTAGGGACTTTATTATTATGAAAGCAATCAGTAACAAAGTCGTAAACAGATTTACCCACAGTGTTCCAATACTTCTGATAAAAGATGGCTTGCATACCATCTTTTTTTGGTGCTTTGAAGGCACCTATATACTTTATAGCATTCAGGATTTCAAGATTGGATATGGGTTTGATGCATTCATTATTCCCTTCTTTAGTAAAATAGGTGAGGGCTATATTTTTCCAATGATCTAGACTTTGAGTATCAACTCTTTTGAAGAGGTTTGAGAAGTAATCTAAAATGATGGTCTTGATTCCCTCTTTGTCCGTGATCCAATTCCCATCATTATTTTTGAGATCATTTATCTTAATTTTCCTCCTCTTGTTGATTGTAGATACATGGAAAAACTTGGAGATATACTTAGATCTAGATTTTTGAAACCAAAGCATTTCCTCTTGAAACAGTGTTACATTATACTGTTTAATGAGGTCTTTTCTAAGATCTGTAAATTATGTGAGAAGTTGTTGGTTAGAGCTCTTTGGATGCCTTCAATCCTAGCAAGTAAAAGTCTTTTCCTTTTAAAAATATTTCCAAAGACCTCCTTGTTCCACTCTGAGACTCGAAGAGTGAACTCAGCCGTGGACTCTAGGAGGTTGTTATTCATATCATTCCATGAGGATTTAACCACCTCAATAAGGCCAGGGTGAGACATCCAAGCAGCTTCAAACATGAAAGGTCTATTTAGGGGGTTATGGGAATGCATATCTTGAGTGTACACTACCAATGGAGAGTGGTCTGAATTTGTTCTAGGGAGCACTCTAACAATAGCTTCAGGAAACAAAATCCTCCAATCTTCATTGCACATAGCTTTATCAAGTCTCTCTATGGTGTTAGCTAGGCTTTGCTTATTGTTTGTCCACGTCATTTTGGGTCCAGAACTTCCCAAGTCTAACAGTTTGCAGTTGTTGATCCTATCAAGGAATTTCTGGGTTCTCGAAGAGCTTTAACTTGTAGAGAAACTCCTTCTTTCACTCTAGCTACCATAATCATTGAAATCTCCTGCCACCAACTAAGGCTTTTGCATGTTTTCCGCTATTGTCTCTAGTTCATCCCACAATGCTCCTCTAAGTGTAGGATTTGGGCTAGGATAGACTGCTAAGACCCATTCCTCATAGTCCTCTTTGTGCACAGTGGCGTGGATGGCTTGAGGACTGACTGTATATGCTCTAACATTAACTTGATTGGTGTCCCAAACAATCTAAATACCACCTACCTTGCCAATGGGGTCAACAATGGTTGATGCTGTGAATTCCAATCTGTTGAAAAAATTTCCCATTTTACTAAAAGCTACCTTTGTTTCCATCAGAACCATAATTTCAGGTTTGTGTGAACAAATAATTTCAGCTAGGTTACGCTTAAAGGTGTTATTACCGGTGCCGCGACAATTCCAGAGGAGAATTTTTAATAGATCTATAGAGGGAAAGGGGAGGGGCATATTAGTTACCAGGTCCTTGATAATACTATGAATCCTTTGATGATCGTCCTCTACAGATCTCATGGAGGCCATCTGAATTGAGTGAGATACCTTCGCTGGTCTTGCCTCCCATTGTGGTTTGATGGTCAGTCGGATTTGTTCTGTTCACCAAATGAAAGCGACAAGGTGAGTTGCTTCGTTCTTAGGATCTAATAATAGTCCCATTGAACCGTTCTAGTTTCCATGTTCTTGCATTTCCTTCCTCAGTTCTTTGTTCTTTTTCCTCTCCATTGTCTAGCTCACCTAGGTCTGGAGGCTTTGATTCTTTGTTCAAGGGATCCTCTCTGAGGTGATTAGTGGTATATTTAGTGGTTGGTGTCTCTGGTAGTTTTATCTCTGTTATTAATCTCTACCATGGTTAAGTCTTCTTTGCGTGTTGAGTTTTCCAAAGTGCAAATCATGTCAGTTGGTCCTTGTTGTGTTTGATGCTCAATGGTGCTTCTGGTGCTCCTTTTCTGATCAATGTCAGATGCTTCTAATCTAAGCTCAGTGTAATGGTGAGATGAGCTGACTTCGAACATCTTCCTACTGAATTGTGTCTTGGCTTTGGATTCTAGTTCCGTTGTTTTATATTGAACTGGACCAATTTTGGTGTGAGACTTTGGGGATGCCCATTTGTTCGGAATAGGTATTTTCAATTGTAGAATGGCTTCCCTGTTCTCTATCTTCCTCATCTGATGAGAGGATTTCCACTCTGCTATCAAATATATAATCTCCATTTCGGTATTCAAGGCTTCCTTGAACGATTTGTGTGGAGAGATCACTGCATTTGAAGGGTCTTGCATGGTGGTTGTCTTTTTAGGTGCTTCAGTCTCCATATCCACCACCTTCTCCATTTCTCTCCCTTCCTGAGAGGCCGAGCTCTTGATTTTCTTGGTGCTTCTCTAATAAGATGATCTTCCTCCTCAGATGATTTTCCTAGTCCAGACGAGTTATCTTGATCGGAAAGGTTGCCGGTGTTAATGACTGACATGTCTTATAGAGAGAAAGCTACATGTAAACGGATATATGATAAAAAAATATATATCACTTTACCCTCCTTCACCTTGACTTTCAATTATGAAAACCGTAGAAATACACGTGATCTGTAGGGGTGAAAGTGATACATTTTTAATAGTTGAGAAATCAAAATAGGAGGGGTAAAGTGATATTAGCTTAAGCTGAGAGGGGGGTTGGTGTAATTAACCCTTAAATTAATCCAATTGTGGCTTTGGAAGGGGGAAAAAATGTGAGCACTTGCAATTTTATGGGCATTATTGAAAGGACAAAAAAAAAAAAAAACTCCCAACAAAGCTTTAAAGATGTTAATAGATGTACATGTATTATGATCAACCTGTGTGTGAAACTACTAACTAATTTTTCTTAATAGAAAAACCGTGTACCCGAACAATAATTTGAATGCAAAGTTTATAGTGTATACACCTAAAAAATTCCCTAAAAAGTTCCCAGAAATGAAGTGTACCCATACCATGTAGATTCAAATTTGGCGTGTGGCTAGAACAATTCCTGTCCACAGATTTCATTTTTGGTTATGTTGTTATTTAGTATAACTGGGGAGAACTTGGTGTATTTATGCATATATATACATGTTGGTTTATGGAGTTTAATTTGTATAAAACATTCCTATTTGATGAGAACCACTAATTTGATTGTGCTAACTAGACCAGTAGATACCGGGAAATTTGAACTCTCTATTGATATTCATTAGAGCAATTGGCAGTTCAAAATTATATAAATTGAGAAACCAAAGGCACAAGCATACCCAATTAGAACTTTAGAAGGCATGCTTGTAAGGTGAAAGATTGATACCGAAGTTAATGAAATTATTAAAAATTAGGGTAAATTATGCAAATTGTCCTTGTAGTTTATACGATGTGTCAATTTGGTTCCTGTTGTTTTAATTTGATCGATTTTGCCTCTTAATTTAACAGATTGTATCATATTTGTCCAATAAATAACAACCATTAGGTTTAGTGGACGGAAACTCAAACGATGTGTCAATTTGGTTCCTATCAAAATCGAGCGAATTAAAACAATAAGGATCAAATTGACACATCGTTTAAGCACGTTACAACTTTCCGTCTACCAAACCTAACGGCCGTTGTTTATTGGATTAATATGACACAATCTGTTAAATTAAGGGACAAAATCGAGCAAATTAAAACAATAGGGACCAAATTGACGCATCGTGTAAATTACAGGGACCATTTGCATAATTTACCCTAAAAATTATGGACATTGGTAATATTTTACAAAATCATCACAAGATTGAGTCATTAAGATAAAATACTTAATCTAACATAAGGAAATTAAACTAGAGTGGAGTAAATTGAATTCTGGCAGTACTTTAACAATTTGAATTACTGGGTCTCATGGTGAGAGTTTTATTGTTGACTTATAAATCAATTCAAAAGAGTAATCTCCTTGAGAAGATATAGATTAGTATGAAAACTTGTCTATGTTTAGAAGATCGTGCAAACACCCTTTTTAAAGGAAGAATATGATGAGAACACAGTTGTTCTTGATTTGATTTATTTGGAACTTTGGGGAGGGAATTCAGAAAGAGTTACAATCTTGATGGAAAAGAAATCATAAGGTCCATGTTTAGGGTAAATGTCTAAAGAGTCGATAGTTCTTGATCCTTATGTCCCAAATCAAAACCAAGAAAAGTAACATTGATTCGTCTTAAAAAATTACATCATGAGATATGGTATGTAGTGTATGAAATTGATATTAATTTTCATGATGGAAAACTCAATGGGTTCTTGCTATGTTTATCCATGTGCTTAATTCCATGACTGTGTACATGGCTCTGATTTGGAATAGCTGAAAATTTGAGAGAAAATGTCTAACCTATGGAAAGCTATGTCTAAACTTAAAAAATCTCCCATGGCATGTCATTAAACAATGGTGTCACATCTATGATTTGAGTTAAAGAACATAAAACTCGTGTATTTTTTGCAACTAGATCTCTAGGATGATTGGCATTGGTGCTGATACCTCATCTACTAAAATATTGACAAGTTTCTAAGATATATGTTCCTTAGAATAACAAGAGGATTATTGTGATTTTTACCATCCTTTTTGTTTGGAATGGGCAAAAGAATTTAAAAAAAGAAAGAGAGAAAGACATCCTATGAAAATTGAATTGCTTCATTTTAGTTGAATTTTAAGTTACCTTCTCAAACCACCCAACATCTAAAAGTTGGAAAATAAATGAAATTAAGAATCAATAGTATGGTTTCGTCTCATGGAGTCCTGTACTAAATCTCACTAAACATGCACACAATGGCTTAGTGTACTATGAAATTTTATTAGTAGCCACTTTGTTATTATGTTATACACAAAGCTGTTTGGAAACACCTTATGGACTGATCTAATCTGTTTCTAAACAATTGCAGCTTCAGAGCTGGATGGTGCACGAGTTCAAATGAAAGAAGAAAGGCCAAAGTTTTCAGAATCTTCTCTTGCATATCTGGCTTTTGCTCTCCTTATCTTTACCATTTTCTATAATGTTTTATTTATTACGGTCATAAAGCCATCCATTGATGGACCAGAACCAATTGAAGAGCCAGTTGCAGCTACTTCTGTGAGAAAAGCTTCATGAGTAGTGCTTTTTACCATGGCAACCGTCAGTGGCACCAATTTGAAGTTTCTGATTTGTTGTAAATTATAAATTTCAAGCTTTTGTGTAATTTGACAGTAGAAAGCTTCACACAATAGTAAGAATCAGTTTTGCTGCTTTGTCATGCCAAAATAAAAGGGATAAAATTATTATCATAAGGTTGAAGTTGTCGGGCTTAAACTGCATGCTTTTGTCGAGAGTGCATTTGGTTAACATGGAAGTGAAATTGTTTGTAGCATTTCTGTCGAACCTACATCGTTTCATGTAGCATTTTGCAGGTTATCTGCTTTCGTTGTCGTCCTTGTGCATGCCCATGTTTAGTGTGGTAAGTCACTCCATTTTTCTGCAAAATTTTATTTATCAATTGCATGACCTCTGCCTCGTTTAGGAACATATTTTTTTAGTAATTTTTTAGCTTTTTAGCTAAAATATGATGTAAAAAAAAATTAGTATGTTTGGAATGACTTTTTGATTTTTTACGAAAAGATATGTAAAAGGTAGAGATAAAAGAGAATCTTTAACTTTTTAGTATGAATTATTGGTTTTCTTTTTATTTTTTTAGTGATTTTTTGACTTTTAAGGTAAAAAATGATGATGCCAAACGAGGCCTCAATCTCCTTATAATCTTTGTTTTTCTTGTGATTTTGTTAATTTTTTCCCCCAAAATCAAATGATAGTAAAATAAGCATAACAAAAGGCTAATTAAAGTCTTATATGTATTAATTAATAAAGTTTGAATTCTGTTAATATACATCTTTATATAACAAAAAATGTATATTTTTAAATCTTTGAATATTTATTTTAAGGATGAACGTTAACAATAATTATATATTTTTACTGTTATGTTTTTTAATAAAAGTCTATAATTACTTTAAAAAGTTTTTTAATGAGTGAAAACAAAAAAAACAAAAACAAAAGCAAAAAACAAAAAAAGGAGAGAGAAAGTAAAAAGATGAACATATATTGGGAAGAGAGAAAAGAGCGAAAACAAAGGGGGTTATGATGTCTTATTACCGTTGATAGATCTTGAGAGAAATGAAGAGGAAAAATTAGATTAGACAGTATGATATAGAGAGAGAGAGATAGAGAGGCACAGAAAAGACAAAGGGGAGGTTAGGAGAGAGAAAAAGCCTCTGCAAAAAGTGCTTTTTGACTCTCTCTCTCGCTCTCTCTCTCACATTCATGGCGGATTCACACCTTGAATTCACCATTTCACAGCATTCTATTATACATCCCTTGCATTTCTTCCATTAATTCAACTTCCTCACCTTCAAACCCATCTGGGTCTTCAGTTTTTCCAAAAGAATTCACAGGTGGGTGGTTAAAAAGTTGTCCTGGCTTCATAGTTTCTGGGTTTTCTCTTTTATGGTAAAATTTTGGTTTTTTTTTTTTAATGCAAACATTTTTATTTATGACAATTTTTAAAATCTTCCCAAGTTTTTGGAGATTTCTTTCATAATTCGCTATATTTCCTTGTTTTTGTATTCGTTTCTTTATTACAGTATTATTATTATTATTATTCTCCTGAAAGAAGCTCTGATTTTGTCCTGTTTTTCTTTAGATAATACTGGGTTTTACTTTTAATGCCACGATATTTGAAATTTGTGGCTTGAATTTGAATTTTTGTCTATTTTCCATTTTTTAGACTGAATCATCATATTTTGATGATTTTAACATGTTCTTTTATTAAATGATTTGTTGGGTTTTCTTCAAAATCTCTGAAACTTGGGGGTAAATTTACAGATTTTGATCCATGGGGAATTGCTGTGTGATGCCCTCTGGTTTCTCATCCGAGAAGAAAAACGCAAAGAAGAACAAAAAATACAATCCTTTCTCAATTGATTATGGTGCAGCTCATGCATCTGGAGGTGGAAAAAACAAGCTCGCTGTATTGAAAGATCCAACAGGCCGAGACATATTGCTGCAATACAATCTGGGTCGCGAGCTCGGGAGGGGTGAATTTGGGATCACATATTTGGCCACAGATGTGGAAACAGGCGAAAAATTCGCTTGCAAATCGATATCCAAGAAAAAGCTGAGGACTGCTGTGGATATTGAGGATGTAAGGAGAGAGGTTGAGATCATGAAACATTTGCCTAAGCATCCCAACATTGTGAGCTTGAAGGATAGTTTTGAGGATGACCATGCAGTCCACATTGTGATGGAGTTGTGCGAGGGCGGCGAGTTGTTTGATCGGATTGTGGCGAGGGGGCATTACACGGAGAGGGCGGCTGCAGCAGTTATGCGAACAATTGTGGAAGTTGTGCAGGTACAGACTATCTGGATAGCTTCCATCATCCACCAATTTTCATGTTGGTGTGCAATTTGATGCTTTATTGTCTTCCATTGAATCCACATTTCATGTCCTGAATTAGGTTTTGTTTTGATTTTTATGAGATTGTTGTTTATGTTCCTGAATTAACAGCCTAATGTTCTTTTTTTGGGGTTTTTCATTTATTGAATTTGATGTGGTTTGCTCAATTGAGATCGCCTTCAATTTGATTCTTATTCCAATGAATCCACATTTCATTACTTGAATTAGGATTTGTTTTGCTTGTAATGAGATTGTTGTATATGTTTCCTGAATTGGCCTTCTGAAATTCTTCTTTAGGGTTTTACTATTTCTTGAATTGTTGTGTTTTGCTCAATCGATGTGGTCTTCAATTCGGTGCTTATTGTCTTCCATTGAATGCACATTTGATGTCCTGAATAGGGTTTTGTTTTGATTTTTATGAGATTGTTGTATATGTTTCCTGAATAGGCCTATCAATGTTCTTCTTTAGCGATATATTTTTTCTTGAATTGTTGCAGTTTTTGTTTGTTCAAATCTTGCTATTACTTGAGTTTGTAAAGATTTTGGTTCATTTAAGACTTGAAAATGATATTTGAGTTCTAGGAAACTTTGTTTCCAAATCTTATCTTTTCTGTGGTGTCCCTTGTGAATATTCCTTTTATTATGCATCTCTCTATATTTGATTATAAACCTAAATTTGGTGTGTATGCATATATAGAATATTATTTCTGGACATTTAGACCTTTATACGCCGATGATTGTTAAATGGATGATCTTATTCTTATGGGCTTATCCACTATTATGTTTCTGAAGATTCCACTAAAACTTCCTTTTTCATAAGTTGGAATAAAAGTTCCCACTAAGTTCATGTCCTAGGTATATATATGACTATTTTATTATATAAAAAACACAATTCAAAATATATATTTTGAAGCTATGTCACTCATTTTTTCATACCCAAATTACCCCTACGCAACCATAATTTTTTTTTTTAATTTCAAATTTTGATTTCTTCGGTTTTTTCTTTTTCTCCTTCCATCTATCATCAACTCTTTTTTTTATCTCTTTCTTTTTTCACGAGATGATGGTTACAACTGTCTTTTCTGCACACACATCATGTGTGCGCTATCTTCTGGTAGATAGATAAATTCTTGTATTCTTTCTCACTTTTCTTTGCTTCCTCAGCATGTTGAACTGTTAGATTGCCTATTTGGCTATTTTTTGTTACTTTGTTGATGCTGCAGTGTTGTTTAATAGAGCAGATTGCTTTTGCCTTATGTTGAAACTTGTCATAGTTTTATTTAGTTTCTATCTGCAATCAATGGGATTTGCTTTCTGAACCTTAAATATACTTTATTTGCATTTCTTTCCAAGATTTTCTTTTTCTTTCATGTGCAAACTCTCTCTCTCTCTCTCTCTCTCAGCTTTGCTTTTCTTTTCTTGTAATTTTTTGTATTCTCCACACATTGTAGGCGTGTCACATGCATGGAGTGATACACCGGGATCTGAAACCCGAGAATTTTCTTTTTGCAAACAAGAAGGAAGCAGCGCCTCTGAAGACAATTGATTTCGGACTGTCAATTTTCTTCAAACCTGGTATGGCATTCTATTGACTCCATTGCATTCACTAACGCATTTGAAAACTTTTAGCTGCCAATTTGTTTTTGCAATATGAGTATTAGGCGCTGTTGTGTCATCATTGTATCTGCCTATGTATTTCTTTTATTTTACCTGGTTATTGCCACTTGTCTACAGGTGATCGCTTTACTGAGATAGTGGGAAGTCCTTATTACATGGCTCCAGAGGTTCTAAAACGCAATTATGGCCCAGAAATTGACGTCTGGAGTGCTGGAGTTATCCTCTACATTCTACTTTGTGGTGTTCCACCTTTTTGGGCAGGTCTGCTTCTCTATATCGGACAGTTGCAATCTTTTCTACGAGGGTTAAACAGTTCAGGGCTGTAGGAGTAGTTTTTGGTTTGGTGGTGCACAATTAGTGCATTTGAAATCATTTGTTATTATTATTATTATTTTGATCGGCAACAACAGAAAGTGATCATTTTTTGATGAAAGGAAAGGTTACAAGAAATCGGAGGACAAGGAGTCATCCAAAGAAGAAGAAATCAAGAAGAAAGGAATCCCCTCAAAAAGGGGAAGAAACTGAGGCCCAAAAAGAAGACAAATAATAGACTTCCATAGAAAAAAAATATAGTAGAAAATAATACTATAAATATGGTGCGGAATATAAAATGACTATAATAACCATGTCTTATCAAAATAACCGTGTTTTTTACGCAGAAACTGAACAAGGAGTAGCACAAGCAATTATTCGCTTCTGCAATTGATTTTAAGAGAGACCCATGGCGAAAGTTTCTGATAATGCAAAGGATCTTGTGAAGAGAATGCTTGATCCAGACCCCAAGAAGCGGCTTACAGCTCAGGAAGTGCTCGGTAACATTTGCTTACATAAATCAGTGTGTTTTATACTCTGGTTTTATTAGTTAATACAAATGAGAGGACTAAATCGTCTTTTTCCCTGCCTTCTCGTTTGAACGCAGAACATACCTGGTTACACAACGCTAAGAAGGCTCCAAATGTCCCACTTGGCGAGACTGTGAAAGCAAGGCTTAAACAATTTTCTGTAATGAACAAGCTCAAAAAAAGAGCTCTAAGGGTAATAATTTTAGTTGGTTCATTGAAAATAATTTGTTTGTAAACTGTTGATTTGGCAATCTTTATGATGCCTTTTCTGATGATTGTAACTTTCATGTGCAATGTATACAGGTGATTGCAGAGCATTTGTCAGTGGAGGAAGTGGCTGGTTTAAAAGAAGCATTTGATATGATGGACTCTAGCAAAAGAGGCAAGATAAACCTCAAGGAGCTTACAATTGGGTTGCAAAAGCTTGGCCACCAGATCCCTGAAGCTGATGTTCAAATCCTAATGGAAGCTGTATGTATCATAATGTTTCTATCAAATATTCCTCATTTTTGTTTCCTCACTACTTTCTGGAAACGGAAAACTTATCTACCCCAAAATAAGTACTCCGAAAATGAAATATGTGCTGTAGATTTAAACTGGGTGTGATGTTGGGAAATACCCAGAATAAATCTGGTCCACATTTGTTAGGTTCAGTTTTTAGAATTTGTTTTTTCAAAAATTTCAAAAACTAATGTGGTGAAAAAGAAAAAAAATGATAAAAAAATAAGAACCTCTCATTATTTTCATATGTTTTTCTATTTTGGGGGCAAAAATAATTTTCTTTTAAAAATTGGAAAATTTTTCTTTAGTGTTTATTTTTGTCAAACTAGTAGTTAGTTTTCCAAAAAAAATTTAGAAAACAAGTTATGAAAAATCAACCAAACTGGTATAGTTGGGAAAGGGAAAAGCTTGCTTTGTGATTGCAAATTGTTATGCCAGTGTGTTGTAAATTATTTATATAGAATGATTCTAGAAAGCTGGTTTTTTTCCTAAGCTTCTGTCTGCTCAAATTATGACTGACTAATTGACTATAGAAACATCAAAATGCAGAGATCTTCCATGTTGTCTATATAGTTGGGTTTTTTTATTAGGTCAACTGAGCTACTTGAGTTGAACTCATGTTTGACTCGCTAAAAGCTCATTTGAGATCGGCTTATTATATAAACAAGCCCAAACGTAAACATATTTTAAAACTCATGAAATTTCAAGCCAAGCTTGAATAATTTACTACTCGGTTTGACTAGATTATATGCACTATAAAAAATCAAGCTATTCGAACTTGTCTCAATTAAAGGTCATTTGAGATCGGCTTGAAAACTAAACAAACCAAACTTGAGCACATTTTGAAACTTGTTACATTTTCAATTTAAGCTTGAACAATCTATTACTAATTGAATAGCCCAGCTCATACTTCTCCATAAAACTCAGGTATTAAGGAGAAGAAAACTAAAGTCTTATAACCAGCACAGATGAGACAACTCTAGGTGATGTGACATTCCAACACACCCTCCTAGACCACAACATACAATAGCTGGCTGGACAAACGGTATACTTGTCACAGGCCCAACTAAGTTTTGATACCAAATTGAAAAGCCTAGCTCACACTTCTCCTTAAAATCTAGGGTTCCAGACTTCTCCTTAAAGCCCAAGTCCAGGACAGATTAGGTGATGTAGGATACATTCCAACACACCTTTCTAGTCCTCAACATATAGTAGTCGGACAAACGGCACACCAGACACAAGTCCAACAAGCTCTGATACCAAATTAAAAAGCCCAGCCCACACTTCTCCTTAAAACCCAGGTAATAAGGAGAAGGAAACTAAAACTTTATAACCAACAAAGATGGGGCAACTCTAGGCAATGTGGGACATATTCTAATATTACTCAGCTCGTTTACAACCCTATTTTTTGATACCCATCCAGTACCCTGGACTCTCTGCTTTTAACAATCTGTCCACCCCAAAATCTCTTCCTGAACTTCAATTAAACTATTAGATTATGTCATAGGAAGTTGGAAAAAAGCTTTTATTTATTTATTTATTTTTATTGATAATTTGAATCCTGGTTGCAACAGGCTGATATCGATGGAGATGGAATGTTGAACTACGGAGAGTTTGTCGCTGTCTCCGTTCATCTTAGGAAGATGGGCAATGACGAGCACCTGCATAAAGCTTTTGCATTCTTTGATAGAAACCAGAATGGTTTTATAGAGATTGAAGAGCTCCGAGATGCCTTAAGTGACGAAGATGGCGCCAACATCGAGGAAGTCATCAATGCCATTATGCATGATGTTGACACAGATAAGGTCAGTCTCGCAACATATACCAAGTAGTAGTTAAATCTTTGATCTTGCATTTGGCCCTGTTTGAAATTTGTGCCAGAGTGTTTAGTAGAACTTCTACTCACAATTTATGAAGCAAAAGTAGTTTAAATAAGCTGAAAAAACCTAATTATTGGAAAGTTAGTGAAGTGATACTTTTAACTTCTGCTATATAATTATCAGCTTTCTACACCTATTGTCTGTGCTCTTATCCTCAAATTTCACCCCTTAATGTGCATCTAGGTCATACCTAGTGTTATTCACAAATCCTCGCATCATATCTTAGAAGAGTGACATTTTTCTACATCTATTCCATTGTGATTATATTTTCATGTCTTCCCAAGTCCTCATGGCATATGTCTGAATTGACTTGAACTTGTTTCTAGTTTTTCCATATTAATGTTTTGAAAATTTAAGAAAATTAAAATCAAATTTTGGTCTCATTTTGTTAATGCACAGGATGGGCGTATAAGCTACGAGGAATTTGCTTCAATGATGAAGGCCGGTACAGATTGGAGAAAAGCATCGAGGCAATATTCGCGAGAAAGATTCAACAGTCTTAGCTTGAAGTTGAGGAGGGATGGCTCGTTACAGTTATCTGATGAGGTTAGGTGAACAATGACAAACTTGAGGAAAGAAAAATGGCATAGGATGTTCTCATCTTCGCTCTTTTTATTTTATTTTATTTTTTACTTGACGAGTTTTTACAAAATTAATTTCATAAATTTTTTAGTAGGAGCAGGGGCTTCCAATTTCTTTCCAAATAGTTGTGTTTTTTGGGTTTTGTTTCTTTGACACGTTTGTAGTCTTTTGTAGAAGAGAGAAAAAGAATATTCTTACAAGATAAAGGGTGATATTTTGTTGTTAATATGTAAATCAGGCTTACAACTGCTCTGTTGTTTACATTCCGAGTGAATATTGATTTTAATGGTGATATTGCGTGAGAGTATATTATAATGAATAAGAAATATCACATTATAGTAGTAGGGATTACAAGACTAGGCTAGTGACAGACAAGACAGATGATCTAACCTGGGATGGTGTTAATTATTGCACCAAATATTTTTACCATACTCATTTTGCTAAAATTGTGGAAACACGACAAGGTGTTAGAGGAGCAAATAATTTTGTTAACCAACCGGACTAGTCTAAGTCAGTGAGACATCGGTCATGTTTGATAGGGTTTATTTCTAACTTATTTCAAATTTTATCTTAATTTAAGCTATTTTGATGTATTTGGTTCAACTTAATAATACAATTTATAACTTTTTGTAAATCAAAAATCAACTTATTCTTTGAGTGAGGGAGAAGAAGTTTAATTTATAAGTCAAAAATCAGTTTATGTTCACAATTATAAACTATAAGTTATTTGGTTATAAGTTAAAAGCATTTTATCACAGTTCTACTAAAGGGGCTTATCTTCCCCAAGAGGTCAAGGATTTGAATATTATTTATGTGCATTAATAATACATGGCAATTTAGTACATGAGTTTTGGGGACGAAACAAGTAAAGAAAGCATATTGGGATCTGATTCTAAACTTTTGGGGCTGTGTCCTTTGGAAATGTTTTTCGCTAAGTTCCCAAGTGCAATAACCAATTCCAGGAGTTTTTTTAGTACAATATGTTAACTCACTATAAGGGTTATTGTGGGTCTTTTTTATTTTTTTGGACTACTAGTGATAAAATAAAATAAAATAAAAAAATCACACACACTCTCTCATTTCACTTATCTTTTACACAATTTTAATAATTTTTTTTACACATGTTTTTAATATTAACAACAATGTTAGAGTTATTTTTAATATTTTAATAATTCTCATTAATTATGGTCCATTAAGTTAAGTCTGAGTGAAACATGACATGAGATTTTACTTTTTACTTTTTTTGAGGAGGTATGTCACGACTAACACTTTTTTTGGTTTATTTTAAAAAGTGAGTTATAATTCACTTCTTAAATTATAATTCATTTTTTTTTCTTACAAAAAAATTGTTTATAAACTGTTTATAAGTAGTTTTTATCAAAAAATTGATTATAATTATCTTATCAAAATAGTGTTTGGTTAATTTAATTTGACTAAAAAAGTTCAAAAAGACAAAATAGGTTAAATGAGTCAATAAGATAAAATGTCATATTCAAATCATAATTATTTTATTTTTTTTCTCATAAAATTTTAAAAAAACTAAATCAAACGAACTTTTTAGTCTCAAATTAAAAATATTTCAACTCAAAAAAATTAACTAAAAAATCAATACCAAACGATGACTAAATGTATTAACTAAAAAACAATTAGTTAAAAAAATCTTTAACTCTTTTGACAAACTTAATTTTCCCAACAAAAACAAATACCATTGAATAGGCTACCAAAAAAGCCACTTTTAACATTTTTCTTATCTTGTCCTTATCGTTTTTCTTATCATATATATATATATATATATTATTCAAAGTAATATTTTTTCTATGCATAGATGACACATTATAATGGCTTATTTTTTTTAAAGAGTCATGTTAGTGTTTATTTTTTTAATTATATATAGAGTTCTACACAAACTCAAATTTAATTTAAATTATATTAATTTTACCTATTTTATATGAACTCTATTTGATAAATATTTATTTTTTATATATTTTTCATGGTAAATTGAAATAATCCACAAACCAATACAAATTTTGTATTTCACTTTTTTCTTCTTAATTCTTTCAAGATATAGGGATTTTTTTTTTTTAAATACTAAATTGCATTTTTTTCTTCTTATTTTCCCTTGCATTATTCTATATATCAATTTTATATTATTCTATATTATAGATTTATCGTTTAAATTTTATAGTGATTCTATATATGAAATTATACTTCATTTCTTATATTATTTTATATAATCACAACTCACAAAAAGAAAAACTTGCATAACAATGATATTCTCGAAGAACCTCAAAAGTTTAGATTTACTGTTTGAGTTACTTTTTCAGCTATTGAATAATAAATTCTTTTATATTTTGATATTATATTACAATGATTAATCACTTCACACACTGAGATGTATCTATCGTTTGGATGTTTTCATTATTTATTTATTTTGGGTTTATATGTTGTTATGTGATTTCTTATTGGTTAGTCGTTGTTATTTTAATTTAATTAAGAGTGTTTATTTTACAATCTTATAATTTAATATATATATATCATATAAAATCATTATATGATAATCCAATTACAACATATTTATATTTAATCTTTTTAATAAATTCTAACAAATTTCTATTTTTACATATTTTTATTTTCCAAATGAATATAAAAGAAAATTAAATAGTTAGAATTATTTTTAATTTTATGTTACTAATTCTTTTTCTAATTTAACTATTATTTTTAATATCGAAATAAGTAGTTCTTTTACTATTTTATAATTTAATATATATCATACAAAATTTTATATGATAATTACATTTTATAATATGATAGAACTAAAATTATCAAAATACACAAATAATTTAACTAAAATTAATATATATGAGTATTCAAGTAATAATTTTATAGAATGATAGAGCTAATATTATCAAAAATAAATAATTTAAATTATTTTTTATAACACATATTTTACCATTAAACATTTTTTGCAAAAAAATAGTACTTGCGTTGTACGGGCCTATTGCTAGTTTAATGGCCCTGTTTGTTAGAGATTATTTTCAGCTTTCAGCTTAAAAAGCTGTTTTGATATGTTTGGTTTAGCTTATGCTTATAGCTTATAGCTTTGTGGAAGTCAGAAATCAACTTATTCTTTGAGTGGGGCAGGAGATGCTTTGAGAATAAGTCGAAATCGACTTGTCGAAAGTTATAGTTATAATTGTTTAAGATAAGCTATAAGCTGTTTCCCACAGCTCTACCAAACAGGGCCAATGCATTGTTATGAAGATAAATTAGTTAATTTGTATGACAAGTTAAAATTGAAAAGGTCACTACCAAAAAACAAAAAAAAAAAATGCTATCCGTTTGAAAAGTGGGTTGACTTTTTGATTTTTTGGCTTTTTTGACTATTTGAGTCTGTGTTCAAAAGCTTGATTTGAGAAGGACTTTTTGATTTTTTGGCTTTTTTGACTTTTTTTGTAAGAGAAGAGTGTAATGATTATGAGTTGGATGTGATATTTTGTCTGTTGTGACGCAAATAGCTTACTCTGTCTTTTGTGACTCAAAGAGCCAAAAGAGCTCAAATGAGCTCTTCCCAAACGACACCATGTAAGAATCAAACTCTTCTAACATAGCTCTTTATAATAACTCTAGCAAATACTCTTCAATCAATTTGTAGCTAATTTCCATTGGATTTAGGTTAGGTTTGGTAGAGTTTTCTAAATATGATTTGAGAGTAGGAGTTGTATTTTGAGTTTGTAAATTTTAGAATTATGATTTGGGTTCTGAAAAGAGTTTTAAATTGAGTGGAGAATTTTTGATGTAATATATGATATTTGATACAAAAATTTACAATTCATAAACAAACATACAATTCAAAATTCTATTAAAGCACATAAATTTTTTTAAAAATTTCAGAAAATATTCTTTTCGAATATATAAAAATTAACATGTCAATTGCAAAAAAAAAAAAATTACACTGTTCTGATCAACCGGCTGGATGACCGGTGGGATGACTGGTTAGGCCAAATTTCAAAAAATAAAAAATAAAAATCGCGCCTCATACAAGGTTTTCTACAAAGTTTTCTAAATGTTATGAAAATCTACTTTAAACATCCAATTCAAACATCATATTAAAATGTGGGAATAGAATCATAATTTGAAAATCGTGCCATACACCGCCTTAGTTTAACATTTTCATTTTGTTATGTTAGTGGATAGATGATGATTAACCAGGACCATTAATAAATTGGTGAATCCAAAAAACATAAGAAAAAGAAAAAGAAAAAGACAAAGACAAAGGAATCTGCAGATGAACCAGAGTAACTTAGTATTAATATATATTAAAGGGTAATGCTATAGTGTGCAACTTACACCTTACACCTTTTTGTGTTCACTTACACCTTACACTTACACCTTTTTTACCTTGCACTTACACCTTTTGTGTAAGTGGCACATGGTGTGCAACTTATACATTTCATTTATACCTTCCACTTACACCTTACACCTTACACTTACACCTTACACTTACACCTTTTGTGTGAGTGGCACATGGTGTGCAACCCACTTACACCTTTTGTGGGTTGCACACTTAAGAAGAAGCCTATATTAAAACATAGACTTGGTACAGTAGAGCAGTCGATGTTGAACCATTATGACTGGACAATAATGTATCTTTCGAACCCTCCACCTCAGGTCCTGCACCCATCGACCCCGGCATCCACCCCCGAGGGAGAGACCAGTAGCGTCCAGCCTCCGCTCCAGTCCAGTGGTGACAACGTCCCTTTTTGGGACGCAAAACTCCGAGCCATGAAGCTCCAGCTCCAAGGAGTCATGCAGAACATACTGAATAAACCATCCACCACAGCCAACTCACCATTCGTTGCCTCCATCTGGGACAAACCTCTACCTCCTAAGTTCAAAATGCCCACGATCGACTCTTTCGATGGTACAACGGACCCAGTCGATCACTTGGAGACCTACAGAACCCTCATAATCCTCCATGCATTCCCCGATGAAATTATGTGTCGGGCTTTTCCCGTAACACTTAAGGGATCGGCTCGACTCTAGTTCAGTCAACTGCCAGTAGACTCTGTTTCCACTTTCCAACACCTCAGTGACTTCTTTCTCAGCCATTTCATTGGAGCCTAACGCCAGTGGCGTCCGACAACCCAGCTTCTCAACATCCGTCGGACTAAGGGGGAGTCGCTGTGCAACTTCGTCACCCGCTTCAACACCGAAGCCCTACAGGTAGCCAAAAACGATGACAAGGTCATCCTCACGGCGTTCATGGCTGGCCTACAATTATCTGATTTCCTTTTCTCCCTCTCCAAAAACCCCCCGACTTCCATAGCAACCCTTCCTTCTAAAGCCCAAAAAAACATGAACGTTGAAAATTCCCTAGCCGCCCGCCAAGATCCTACAGCCAAAAATCCGACCCCCAGAGAGAAGAGAAAGGACTTAGAAACTAGAAACACCCAGTACAATAACCAAAACACCTCAATATACCGACCGACCACCCTAAGCCGACCGGTCGGCACCGACCCGACCGCCCAGCCGGTTTGAATGATACACACCCCTCAACTCCCCCATGGAACAAGTCTTGAACCAGATTCAATGAGATTATCCTCTAAAATGGCCCTAACCATCACGGTCTCCTTACAACTAGCGAGACCAATCCAAATACTGCCGCTTTTATCAAGACCACGGCCACAACACGGAGGAGTGTGTTAACCTCAAAGACCAGGTCGAGGGCTTGATACGTCAGGGACGTCTCAGTCGATTCACGAAAGCATGCCTTCAGCAAAGGCAAAGGACTGAACCTATTAGAAACAACTGCTGGCACACCCCTCATTGGCAACCCGTACAACCTAATCAAGGTCATGATCGCCCTCCACAACAACCCTGGGCACAAGGAAACCTCACCCCCCCTATTGTAGAGATCAGAGTTATTGCCGGCGGGCTTGCTTGTGGAGGACCATCTCGCTCGACTCAGTAGGCAAAACTCAGAAAAATAAGACAGGGCTCAGACAAAGAAGTTGCCACATTGGACCGACCCTTCAAACAACCCAAGCAGTGGACGGAGCCTATCACCTTTACGGACGTCGACTACACAGGCATCCGTTACTCCCATGACGACCCTTTCGTTATTTCTTCCCTCCTCTCCAATTACAAAGTTAGACGGTTCTCGTCGACAACGGTAGTTCTTCAAACATCATCTTCTTAAATGCCTTCCGCCAGCTCAAGATCGGGGAAGAAAGTCTGTCCCCTCTCCAAACCCCATTGGTCGGTTTTACTGGAGATCGGGTGACCTCCATCGACTCTATCGATCTTCCCATCACAATCGGAGAATACCCACGGCAGATCACAAAGTTGCTCACCTTCCTCGTCGTCGAATGTCCCTATACTTACAACATCATCCTTGACCGCACCGCCCTAAATGCTTTCCAAGCTATCGCATCCACTTTTCATCTTGCCGTCAAATTTCCCACCGACCTTAGGGTCGGCACAGTGAGGGGCGAGCAGACCATGGCCAGGGAATGTTACATCGCTCCACTTAAAGAGGTCAAGCTAAAGGAGACTATGATCATTGAAGGGCTTGACGTCAGGAACGAGGATGAGCTGGTCAGAGGGGAACCAGTGGAAAAGCTTGTCAAGGTCCCTATCGATCCTACCAACCCGACAAAAACTGCCAAGATCGGCAGCTAACTATCCTCCTAGGCCAAGGCCGACCTTACTGCCCTCCTAATTGAGCACAACGACGTATTTACGTGGACCCACTCCAACTTTCCGGGTATCGACCCCTCCTTCATCACCCATCGTCTGAGCATTGAGCCTTATTTTCGACCCTTCTGCCAAAAGCAGCACGTCTTTCACCCGGAGCGCAATACTCTTATTGCTTCTGAAGTAGATAAGCTCCTTGAGGCACAGTTTATCAAAAATATAGACTACCCCAGGTGGCTGTCAAATGTGGTCCTGGTCCGTAAAAACAAAGGTAAATGGCGACTTTGTGTCTACTATTCAGACCTTAACCGAGCTTACCCCAAAGACAGTTATCCCCTTCCTCGCATAGATCTGCTTGTTGAAGCCATGGCCGGTTATCAAATGCTCAGCTTCATGGATGCCTTCTCTAGGTACAACCAAATTTTAATGCACCCGTCTAACCGGGAGCACACCTCCTTCATCACTGACCGTTTGGGTTGAAAAATGTCGAGGCCACTTACCAACAGTTGGTGAACGTCCTCTTTCACCATCAGATAGGCTAGAACATGGAGGTATATGTCGATGACATACTAGTTAAGAGCAAACTCTCCACTGATCATCCAGTCGACCTCCGAGAGACCTTCGGCACCCTACGAAAGTATCAAATGAAGCTCAATCCGGAGAAATGCGCCTTCGACGTAGAATATGGGAAGTTCTTGGGTTTTATGGTTAGTCAGTGAGGTATCGAAGCTAACCCGGAAAAGATCAAGGCCTTGATAGAAATGCAGTCACCCAGAACAGTTAAGGAAGTTCAAAGGCTTACTGGCAGAGTCACCGCCCTCAACCGTTTCATTTCCCGTGCAACGGGCAAGTGCCTCCCTTTCTTCAAAATTCTTCATTTTCTTCAAAATTCTTCAGCAGACTTTCGAGTGGATGACCGAATCTGAAGAGGCCTTCCAACAGTTGAAGCAGTGCATGGCCAACCCCCCATTACTCTTCCAGGCACTCATGGGCGAGCCTCTTTTTCTTTATCTAGCCATCTCGAGCACCGCAGTCAGTGTAGCCTTAATCAGGGAGGACGGTTTAGTACAGCGCCCGGTTTATTACATTAGTCGGGCTCTCAGAGGCGTTGAACAAAACTACCCATTGCTAGAAAAAATGTCCTTGGCCCTTGTCACCGCCTCAAGACAACTCCGTCCTTACTTCCAAGCCTACTCCATTGTGGTCCTCACTAATCAACCTTTAAAGAAGATAATGCAACAGCTCGAGCTGTCCGGTAGACTCATGCAATGGTCGGTCGAGCTCAGCTAATTTGACATCTCCTACCGACCTCGAATAGCGATCAAAGGGCAGGCTGTTGCCGATTTCATCTTGGAATTCACTAATCCCACTCCAACCACGGCCCTATCGCCCTCGGAACCCCAGATTGAGGCAGAAGAGCCCCATTCTTGGACCTTCAACGTCGACGGATCATCCCGCAAAGAAAGCAGTAGGGTTGGTCTCATTCTCACCGCCCCCGAGGGTGGTTATTTCAAGTGTGCTCTTCGCTTCTTATTCGACGCAAGCAATAATGAGGCTAAATATGAGGCATTGATAGCAGGTCTCCGCCTAGCCAGAGACATTGGTGTTAGCCATATCTGGGTGTTCAGCGATTCCCAACTTATTATCAGACAAATTACGGGGGAATTCGATGCTAAGGAAGACACAATGCGAGCTTACAGTGATATTGCACTCCCCCTTGCTCACCTCTTCAATACTTTCCACATCAAGCACATCTTTCGGGCGGAAAACTCCAAGGCAAATGAGATGGCTCAATTAGCTTCTGCAGAAAAGTCAGACCTCAGCCACGGTGTCTGCCTCGAGTACCTGGCCCACCCTGCTGTTTCCCCAAACCTACAGCAAGTCCACTTCCTCCAAAATGAACCTATTCCATGGGCGGCCGACATCTTCCTATTTTTGACAACGGGGGAACTGCCGGACGACAAACAACAGGCCGCCAAAGTCAGGGCCCGGTCGTCCAACTACATTCTCATCAACGGCCTCTTGTACAAACGTGGCTTTTCACGCCCATACCTACGATGCCTCAATCCAGCTCAAGCGACCTACGTGATGAGGGAAGTCCATGAGGATATATGTGGTAATCATTCAGGGGCTAGATCACTAGCCTACAAAATATTTCGCACTGGTTATTTCTAGCCTACTCTTAATCAAGATGCGGTTGACTTCGTGCTTAAATGTGATAAATGTCAACGTTTTGCCAACATCTCATGCTCCTCCTATAGAATTGATCACACTTTGTAGTCCTTACCTATTTGCCAAATGGGGGATCGACCTAGTTAGCCCATTGCCCACTAGCAGAAGCCAAACCAAATTCGTAATTGTCGCCATTGATTACTTCACTAAATGGATAGAGGCGGAACCCCTCGCCACAATCACCGAGCGGAACACAACCAGATTCATCTGGCAGTCAATCGTGTGCCGATTTGGCATTTCTCAAGCCCTCGTTTCTGACAACGGTAAACAATTCGACAATGCCAAATTCAGGAAATTCTGTGCAGAGCATCAAATCCAGCTATGCTTCTCTTCCCCAGGTCATCCTCAAGCCAATGGCCAAGTTGAGGTTACCAACCGTTCTCTTCTGAAGATCATCAAAACTAAGTTGGAAGCTGCTAAGGGACTCTAGGCTGAGGAATTACCAAACGTACTCTAGGCCTATCGCACTACCGCCCGAACCCCCACTGGGGAGACCCCCTTCTGCTTAACATACGGCACTAAGGAGGTCATCCCAATAGAAATCGGTCTGTCCACCCTAAGGGTTCTGCACCCGAATCCGGAACTAACTAAAGAACTGCGTCGGACAGACCTGGACCTGATTGAAGAGCTTTGAGAGACCACTGCTGTCAGACGGGCCTCATATCAACAAAAAATGAGAACACACTATAACCGCAAAGTCCGACCAAGGGAGTTCTCCGTTGGGGACCTTGTTTTGTGGGAAGCAACTCTTGTCACCAAAAATTTGGCTGAAGGCAAGCTGGCAGCCAAGTGGGAAGGACCTTACGTTGTTAAGGCCAGACATCGTCCGGGTACTTACCGACTTCAGGACATGGAAGGTCGAGACCTTCCCCACCCATAGAACGCCGAGCACTTGAAGCGTTATTTTCAATAAAAGCTGTATTTTTTGTATTGATCAATTGCTATATGTTCTTTTTGACAATCTATGCACTCAAATGTTTTTGTCTTTCTCTCGCATGGTGTAAATTTGTGATCAATGGGCTACACTTTAAATGACAACACTCTTATATCTCAGTTATCTGCGTGGTATTTCAATAACACCCTGTTTGTAGCCTCAACCAGATTGAGTTACTTAAAACCTCAGCCAGACTGAGCACGAAGGGCTCAGCCAGACTGAGTTACTTAAAGCCTCAACCAGACTGAGCACGAAGGGCTCAGCCAGACTAAGTTACTTAAAGCCTCAGTCCGACTGAACATAGAGGACTCAGCTAGACTGAGTTACTTAAAGCCTCAGCCAGACGGAGTTACTTAAAGCTTCAGCCCGACTAAGCTCGAAGGGCTCAGTCCGATTGAATTACTTAAAGCCTCTGCCAGCCTGAGTACAAAAGGCTCAGCCAGACTGAGTTAATTATGGCCCAAAGCTCAAGTGTAACAACCCTCGTGCTGATTATCGATAACCTACTGAATTACGTACTGGTTACTGTTAAACTGAACTGATAATGACTGATAATTGGATTAACTGAAGTATTGAATGGACTGATTGAAATCGAAACTGAAATTGAATAAGTTTACCTATTATATTGCATTTCTATCTGTTTGATTGATTGATTATCTGTTTGAGTGTATGTGTTTAAATTGTTAATTGGAGGCCTTATCGGCGGCCGAATTAGGAACCGTTTAGAGTTTTGGAATCAGTAGAATATTTGTGATTTAATGGTATATTTATCTAAATTGTGATTAGGTATGAGTAAATTAGATTAAAACGAGTTAATTGCAATGTTGACCTTATTTACTATTTTGCCACATATAGTGGCCCACTATCTAGTCACATAATGGAGCCTTACACACTTAATTAAAACATTTGCTCAGCTTCATCCTTGCTCCCACCGAATTTAGAAGAGAGTTAGAGAGAGAGAATTGTTCTTGTTGAATTAGCTTGAAGTCTTGAAGAATTGAAGGAGTTTTGTACACTTGAGCTTGTATTCTCCTAATTGAAGACTTAGGTATGAGATTTCGACCTTTTATTAAAGTATTTGAGCTTGTTCTTGCTTAACTCTTGAGCCTTTAATGATTTGAGTCATGAATTGGTCCATAGGTGTTGGAATAGAGCTAAATTGTTGCATGCATGTACATGTCTCCTATTTTTGAGGTTGTTCTCCATAGATTATCACATGCATGTCCATGTTTTGAGAATAAACCATGTTTTCATCTTGTTTTGGAACAATTGGCTCCTTAGAGCACCAAACTGAAGCCTTGGAGCTGTTTTAATCCATGCATGTCATGTTTGAAATGGTATTCATGAAAATGGGTTTGGAATTGAGTTTAATTGAAACACCCTTGGGCCTTGATTTCTTAAATTGAGCTTTAAAACGTGTTATTCTATGTGTTTGAAAGAGTTTTCCAGAAAATGGGCCCAAGAGGATCGAGTTGGGAGCATCAAACTTGAGTTTTGAACTTGGAACACAAACCTGGATTTTCCAGATTTTTGACGTCCGCTCGAGCGGGGGAAGTGCCGCTCGAGCGGGGAAATCATGCTCCCAGCATTTTCTTCGACTTGTTTTACAGTCCGCTCGAGTGGAGTGTTTCACGCTCGAGCGGAGAGATCGCGCATCCAGCATCTTGCACTATGCATCAGCCCGCTCGAGCGGGGGAATGTACGCTCGAGCGGAGGGTTGTGTCTCACGCTCGAGCGGGGAAGTTGACACTCGAGCGAGGACCTTTGTTTGCTTGTCCGCTCGAGCGGGGAAACCTGCGCTCGAGCGGAGGCCCTGTTTCACTAAAAATTCTGAAACTGATTTCTGTGCACATCTTTGCATCCTCATCCCATCCTAGGCATTCTTAGGCCTAGTTTAAGGCATCTTAATGAGGATTTAGACATAGAACCACACCGAGGAAATTTAGGGATTTAATTATCATCCTTCCGATTGTGAAACTTAGTGTGTGTTCTATTTGTTAACTGTTTAGGGTTGGCTCTCGGGGACGCGCTCTAGTTGCTATTAGCCCAATCTCTGTAAGTAACAATTGTGTAAAGATATGTTCAAAATGGTTATCTTTTGAATACTGAACTGAATTGTTTATTGAACTGATATTGTTTACTGAATGAATGTATGTCCTGTATTCTCAATCAGACAGGCATCCGTAGCACTTCAAGCATCGTTATTCTGAGCTTTGTCGGTTCCCTCGTGGAACCATATTGTTTATTGATTAATGGCCATCATTACTGTTGGGTCTGTTAAGGCCTGGTCCTTTTGAACCTACTGTTTATAGGCTAATGGATGTACCACATATGACTGATTGACTGAAATACTGAAAGACCGAAATACTGTTTAATGAACTGATTTCATTACTGTAAGGACATTCATTCATAACCTCTTTACGCTTTATGTTATTCACTGGGCTTTAGCTCACTGTTTATATATATATGTAGGTTCTCAGCAGCCCGACCGGAGCTAGGAGCGCGGGATTGGTCCCCAGTTTTGTCAAGCCAGCCTATGTGCCTCACTGCGAGGTTCCGAGTTGCCATGCTATGGCTTGGGGTGTTTTTGTGTCCCCTATCGGTCTCCTTACTGTTTGTACCACTGTATAGACTGTCTACTGTTTTTGCTGTACTGTTATCGAGGGATTCGGTCCCCGTACTGAATGTTTGTTAATGATTGTATAGACTGTATATAGATTGTACTGTTTTGAACTGTATGAATGCATAAAAATGTTTTTGGCATACAGATTTTCACAGCTCAATGGACACTAGTTATTTATCAGATTGGCTTTGCCAGTATATTCTTTGTTCAGCAGGCTTTTAGTAATCTCGGATTACTGGCCAGTTACGGTGCTAAACCCATAGGGCCGGGTTTGGGTCGTGACATCAAGCATTCTTACAATTTCATGTTTGTGGCATAGTTGTCATACTTGGTCAAATTCCAGGTCCATGCTTTTACGCCTCTTAACATTTTTTAACTTTCATTTGCCAACCATTTAACATTTCAAGACTGTCACATTTTGAGACCTTTTCACTCTCACATTTTCTCAACACTCTAACCACATGACTTAACACTTCAAGACTCTCACATTTTAAGACCTTTACATTTCAACGTTCTTATGGTTAACATTCTTTGCATCATAATTTTCTCACAAGATAGATTGGCTCCCTACTTCTCAATTTTCACTGTGATTTATACGCAAGCCTTATTTGAATAACCATTCTCATTCTTTTCAGATTTGCAAAAATAAAGGCCACAGTGTGACAAACACAACTCATAATTTTATTTATTCACAAACTTATACATAAGTTTACTATAGAAATTACAAAAAAAAAAAAAAAAAAAAAAAAAAAAAACAACAACAATGGCAACAAAACAAAAACAAAAACAACACAAATTTTCACACATTTTATTTGCACCCATCATTCATCCTCGCTCGACGCAAGGTCTTCTTCATCAACACCTTCATCTAGGGGGGTCTGACCCACGTCGTCCTCGTCTATACTCACACTGTTGAAGTCCAAGTCTGAGAACAGCTCTTCTGCTTTATGTTTAAAGGTCTTCCAGCCACTGTCCCAGAACTCACCCATCTCATGCTTGTAGAAGTCCGACCGCTGGAAGCTCTGGATCACTTCCTCTTCGCTCCTGCTTCCATCGGTCGCTCCCAACGGGCTAGCCCCCATATCTCTTTCTCTCGCCAAGTTGCTGGCGATTGCGGCATCGATAGCCATCTGAAAGTCAGCGGACCCCTTGAACTGCTCTACTGCTACGACACATGAGTCGGGGTACGCTGCCCTCTCAGAGGCTAACTTGGTCTTTTCTTCCTCCAAAGCCTTCTCCAACCCCTCTTTCTCCTCCATTAACTTGGCCCGCACGTCTGCTAACATCCTCTCCAGCTCAGCGATCTTAAGATCCGCTTCTTCTTTTTCTTTGATCGACTGAGCATGAAGATCTTCGTTGCAGGTCATGGCCTCATCCCACCGTTCGTTGGCCACGGTGTAGGCTTTCTGGGCCTCTTCCAGCTTCTTCTGCTCGCCAACCAGTTGGAACTCGAGCGACACCACCTTGCGGCATTCCGTCTCCAACTCCAACTTGGTCGCGAGCAGCTCAGCATGGGCACGGTCGGCAACATTGCTCTGCACCATCGCCAACACCTCCATTTTCTTCGCCTTCTGGGTTTCTTCCAGCCCCCTAACACATGCACTCCGCGCGGTCTTCCTCCAGCCTGTGCTCTCCCTCCTCAAACTTTTAAGTTGGGCCTTCACCTCCCCCAGCTTGGCTTTCAATGGCTCAGCTTCGCCTTTTGCGTACGCCGCTTTCTTTAGCAAGGCTCCTGCTAAGGTCGTCGCTTCCATCTGGGCCGAGCAGAGCCCCCTTAGCAGTTCAACCTCTCAGAAACTCCTCCACCAAGCCCAAGAGCCGACATAGCGTGATCTGGCTGGGCCTCCTTCTCCCTCCAGTCGCCCAGACACTGCTGGAGCGTGGTACATGGCAATCTTCAACTTGACCTCTCTCCCTCTCCTTGGGGCACAGGACCCCCCTTGGCCTGCTGCTCTACCCATTCTTCAGGGCCAGTCGCGTCCACCTTCCACTGGATTTTCAGGGCCAGTCGCCCCACTCTCCATCCCCTTCGCAACTGCTTCAAATCCCACTTCGGGGGTTTTCTCCATCACAACCTCCTTCATCTTCTTCAAGGCTGGCCCCTCCTCCCTCTCCCTTACTCTTTTCTTCTTTTTCACCACGACCTCCACCTCCTTGTTAGCCCATTCCTTCAACGGATCAATTGGGGCCCGTCGTGGCTCAAAATCACCCAAGTCCTTTTCTCCCAGCGGTTTGGGGCACGGTCGGATTCTTTTCCTCGCGATCGCCTTCGACGGACGGTCTACCTGTGACTCTTTGTATTTATTAGCCTTGGTAAAACTCACCCTATCCTCCACCTCCTGCGCCTTCCTCCTCGCCTCTAATTCTGTCGGTGCAAAATCTCTACTGGTCAGTTGAGGGCCTAGCCTTGCGGCAAACAAGGCTGAGGGTTGAACGAGGGCGTCCCACTTGGCGTCCTTTTTCTCCCTCCATGCCTTCACCTTCTTCGCGCTCTCCTCTGCCGCTGCCCCTAGCCTTGGCTCCACCGACTTGGTTGGCACTCTCCACACAGTGCGCACTCATACTCCCCCGTTTGCGGACACATAGAACCACCGCGACCTCCACTCCTTAATTAACGACAATAACCCTGTCACCAAACCCTTCCCTGCCGTCGCTTGTAAAGTGACCCAAATTTTTTGCTGGCCCGAAACCTTATAGCATGCAAAAAACTTGTCCACTGTCATTTCAGCCCCCTCGTTCGCCTGCGGCCACGCGCTTGCACAGGCTAGTAAGATCTTCCACGCATTGGGCATTAGTTGGCCAAGAGCCACCTCCAGCCGATCCAACACGTCCACTACTATCTGGGGAAGTGGCAACCTCAAACCTCCCTTTAACACCTCCTCTTACAAGGCGAATTCCCCCGATCGAGCATCGGATGCCCTCTCTTTTGATGTCAGTAGTTTTAACTCTATTTCCGCAGGAATCTGATATTTTTCACGCAGACCCTCCAACTCCTCTGTAGTAAATGTCGACTTATCGCCTTCGTGCGTTGATCCGCTCAACTCGACCGATTGGCTTCGGCGTGGGCTTATCACATGACGAAGGTCATCCTGCCGGTCCCCCCTCACTCTCTACTCGCTTTTTTGTCCTGTATTGCTCCGTCAAGTCCACTGCGTCGTCGTCCCCCAAGGCATCTAGTCTCACATTGGGCATTTCCTTTCGAGCCATCTCTCTGGTATGCATGCGTATAGCTTTAGATGCTGGTGCAAGGTAGTTCATAAAATGTTGCAAAGGTGTATCACTTGATACAAAAGAGTTTACTCTTGGAATGTTTTGGTTATTTGCAAAAAGGTAGGTAAAGCGGATATTACCAAAAACCCAAGGCTTGCCTATATTCCAAGGGTCACAATTAAATTTCGTCAGTTTGAAATTTTTCAAAAATCTGCCAAAACTGTCTTTTCAACACCTTATATTAACCTATCGCTTCATTTCTTGATCAACGCCTAACCTTCCCCACTACGGGATTGCACCACGTGTACGACCACAATCCACGCCCCCTTTTCTCTTCTGTGTCTTTTCCACTTCAAATCACCACGTGCCCGGCCACTTCTCGAGCCCTGCGCACCGCTACTTGCCTCTCCACTCGATCACCCTTCGCGGTTGGCCCTCTTCGTGGTCGGTCCCCCCACTCAGTCACCTTCGCAGTCGGCCCTCCTTATGGTCAGACCCTCCACTCGGTCACCCTTCGCGGTCGGCCTTTCTCATGGTCAGACCCTCCACTTGGTCACCTTTTGCGGTCGGCCCTCCTTATGGTCGGACCCTCCATTCGATCACCCTTCGCGGTCGCCCCTCCTCTGGGTCGGTCCCTCCATTCGACCACCCCTCGTCGTCGGCCCACCTATCGGTCGGTCTTCGCCCCCTCGGTCTTTCACAACCATCGTCTTCTTCATTATTCTCTTCGTTGGACTAAAGCTGCACTTGGGAATGGGGGACTACTGACATGGGTAAGCCTATAAAGGGTACAACTCACCACTTAGGGCCCAATGCATAATTCAAATACTAAAGCCTAGCGTTGCTATAACTCAACATGGCATTAAGAACCAATGACACCTAGACACGTGGCAAGTAGAGGACAAGCCACATAAGCAGACAAAGATCATACAAAGTTATTGCACTGCACATTAGCCATTAATGAAACCCCTTACAACATTTATTGCGATAACCCCTCCTCGTCGAGACAGAACGACCTCACCATGAACAACGTAAGCTAGAGTGTAGACTTTCGACCAAGAGGCCAGGTCGGAAGGGACAACGAAATGAAGACAAGAAGAAGGTTAAGCTTTTTATCTCTACATTCCACCTCTCTTTCTAACTTGTTCGTCGGAGGGTTCGCTGGGAGACTCTCCGTTTCCCGTTGAACTCTTGTGCAGGTCTTTTGGTGGGCTTGGTACCTCGGACACTGGTTTGGGAAGTGTGGATCAGTCCGACTCGTTTCATCTGGAACTCGCTGTATCATCAATATCAATATAAATTTTTTCGTGAATAATATATACACATAACTTCACAAAATAGTTCGTGATAAATGATTCTAATTATTAAAGATGGTGATAAGTTTCACAAATTCAAATATCACCAACGGCTAGACGAAAAACAATTAATTGATTTAATTTTTGATTTTTTTAACATATATGGTTCATATTTTATGAATTATTTAACAGTTTAATTAATTATTTTAATTTTAATTTTTGTAGATATACTTAATTTAGATGTATATAAAAAATAAAACAAAATGTCTAAAATATTTTTAAAAAATTCACTAAAAATAAACAAAACTTTGAATAAAAATTCGATTTTTTTCAAAAAAAAGCAAACCAAAAGTTTTACTTTACTTATGAATAAAAAAATAATAGAAAAAAAAACTTTGTGTCAGGCACGTGACCTTTGGGGAGAAATTATTGGCTAGTTTTGGAACACTTGTCCTCAGGAAAGTAGGGTTAACTTTTTAACTATAGAAAAATGATTTGTGCACACAATTTTTGTGGCACTAATGACACTAATTTCCTTTTCTGATAACTGTTTTTTTTTTCTTTCTTCTTTTCTTGCCTTATATGGAAATTAGTGCTATTAGTGCCACAAAAATTGTGTGCACAAATCAAAGTTGTTAACTATATTAACCCTTATTAAAAAGTTTGTTTGGGTTTTATTTTTTTGAATTTTTTAATTTTTGTGAGGAAAAAATAAAATGATTATGATTAAGATTATGATTTGAATTTAATATTTTATTTTATTAACTTTTTAGTTAATCTCATTTATCAATTATATATTTTAATTAAAAAATTAAAAAATATTATAAAATCTTACGCAATTCTTTTTTATTTTTATTTTTATTTTTTTTACATCTTTTTATAAAAGATTAAAAATTATTAAAATAATTTATTTTTAAATGTGACTAGGCTAATTTAGCAAAAAGCTAAAAAAACTCACATCTCGCACCTAAAGATATTATTGTGATTGGTGAACAAGACAAAATCACGATTTTATGTTGGATGATTGAAAAATACGACAAAACATGAAAGACCGCAACGTGACGCCCAGAAGCACCAAATAATTTTTCGGAGTGGAACTTCGTCTTCTCCAATCGCCACCAAAACTTCTCACTCACCGAGTAATCTGCTACTCTCTTTTCCTCTCTTCTCTGTACTTCACTAGCTGACTTCTAGGGTTTCGTCTTCTCTTTGGTCGATGACGACGTCGATCGGAGCTTCGCACACCGCAATCGCGAGGGACTCGAAGGTTCAAATTCAGAAGTTTAACGGCCTGAGGTCTTCGCATTCACTGCTCTTGAACAAGCGCATTCATGTCTTCTCGGCTTCGACTTTCAATCCTCCGATCATCAGAGCTGTTTCAACGGTACTTAAAAAAAAAAAAAAAGCACTTCTTCAGTCTGTTCATTGTGAACTTATATATTTGTGGATGGTAATACTTCGCTGAAGTGATTTTTTTCTTTTCTATTTTCCGAGAAAATTAAGACTGTTGAAATAATGTTAATAGTAATCTTGTTTACATGTACCAAATTATGTTTTTTGCTTTGGAAATGGCAAAAATGAAGAGAAAATGATTCTAGACTAGCATTGCTAAGGTTTAAGAGTTTTAAAGTTGATCCTTCACTGATTGCCCATTTATAGAGCACTTGCTAAATTCTGGAAAAATTACTATCACCTGGTTTATGCTATTTGATCCTAGATTGGTTGGGTTTGTCTTTTTTATTTAATTATTTTTATGATAAAAATACATTAAGATATGTAATTTTTCTAATAAATATAAGGAGAAATGCAAAGAGGGAATGGCAGATAATCTTTCTTGAAAAAGCTAATGGGATATGAGAACCTTTGGGGGCTACCAAAGCTACATGTACATCTTGAACTGAGGAATGATCTAAACAACCAAATCTGGTTCTTAATTTTCTGAACAGGGGTCCAATTATAAGTCACTTTTCCATGCACAGGCAAATAACATCCGGTCTCTCTCTCACACGCGTGTGCAGGCACACAATGTTAAGACCAGAATGACAGTAAGAAAGACTTGTGCACTGCTATTTCGGTATTTATATGGATGAAAAATCACTGAAGTAGGCCAAAATATTTCTGTTGAAACTCGTATAACATACCATTATTTGACCCTTTTATCTTTGTAAAAAAACTGGAGATAGGGCTTTATGTTACTTATAGTTACAAAGAAATGGTGGAGTTTCAGCTTATATTGAGATGTTGAATTACAATTAACATAAATTATTTTGTAGGCACCTTGTTCTTTTCTAATTATTGTATAATATCTTTGCAGCCAGTCAAGCCAGATACTTCCACTGGGCCTAAGCGTAGCAAAGTGGAAATTTTCAAAGAACAAAGTAACTTCATTAGATACCCTCTTAATGAGGAGCTCTTAACGGATACCCCAAATATAAATGAGGCTGCTACACAAATGATCAAGTTCCATGGCAGCTATCAACAGACCAACAGGGATGAACGTGGTACAAAGTCTTACTCATTTATGCTTCGTACAAAAAATCCTTGCGGAAAGGTTTCAAACAAACTCTACTTGGCCATGGATGATCTTGCTGATCAGTTTGGTATTGGAACACTCCGTTTGACTACCAGACAAACATTTCAGCTCCATGGAGTTTTGAAGAAGGACCTCAAGACAGTAATGAGTACCATCATTAGAAACATGGGTTCAACTCTTGGTGCATGTGGTGATCTCAATAGAAATGTTCTTGCTCCAGCTGCACCACTTGCTAGAAAAGATTACCTTTTTGCACAGGAGACTGCAGAAAATATTGCTGTGCTTCTAACTCCTCAGTCTGGTTTTTATTATGATATGTGGGTGGATGGAGAGAGAATTATGTCTGCAGAACCTCCTGAAGTAGTGAAGGCAAGGATAATTCCCATGGGACAAATTTTCCCGATTCACCCGAGCCTATTTATGGAACACAGTTCTTGCCAAGGAAATTCAAAGTTGCAGTTACTGTGCCAACAGATAACTCAGTAGATATTCTCACGAATGACGTTGGTGTTGTGGTTGTCTCTGATGATAATGGGGAACCTCAGGGTTTCAACATTTATGTGAGATACACAATCTTTTTCTTTGCACTTCTTTTCTTCTAATGTCTTGGGGATATAGATTTTAAGTAGTTTATCCTTTCTGTTGCAGGTTGGTGGTGGTATGGGAAGAACGCACAGACTGGAAACTACATTTGCCCGTCTGGCAGAGCCATTGGGATATGTACCAAAGGAGGATATATTGTATGCCGTGAAAGCTATTGTTGTTACACAACGAGAGAATGGGAGAAGGGATGACCGCAAGTATAGTAGAATGAAATACTTGATCAGCTCATGGGGGATTGAGAAGTTTAGAACTGTTGCTGAACAGTATTATGGAAAGAAGTTTGAGCCTTGCCGTGAATTACCTGAGTGGGAATTTAAGAGTTATTTGGGATGGCATGAGCAGGTTGGTTTTTTTTATTGAGGCATATAATTAATGCTCCCGTGAATAAGTTGTATGATTAATAGTCCTCTGTTTATAATTGGATGTCTTCCTTACAATTATTTATTTATTTATTTATTTTTGTTCTAGAATACATGTCCGGTCAAACCAATCACTTTTTACTTTCATATGTTGCCCCTCATAGCTAGATAAATTAGGGAACTATATAGACAAAGCAAATAATCTAACTTCTATCATGTTTCCTTAACTTTGTGATTTCATCACGTGATTGTTTGTATGGATTTTCTTTTTGCCTTCCTCCGTTCAGGATTAGCTCCTATATGTTTGTTCCCTTACTCATGATCTATCCTCTTGACTATTCTTTTCTCTCACCTACTGAAAAATGACTAGACTTTTCTTTCCTCTCTATTTATGATCTTTTAAAATCTTCTTTGGCAGGGTGATGGTGGTTTATTTTGTGGGCTCCATGTTGATAATGGTCGTATTAAGGGTGTGATGAAGAGGACATTGAGGGAAACTATTGAGAAGTATAACTTGAATGTGCGTATCACACCAAACCAGAACATTGTCTTGTGTGATATTCGTCGAGCATGGAGGCGCCCCATTACCACAGCTCTTGCACAATGTGGTCTGCTGGTAAGACATTTTGAGTTTGCTTTAGCATTCATATGAATGTGATGAATTAAGAGTTTTACTGAATTTTTTATCCAATAAGGAGTACGTGTTTTTCAGCTACTGTGGTAACACTGAATGTCATGACTACATGGTTCAATGTCTGAGTAAAGAATTGAAATCAAATCAAATAAATGAATATTAGCTGATGGCACATGGCTGCAGGAGAGGAAATGAATCAAATAAGTCAACTAATGGAGAATACAAATTTTGGAATTTTAGATTTTTTCCCCTCATTCTCTTGGCAGCCAAAGAGATGCAGAAAGTAGAGATAGCCTGTCAATGGTAATCTAAAATTGCTTTATTTCATCTGATGTTGAATAAGTTCATTTCAAAGTCTATGCTTTGTAATGGTCCATTCAAATTCTTTACATTGCAATTGACAGTCAACACACCTAGTGTTGATAAAATGTTTCTATATTGTGTCAGATTATGTAAATAATCCCATGTGAATTTTGTATGTCCTGTGAGACTGACCAATTTTGGATCTTTCCTTTTGCTACTCTCTTTATTATATATTGAAGATTTTTGTTGAATTTGTTGGTTCAGATCATATTCCCTAGAGTTATACGTATGTGTATTTTTTTTAATGAGGAGCTATCTTTTGATTTCTTATTTTTTTGCCTTTACGAATTTTTGAAGAACTAATGTAGCTTATTTTGATCACTGTTTATTATGGGCAGCATCCTCGGTATGTAGATCCCCTAAATATAACTGCAATGGCATGCCCAGCTTTGCCACTTTGTCCTTTGGCAATAACTGAAGCTGAGCGTGGAATACCAGACATCCTTAAGCGGGTTCGTGCTGTATTTGAGAAGGTATATTGACAAATTTACAAGTTTCAAGAAATCCAACAAAGCTCCTAGAAAAAAGTTGCCAATTAACATTATGTTTAGATTGGGTTAATAAAGCTTGTTAAACATGGGCTTTGTGATTTCAGGTTGGTCTCAAGTATAATGAATCCATAGTGATAAGGGTAACTGGTTGCCCCAATGGTTGTGCTAGACCCTACATGGCTGAACTTGGATTGGTTGGTGATGGTCCCAATAGCTATCAGGTATTTGTAGTACTATCTACTATGTCCTTAAACTTTGATTTTTTATTGGGTCTCGAACTTCTCATTCCATTTGGGAGATTTATGAAATCAAACTGAATGTATTTGTTCTTGTGTTAAATCAGATTTGGCTTGGGGGAACACCGAATCAAACCTCATTGGCAAGAACCTTTATGAACAAGGTCAAGATTCAGGAGCTTGAGAAAGTTATGGAACCTTTATTTTACCATTGGAAGCGGAAGCGACAAGCAAAAGAATCATTTGGTGACTTCACAAACCGCCTGGTGAGTAATAAACTTGAAGTTCCTAATTTGTCTTCATTTGGGCAACCTGTGTAAGGGATGGCTGGATTTTCTCTAATTTCTTCGTACTCCACTCAATCTTAAAATCCATTTCCATATCCAAACTATCAAAATCTAAATTTGCGCTTACTCTCCTTAAATGATTAGTGTCGAATTATTTCATTTCAAATCCGTAAATCAAAACAAAAGCTTAATGCAGATTTGGTTTGTTTGTATCAGGGATTTGATAAACTCCAGGAATTGGTTGACAAATGGGAAGGTCCAGTGGAGTCATCTTCTCGATTCAACCTGAAACTATTTGCTGATAGGGAGACATATGAGGCTGTGGATGAACTAGCAAGGGTTCAAAACAAGAATGCTCATCAATTAGCTATGGAAGTCATTCGCAATTTTGTTGCTTCCCAACAAAATGGCAAAAGTGAATAAACCATGAGAAAAGTCTATCGCAAATTTTGCTATTGACTTTCAAAATGGTGAGTGTGAGGAAAGGTAAGAGTCGATTCTCTACTGTTACCACTCGGTAACAGCTGAAAATAGTGGAGATTGGATTTAGCAGCCTTTTGTACCTAGTTTAGGTGTGTGTTTCAGTGTAACTAGACATGGATTTTGTATTTTATTTTCTAAGTTTTCTATTTACATGATCGGACCAGACGTGTAGATAAGCTTGATCGCTTTACACATCACTGAAACAATAATTCCTCCATATTAGCTTGATATACCTTGTTCAGCTCATTTCTTCTCAACTGAAAGTTTTAGAAAAATTAGTGATCTAATATGATATATCAGATCTCTAACTACAAAAGATATTGAGTTTTAAGTCTTATCACAGTCGTTATATCTATCTTGTTACAATTTGTTCCTCAAATTAAGATCCACATTTGACATTTTGATAGATATCACTTGAACACAATTTGCATTAAAGAGCATCCTTTAATTCATTTGGGTGCATCTATATGGTTCATGGCTTGAAATGTACGTGTCCCTTTTCATTTTTTCAGGCTTGAAGAGCCGTAGAAAAAAAAACGTAGTTGTGTGGTGGTGGTTTAAAAAGCGAAAAACGTTTCTTGCACAGATTAGTTAATTTTTTGTTAAGCACAGAAATCTTTTTTCGTTGATTTGAATTTTTCATTGTATGAAAGACCAAAAAATAAAAAGAAAAAGAGAAAATGGAGTGTAAGCTCCTTGTAGCTGTATGTCTGATATATATTATAGAATAATATTATATACACCAATTAGTGTATTGCTTAGTGTATTAATAGATGCTGTGGTATAATTTTAAAAGTTTTGGGTATTTGTAATTTATATAAGAATAATGTTATATGTACCAATTAATGTAGTAACTAATATACTAACATATGATATAGTATAATTTTAAAAGTTTTTGGTATTTGTAATTTGTATAATAGGTAGGGTTAGTAATAATAGCATAACACTAGTTGGTATACTAGTGTGTATATTAATTGGTGCATGTAGCACCGCCGTTTGTATAATAGATGAGGTCATTTATAATGTCACAACACCAGTTGGTGCATGTAGCACTGTTTAATTGCATAGAAATCCAAGTCTAAGATGTTTAAAATGGGGATAACAATCAAGAGGATAAATTATAATAGAAATCATCAATTTATTTTTATTTTTTTTACATGGACCACCATAGACCAACAAACAAAAGAACCATGACAATAAAAAATGCTCCCTCACTTCACTTGCGGCAGATGCGAGCAGTGGGCATTGTAACACAGACCGGTGCATACTTCTTCTTAGCTTCTGGAGTCCCCCGCTGCGGCTCATCCGCCACCGCTACTTTCGCCACGGACCACAGTGCAGCAGCTGCAGCTGCAGCTGCAAACACCAGATCCCTCCTTCCAGCACTGCTGCTGCTGTTGTTTTCATTGCTCTCATTCTTGAAACTCACACTTTCACTCACCTTTGAGGCCTTGGCCATTATAACCCCCTGGCTCCGGCCACCCTGGCCGGTGGTTGAGGGCGGTTTGGTGGTGGCCACGCTGTGGAAGGAGGCTGTTGTCATTGTTATGGAAGCCATTTCTTTTCTCTACAGACTGGTTTGGTTTGTTTTTGTTTTTTGAGCTTTTAATGGGGCTTAGTTTAATGCCAGCTAAAAGTGCATGTAAGGGTGCTTGTTACAAATGCTATCCATTTCCTTATCACAAATAATGTTTTGGCAAATGGGTTTTTGCCACGTGGAACTTTATCTTGGCAAGAATTGATGGTTTTCAATATTCAAAAAACTTTAGAAAATAAAATGGCGAATTATACTAATCGTCCTATAAATTTTGAAATATATTATTTTGATTTTTAATTTTTAATCAGAATATATTTCTAAATTTTAAATTTTGTTTCAAATAAGGGCAATTAAAAATATATTGTTTAATTTTAAGGACAAAATCGTTAATTTGATAAAATATAAACTAATTTGATAAAAATAAATGTCAAAAAAATATTTTAAATTTTTTTCTACCTACTCAAGATAAAATTATGTAAAATTGATAAATTTCTTAAACATTTATTTATTTATTTTTTTTATCAAATTAATTTTTATTATGTATTTGGACGATGATCCTATAATGGGTAATTTTAAAAATTTTAAAAATATTTTTTTGACTTTTATTTTTATCAAATCAGTTTATATTATCAAATTAACAATTTTACCATTGAAATTAAGCAATAATATCTTCAATTATCCTTATTTAAAATAATATTCAAAATTCAAAATTAAATAAATGACACAAGCCTTAGATTCATCCACTGCCATTGACTGCCATTTTTTTTTTGATTCATGCAGAAAATAAAGAACAACAAGAAGAGTTAACTGTTACAGAGCTGGGAACATCAGTCCCTACTAGAGCTAACAGTGCTCATATCAGTGATCAAAAAAGAGAGTATGGAACTTGGGGGATCCTCTAGAAAGACAGTGTGTTCATGTTGGTTTACACCTAAGTTAGCCAGAGCATCAGCACTCTGATTAGCTTCTCGAGGGATGGCTTGCAATGAGCATTGGCAGCGCCGAAGGAGAAAGTGAGCATCTTCAATGAGTGCTCGGTAGGGTGAGCGTGCAGCAGATCCATCTCTAATCAACTCCATAGCTGTCTGAGAGTCGGTTTCAATGGCAATGTCGGTCAATCCCTTCTGCATGATGATGCACAGACCTCTGTAAATTCCCCAGAGCTCGGATTCCAGGCTGGTGCAGTTTCCTAAGTAGCCGAGGTATCCCCACACCCAGGTTCCAGCTTCATCGCGGAGCAGCCCTCCAAATCCGGACTGGCCTGGGTCGCCTCTAGAGCTGCCATCCGTGTTTAGTTTGAGCTTACCTGCAGTAGGACAAGACCATAACATTAGCTGCCATCCATTGACTGCCATTGGCTTCAGTGTTGTGTACATGAACTTCGACCCCTCATGGGTGTCGCAAACTATACAATTAGTGTTGTAATTCAGCCCAATATGAAAACCTGAGCCCAGCAAGTGCAAACCGCAGCACAAGTAAAACAATGACGTGTTCTCAAAAAAAAAAAAAAAAAAAGTAAAACAATGACAGTGGAAATAAAATGAAAACACCGGAATAAAAATTAAAAACAAAAGGTTTAAAAAATATTATTAAAAAAAAAAAAAACTCACAATGCATCAAAGATTATAATTTTAAAATAAAAATAAATTATAAAGGCATTACACAACTCAAAATGGTTTTGTTGCTTTCTTTAACAACATTGCAGAAAAGAAGCATTTCAAAATTTCATGTAATTTCTAGGTTTCAATCTCTCAATTTTACACAAGAAAGTTAAAGAGCCTCTCTTTGCCACCTTAACCCTTGCAAGCTTGCACAAGGACATTCTAAAGCCTCACAAGCAAATATAGTAGAAGTAAATACAAGCATAGCGAAAAATGCACCAATGTCACAAAAAATGTTTGTATCTCTAATTGCTAACATTTTGTGAGACATTGGCGTGTTCTATATGCAGAACTTTCTGTACACGAAAAAACATTGCCATTCCAACACAAGTATATTCCCGCCGATATAAGAACATTTTACTAGAAATCCAAAATGCGATTCTGCCATATCTACATGACAAAAATATACGACACAACAAATTGCCATTGCCATTGAAAGTAGACAAAGCAACTAAGAAAGCTCAAAACTTTCCTCATTCAATTGCAAACAAATCAAATTGTTCAGAACAAAAACACTAACAATATTAAATAAAATTTATGAAAAAGAGAACATGCTTATTCTTTTGACAACCAAAAAAAACAAATCAGATCAGCTCCCAGAGAACATGCTTAGTTTCCTGATAACCTATAGAACCAAATCATATCAGCTCTTGGAACTATTACTCAACCTCATATGCACCCATAAATCCTCCTTAGGCGTCTAGTTTCTCTGCATCATCAATTATGAGGGGCTTTGTAGGCTTTCCCAAGAAATCTGTGTATTCTTGGAACGGGGATCTTGAAAAGCGGGTTTCCTTCCAGAAATCAGGTGTCAAGAAACCATATGTTTTCAACAGACAATCAAAAGTGGCCTGCATCATCAAATACAAAGAAATAACATTATACATTCTATGCCTCAACAGAAAACCAAATAAAAAGAAATTAAACACAAAGGGCCACTTAAAGAAATCATCACTCCAATCATGTCTATGAAACAATGTTGGTGAAAGCGTGAAGCCCACTTAAACACAAAGGGCTTTTGGAGCCGAGGCGAAAAGCGCAAGCATGTGCTTGATTGAAGTACAAAGGATTCACAATATAAAATTTAAATTATAAAAAATAAAAAAATAAAAAAAACAGCATTATATTAATCCTTTCAACTAAAAATGAATAGAATCGTATGCAGTTGTACAAATGATATACAAAATTATCTCCAAAAATCACTAGTTGAGTTTACCAATCTACTTGAAACAGCAGTCAATGCACAAACTATCTGTTAGGTCACCCAACAACAAGCAGCTCAAAAAAAAAAAGGTCACCCAACAACAAAACCAAAACAATTCATAAGCTCAAACATATACCGAGATTAGGTTCAACAGGTACAATTCCAACTTTATCTGTTTAAGTTTTTGTTTGGATCAAGAATTTGATTAGAGATTTATGAAGGAAAAGTAAAAAAGAAGAGAAAAGTTAATTTTTTTTTTTTCACTTTCCCACGAAAAATGATCACTTTTCCTTCTTTATCTTTTTCCTTTCCGTCAACAAATCTGGTCAAATCTTTTATCCAAACACAGCCTAAATTTACAACCTCAATCCAAAGTCAACTTATTGAAATATGAACACTTTAGACCATCTCCAATCCTTCACATTTTCCTTCATCAAATTTAAATTTGATAAAAAAGTTCAAAAAAATCATCTCTAATCATTTCATTAATTGTTCATCAAATCAAGAAAGAGTAATCTTTTTTATCAAATTGAAAAACTCATCTAATCTTTCATCATCAAATTAAAAAAGATAAAGCATTGGAGATAAAAAAATTTCATTAAATTTGATAGAAAAGATAAAGGGGAAATTACAAAAAAACCTCTAGGATTTCGCGTGTTTTTCAAATTAAACCACATAGTTTCAATTTTGACAAATTAAATACTAGAGTTTCTTCGGTATTTCAATGTGAACTTTCCATCTATATCCGTTTGATCAAACTAACGGAATCTTAGAAAAATTCTCAGATTCAAGCATACATGTTCAAACACTTGTATCTCTCTCGTCGTAACTCCGTTTCGCCTCATTTTTGCGTTGTTAGATTCACCTCATTGCCTAGTTTTTATTCCATCCCTCATACGCCTTGTTCCACCTCTCTTTGTGTGCCATTGGAACTCCAAAAGTTCGAAAAAAAATAAGATTTTTCTCTCTTAGGAAAAGTTTCAGATTTAAATATGCATGCTCAAGAACTTGTATCTCCTTCGTCGTAACTCCGCTTTATCTCATTTTTGCGTTTTTAGATTTACCTCATGGCCTAGTTTTCATTTCACTCCTTGTAAGCCTTGTTCCACCTCTTTTTGCGTACTATCGGAGCTCCGAAAGTTGGCCAAAAATAAGAAATTTTTTTTTTTTTCCGTCTATTTTATATCTCCATACTTCTTCCTTCCTCATTCATTTCCACAATTATTCTCTCTTTTCCCTTTCCTTTATGGCCCTTCCCCCACTCTTATGTTTCTTTCCGTTCTTGTAAGTCATATACATTCATACTCGACGACACTGTCACCATCGGACGTTCGGTGGCCACCACGAGCTCGGTGGAAGTGCCATGAAGGAAAAGAAAAAAAGAGAATAATTGTGGAAAGAAAGTAGGAAGGAAGAAACATGGAGATTGAAAATAGAGGAGGCAAAAAAAAAAAAAAAAAAAAAAAAGAAGAAATTTTTTATTTTTTACCAACTTTTGGAGCTTTGACGGCATACAAAAAGAGATGGAATAAGGTGCATGAGGGGTGAAATGAAAACTAGGTCATGAGGTGAATCCAACAAAGCAAAAATGAGACAAAAAAAAGTTATGATGAGGGAGATATAAGTGCTGCTTGAATATATTGGTTTAAATATGAAAATTTTATCCACAGAAAGAAAAATCTTATTTTTTGCCAACTTTCGAAGCTCCGACAGTACGCAAAAAGAGATGGAACAAGGCTTATGAGGGGTGAAACGAAAACTAAGCCATGAGGTGAATCCAAAGACGCAAAAATAAGGCAAAACTGAGTTACGACAAAGGAGATACAAGTGCTTGAACATGTGTGTTTAAATCTGAAAATTTTCCTAAGAGAAAAATCTTTTTTTTTTTTCTTCCCAACTTTCAGAGTTCCAATGGCACACAAAAGGAGGTGGAACAAGGCGTGTGAGGGATGAAATGAAAACTAGGCAATGAGGTGAATCCAACAACACAAAAATGAGGCAAAATGAAGTTACAACATAGGAGATACAAGTGTTTAAACATGTGTGCTTGAATCTGAAAATTTTGCCCTGATTCCGTTAGTTCAATCAAACGGATAAAAATGTTGGAGATGCTCAAGCCTTTGTTTGGGATGTGGGTTGATTTTTTTGACTTTTTAATTTTTTAACATTTTAGGTTGGGCTAAGAAGTCTCATTTAGGATAGATTTTTTGACTTTTTTTTGACTTGTGTGATATAAAAAATTAAATAATTATGATTTATATGTAACATTTTCTCCTATTTAATTAAAATAATCAATTTTGTATATGACTAAATTAGTCCAAATGAGCATGCCAATCGGAGCCTTATCAGATTCATCCATCTTCCCCTTGATCAGATTATTAAAAAAAATAAATAAATAAATTCAACCCATCTTCCCTATTGATCAAATTATCAAAAAATTTAGATTCAACAGATTATCAAAATAATAATAATAATAAGGTATATACCATCAAAATGTAATAGCAAGGAAAAAAAAAAAAAAAAACCCAACCTTGACAAAATTCCCAAGAGTTTTGGTAGACCCACGAGAGGAAGTAAAGACATCCTCAATCCCAGCAAACTGCAGCACCTTCTTGGGAACCCTAGCCGCCACAATCCCAGCCCCTCTCGGCGCCGGCACCATCCTCACCGTCACCGACCCACATTTCCCCGTAACCTTACACGGCACCGTATGCGGCTTCCCAATCTTGTTCCCCCAATACCCTCTCCTCACCGGAATCACCGACAGCTTCGCCAATATTATCCCTCCTCGAATCGCCGTCGCAACCTCCTTGCTACACTTGACGCCCAGACCGACATGCCCATTCCCATCTCCGACGACAACGAAGGCCTTGAACCGGGTTCTCTGGCCGGCCCGAGTCTGTTTCTGGACCGGCATGATCTTCATGACCTCGTCTTTGAGAGATGGACCAACTAGGGTATCGATAATTTGGTGTTCCTTGATGGGGAGAGAGTGGAGGTAGATTTGCTCCAAGCTTCGGATCTTGCCGTCTTTGACGAGGCGGCCGAGTTTGGTGACTGGAACCCATTTCTCTTCTTCTTCGCGCCGGGGGCCACGGCGGCGGCCTCTGCCGCGGTCACTGCCACGGCCTCTACCTCTGTCTCCGCCGCCGAAGCCTCGCCCGAAACCGCCTCTCTCTCCTCCGCCTCTCTCCGCCATGGTTGGTGGTTTTGAAGAAACGAGTGAGTGAGTGTGTGTATATATAGTTTAGGGTTAGGGTTAGGGCTTTATGTACCGGGTGATGAACAGGAAATGGGTACGACCCGTTTTTAAATATGGATCGTGAAGACCAATGTTTGGATCGGGTTGGACTTGGATAATAAACACAAGTCAATTAATAATTTGGGCCCAAACTTGGTCTGGCCTTCCCATTTAGAAAAATTTACATTTTAGTGGTAAGAGGTTTAAAAAAACATTGGCCAATTTTGAGGACTTGGATATAACCTGTTTTTGGCTTTTATTTAAGTTTTTTTTTATTTTTTGTGTTTATTCACAAAATTATTTGGCATGGAAAAAAGTTATTATTTTGCCTTTTTTAATATTATTTGTTTATGATGTCACAACACTCGGCCAATGGATAAATTGACCATATTATTCCATATAATTTTGTGAAATTACAATTTTACCATCACAGGAAAGTATTTTGGTGTCAAGCTAAATGATTTTTTGTTTAAAAAAGCTTGTTTTTGACATTTTTTTTAAAAAAGAGTTAAAAAACAACTTATATCCTTGTTCCCAAATGAAGAATCAATTTTAATTGCACCAAAAGAGGAGAGAGAGGAAAAAAAAATTAAAAATGTTAGAGATCTCAAAAATTCTACCAAAAGTTTTACTAAATATTTCACAGGATGTGGGACTCATATGATACCCACATTGTGTGGGTCGTATATCCATATGAGACATTTGGTAAAATTTTTAAGGTCTTTAGTATTGTTAAAAAAAAATTACAATGGGAATTTACTAGAGGTGGCAAATGAGGAGTATCGGCAGGTCAAATCAAGTAGCAATTCAATCCAAATTCGTCTATTTAATTAATAGGTTTAGATTGATTAAGTTAAATTAGATACAAATTGAACAAATGATACAATGTGAAACTCAAAATCATTGCAAATTACATTTGATTGAAATACTTTTCATTATTATTAATATTAGCATGCTTGAAAGCTGCTAGCTAGCTATTACAAAGGTATATATAGATGATCATCAGCAATAACAGTGACAAACATGGCCATTGCCAACTTTTTAACAAATGCCTCCTTTCTTACAATCATTGATGCAATAAATCCAACATTTTCCATCATTATCTGGTTGATCATCCTTTCCTGGTATATAGTTCATGTTGGCTACATATTTTGTAAAAGCCAGTTACAGTTCGATACGTGGCAAAGCAAGGGTAGTGTGGGGAGACTACTCAAGTCTTCGATATTGATCGTACACATGGCAGTAAAAATTGGTTCTCACTTGATCTGAGTAGCACAGGATCAGTAAAGAAATACAAGATGACGTGGCTTCAACGGTTGCTCATATTCAAATTCAAATACAAGAAGGAAGTTCAACTGCAAGAAAATGCGTAGTGGAACTACTTCTAAGGCAGCATGATCAGCAATCATGGAGGAGCAGTTCGACGGTTTGAAGTGTAATTCGATGGTCATCCTTGAGGAGTATAAATAGCAAGGAAGTCCCCAGAAAAACCCTCGGACTTAGATCATACAAACCAGTCTTACTCTACATATTTTATTTTCCAGTTTTTACATTTCCAGTCTTTACCTTTCTTGTACTTTAAATACTTGTTCTGCACTTCGATTTCATAGGAGTAGTTTCAAGTAGATCGTCATTATAAATCTCTTCAAGGCTGAATTCTGATCATTGTAAGTGTTCATTTTAATGAAATACTTCCATTGTTCTTCATATTAACTGTTATTCCTCTTAATTTCTCCTAAGTCAAGCCACCAGCAAAAGTCCTCTTCATTGAGACTGAAAGAACTAAAACACAATTGTCTGATAATTGGTTGGCAATTATAATTTCTGTAAGGACTGATTGATCCTTGCTGGCACGCTCGCATTTACAAAAATAACCTTCGAACAGCCAAAAAGCCAACATATATTTTTGGCACGCCCAGTGGGACTAATTAAAATGGCTAGACGAAGACGATAGGGAGAAAATGAACGCTTGGAAGAAGGCGTAGAAGGAGAGGTAGAAATACCTAATCCAGAGGATAATGTGGTAACACATCCTGTAGAAACTCCCATGTTATCCGAACCTATGGTCGAACAGACCAGTATTTCGGGACAAGAACCATATGTTCATAATATTGGACGAAGCCAAGGAATTGGACCATCCATTGTTCCATCTATTCAGCCAACCAATCCATGGGATGGCTTAGTAGATGCTATGGGACAACAATTAATGAACACAATGGAAAGGTGGGCAACATTCTTTTTGGATCGAATGAATAACCACCAACCAACAAACACAAGACACACAGAGGAAGTTTTAAATGTCCCTCAGCAAAGATTGGCTAGAGACAAACAGCCTATGCAAGTTAATGAACATTCTAATGGTCAAACTAGTAACCAAAATTATGAAAGACCATCACCTCAGTCTTGGTACGAACCCATTTCGAGGCCTATAGTAGGCCAAAATGCCTCGGTACTTAACAATGAAACCATACAAGTTGGTGGATCTGGCCAAGTACAAGAAACTGGCGTAAGAATGGCTACAAATCCCATGTTCAAGCCATACCGCACTAGGGGTATAATAATCCCTTATTCGAATTTATACTGGGGTTGGAAGGTTGGCTGCAAATGTAAGGGACACCACACTGTCCCAAAGACTTCGCAGTCCTTTCGCAGATGTGCTCAAAGGGGTTACCTACACCCCCAACAAAGAACTCCACTACAGGCAACCAAATTCCCAAATATACCACCTTATGGACCAACAGACCAAGCACAAGTTTGTCCACCAAATTCGTGGTTTATCCCTCCAAAGAATGGTTCAACAGGCACAAAATATGGTCCCTAGGGACCAAATTGCTGATATTGTTAGGGAGATGTGTGGACCGATGGCTCGGGGGGTCCAGACTCCTGTATATAGGAAACCATACCCAGAATGGATGGATAGGGTACATGAATACCCAAGGGGGTTCAGGATACCAGATTTTACCATTTTTTGTGGGATTGGAAATCAGTCAACAACAAAGCATATTGCTAGGTTTGCTGCTCAATGCGGTGAATTTACTAATCATGACTTTATGAAACTAAGATTATTTTCAAATTCTCTAACTGGAGGAGCGTTTGTATGGTACATCAACCTTACACCTGGCTCCATTCAAAATTGGCAACAAATGAAAGAGGCATTTCATGCCCAGTTCTTCCAATCGGAGCCAGAGGTTTCTATGGCAGACTTGACTAGATTGAGTCAAAGGCCTGAAGAAAAGGCTACTCAGTTTGTCGCCAGATTTAAAAAGGCTCGAAATAAATGTAGAGTCATCCTGCCAGAATCAGAATTTATAAGATTGGCTCAAACGCCTAGAGTTCAAAGCTTCAAAAGAAGTTTGACTCAACTGAATTCAGAGATTTGGTGGAACTGACCTATAAGGTGTCTAGATACGAAGCATTACTAGAGGAGGAACAAGATCGAAATAATGCGTCGTACAAGACATATTATAGAGATCCTAATTATGAGATCGATGCAGCGGAGATTGTGGGCAAAGAACCTGTAATCTGTGAAGCATTAATTCATAAGGATACAACAATTGACCAGCAGTTTAAAAAAAAAGACTTTCATAGAAAATACTCTTTCGATTTAACAAAAGCAGATGACATCTTTGATCATTTGCTTGCGGCCAATTTCCTTAAGTGACCTAAAAGAGTAAAACTGCCATCTCCAGATGAACTTAAGGGAAAAGTATATTGTAAATGGCATAACTCTTGGTCTCACTCGACTAAAAACTGCATTGTTTTTCGAGACAGGATCCAATAGCAAATTTGGAAAGGGAGTTTGAAATTTCCAGCCAAAACAGAGAAGGTCATGGGGATTGACAGCAACCCGTTTCCAGAAGTTGGAGAGAGCACAGCTAATGTGGTTGTACCAAACTTCCAGAATCTATCTCTACAAGAGTTGGAAGAGGTCAATGTGCAGATGCATATTGCCAACCAGACAACCATCAAGAAGGACACTGGAAACCCACCAGCCATTAGACAAGGGTTCTCACGCCAGAAGGAACACTCTGATGAAGAAGTACTCGATGATGATTCCTTGGAAGCAGCTGTAATGCAGAGGATGTGTCCCAGGTGCAGATTAAGTTATAAATGGTTGAAGGGGCTTCCAATTGATGGGAAACAATACTACAGGGATGTTCAGAGACCTCCTAAATCAACCAACGCTTACAACAAAAGGCCGTATCCAGCTAGTGATAGGCAACGACCACCAGTGGTTGAGCCTGCAATGGACAGAATGCATGCTAAAGGCAAGAGACCCTTGCATGAATCTAGGCCACCTAACTATTACAGAATGGAGAGCCGTCATTCTGAAAGAAGATTAGAGAGAGGCTCATTTCATGGGATCAAAGTCAGGGATTGGCCCCTTAGACCCACCTCACGTAGGACAGAAAGTGGCTATCTGCATCGAAGTTCTGAATCAGGCTCAAAACATGAAGTTAGAGCCAAACACTTACCTTCACAGCTAGCTTCGAAGATGGCTTCGAAGGTTGAAAAAACCAATTCAACATCTGAGTCAATAAGTTTATGGGTACATGGGGTCCCGGATTGGTTTGTAATGCAGAACAAACCTAGGGAAGTGCCTGCCCAAAAGGATGTTGGAAACCAAGGCAGGATGGTCAAACCTCCATTGGTGGCTCCGAACAATTGGGTATTGCTTAAACACCCAAAGACAAAGGAACCAGATATGGTCCCAGTTATTTCAAGGTCACAGAGGAGGAAAATTCAGCGTAGGTACACCCAAGACCAAAGAAGATCTCGAAAGAAAGTGGAGCGAGTTCTTCACTAGTAAAGACAGAAGAAAAGAAGAATCCAAAGCCAGACCATGCCCCAAAGCCAAGTCCACAGAACAAACTGGTTGGCAGCAGAGAACAATTGGCCAAGGTTCATTCTGAACTAAAGGCCAGGAAGAGAGCTAGCTTAGCAGGGTTGGAGAAAGCTCTAATGGAAAGTGACAGCGAGACGGAAGAAGAGATTGGCATAAGCCAAAAGAAGGAAATGGCAGAGGAAGAAATGTTCGAAGCCTTCATGGCTGAGCAAACATTTCTGGCTGCAGGACCAATTGAGAAAGATCCTTCAAAAGAATCAGGTAGCAACGAAGTGCCAGAATGCAGCATGGAGGATGCTGCTGAAGTCACTAATCAGGGTAGCCGGGAAAGGGGACAGGCACAACCAGCCATCCAGTTTGGCTCATTTCCTCCCAGATCGATCAATATGGTACACATCGCCTCACGAAGTTCCAGTCAAGAGGAGGACCAAGATGACCAAGACATGGATCCTATTCCAGTCTCTAGTGAGGAGTCGCAAGTGAGTATGGTACAGGATGAATCTGAAGTGGCTATTCCGATGGAAACTGAATGCGAGGGCCAGGAAGAGGTGAGCATCAACCTCTCATATCCTTTTGAATATCCTTCGAATTCTATGACATAACATGTCAAGCCTTTGTATATCAAGGCTTTCTTTGATGGGATACAATTGAATCGGGTCCTGATAGATAATGGGGTAGCAGTGAACTTACTACCGAAATCTTCTTTGAAGAAATTAGGGAAAAAGAATCCCAAGTTGATCCCAACCAGCACAACCATCGCTGGCTTTGCTGGAGACAAACAAATGGCTTACGGGATTTTACCCATTAACTTGAGCGTGGGGACCAGGGATTGCATAACAGCATTCTTCGTAATCGACAGTAATACTAAATACAATGCCCTACTTGGGAGAGATTGGATCCACACTAATAAATGTGTGCCTTCCTCTTTGTATCAGAAAATCATGATGGCTTCGGGCAATGGGGAGACGGAGGAGATCGATGCAGATCCTCAACCCTTCATAGCCTGTGCAGATTTTGCAGAGGCCAAGCTGTATATTGAGGGCGTGACACCACTCAAGATATCGAGAAAGTCGATGGCTCACCGAAGTGATGAGGAAGTAACACACTTGAAGCACTTAGTCCAAGAGAGTGCTGATGAAGAGATTGTAGTTAAAGATGACAATGATGCCTGGTTGTAGGCAAAGAAATAAAGAACAAGAAGCCAAGTCTTTGGCTCTGATTAAATTCTCAACATTGGATGTAAAAGCTATAGTCCAGAAAGTACAGGAGCAAGAAAGAGAAGCCATGATAATTGGTCAGAATAGAGCAAAGAAGCAGGTCAGAATTTTGACCCTTGGGAAATACTGTGCATTGGACATTGAGACAAAAGTCCAGGAGATACAGGAGGACGATGCCTTATGGACAGATTTTGTCTATGAGGAGAAGGGCAAAGATGTTGAACTAAGGAACCCAGGAGCAGAACAAAGCAAGAAGGTTGCTTCAAAGGTCAAAAAAACCAAGGAAGAAACTTCAATAAGTTCTCAAACACAAGACCCCTTAGAATAAGTAAATTTAGGAGAATGTTCTATACAACAGCCCACCTATATAAGTGCTTGCTTGAATATTCTAGATAGAGACCTGTTGTTGGTTATTTTGAATAAATACAAAGATTGCTTTGCATTGTTCTATAATGAACTACCAGGATTGGACAGGTCATTAGTAGAACATAGGCTCCCTATGAAGCCTAATTTCAAGCCATACAAGCAGAAACCAAGAAGAATGAGTCCAGAAGTAATTCAGAAGGTCAAGGAAGAAATTCTTAGACTACTCAAGGCAGGTTTTATTAGGACAGACAGGTACGTTGAATGGCTATCTAATATTGTGCCTGTAGTTAAGAAGAATGGCAAAATAAGGGTATGCATCGATTTTAGAAACTTAAATCTAGCAACTCCCAAAAATGAATACCCGCCTATAGTGGATCTGCTGGTAGACAGTTTGGCAGGACATCAGATTTTATCAATGATGGATGGGCACTCTGGTTACAACCAAATCTGCATTGCAGAGGAGGATATCCACAAGACAAAGATTCGATGTCCCGGAATATTGGCACATTCGAATGGGTTAAAATGCCATTTGGTCTGAAGAATGCTGGGGCTACATATCAGAGGGCTATGAATACTATCTTTCATGATCTCATTGGAGGGTATCTAGAGTGTTATATTGATGACATTGTAGTGAAATCCCAGTCTATGGAGGAGCATCTGTTTCATTTAGAAGCAGCTTTTGAAAGAATGAGGAAGTTCAAGTTGAAACTTAATCCTCTTAAGTGTGCTTTTGGTGTATCATCTGGAAACTTCTTGGGTTATGTAGTGCACAAGAAAGGAATACAGATTGATCAGAATAAAGCTAAAGCCATCATTGAAGCCAGGCCTCTATCAAGTAAGAAAGAATTACAAAGGTTCCTTGGGCAGGTTAACTTTCTTCGAAGGTTTATTTCTAACACTGCAGGGAAAACTAAAGTATTTTCTTCCTTGTTAAGGTTGAAAGATGAAGAGGAATTTGTGTGGACAGCAGAGCATCAAATTGCTTTCGAAGGTATCAAAGCCTACTTGGCGAACCCTCCAGTGCTGATGCCACCAAAGGGGAACAAGCCCTTGAAGTTGTACATAACCACAGTAGAAGATTCATTGGGAGCTTTTTTGGCCCAAGACAACGAAGAAGGCAAGGAGCAAGCTATTTATTACCTTAGTAGGTTTTTAAATTCTTGTGAATGTAAATATTCAGCTGTTGAAAAGCTGTGTCTTGCTTTGTATTTTGCTGCAATGAAATTAAGATATTATCTTTTACCCACAACTGTCCTGGTAATTGCAACAATAGATTTGGTTAAATACATGTTATCTAGGCCTATGTTGAGTGGGAGAATTGGCAAGTGGATACTAGCCTTATCAGAATTTCATCTAGAGTATGTCCCCCAAAAGGCAGTAAAAGGACAGGTTTTAGCCAATTTTCTGGCAGATCATCCATCTCAAACAGAGAGCCAAGAGATAATGGAACTTGGTATGACTAGTGTTGAGCCATGGCAGATGTGGTTCGATGGATCGAAAGCCAATGGTTTAATTGGAATTGGTGTTGTGATTAAATCTCCACAGAGGGTAGAAACTACATATGGTTTCAGAGTGGATGAAGCCACCTGTTCTAATAACCAGGCTGAATATGAAGCCTTAATAGTGGGATTAGAAATTCTTATTGGATTACAAGTACATGCAGTTGACATATTTGAAGACTCTCAATTGGTGGTTAACCAAGTAAAAGGGATTTTCAAGTGTCAAAGCATAAGTATTTTGCCATACTATGTTGTTGCATTACATCTGCTTTCCCAGTTTCAAATAGCAAATGTAACTCATGTTCCAAGATTCTTGAACAATAGAGCTAATGACGTGGCTCAGAAAGCTTCGAACTTCAAGAGGAGGGATAATACCCAAAGGGACATAAGCCAAGCAACATATCAAAGATCAATACAACCTTTGAATAAAAGGAATGTGGTCTTGGAAGTCAATCATAATGACTTACAAGAACAAGATTGGAGGCATCCAATAATGCAATACTTAGCTGGTTCATCTTCGAAAGCCAGCAGAAAAATCAAATTACAGTCTATGCAATATATGATTTATGGCAATGCTCTCTACAAAAGGAGGGGGGAGATGGTTTATTGCTAGAATGTCTAGGCCCAAAAGAAGCATTAACAGCTATGGCTGAGGTTCATGAAGGCATCTGTGGTGCTCATCAGCCTGGTGTAAAGATGAGATGGATGCTTCGAAGGCATTCCTACTATTGGCCAACTATCCTTAAAGACTGCATAGAATATGCAAAGGGTTGCCAGGCATGCCAAAAGCATGGCACAATAAGGCATGTGCCCATAACTGACCTACATGCAGTAGTGAAGCCTTGGCCATTTAGAGGATGGCCATTGGATATGATGGGAAAAATACACCCACCCTCTTCGAAACATCGTTGTTTCATTCTAGTGGCCACTGACTATTTCACTAAGTGGGTTGAAGCCAAGCTATACAAGGCTGTAGACCAAACAGAGGTCATTGGGTTCATTAAAGATTTGATCCATAGATTTGGCATCCCACAAACCATAACTGTGGATAATGGGACTGTGTTCGATGGGAAAATGGTGAAGTCTTTTGTGGTAGAGTTTGGAATTAGCCTTGTTAATTCCACACCTTATTATGCACAAGCCAATGGTCAAGCTGAATCATCCAACAAGTCCTTGAAAAAAGGGCTACAAAAGGTTGTAGAAGATAACCCCAGGGATTGGCATAACCTTTTTTTGGATGTTTTATGGGCATAGAAAACTTCCCCAAGATCAAGCACAAGAGTCACACCTTATGCTTTAGTATATGGGCATGATGCAGTTTTGCCTGTGGAAATTAATGTTAAATCTTTGAGGGTAAGATGCCAAGATCAGCTAAATCTTGAGCAATATCATCAAAGTATGTGCTTAGAGTTAGAAGGCATAGACGAAGCCAGAATTTTGGCATTAAATAGCATTCTTTTCCAAAAAAAAAAGCAGCCAAGAATTATAACAAGAAAGTCAAACACATTGGCTTTGATGAAGGTGATTTGGTATGAAAAACAATACTCCCAATAGGAATTAAAAGCCATAAGTTTGGCAAATGGTCACCTAACTGGGAAGGACCATATCAAATTCATAGAGTTCTATCTTTTGGAGCATACCATTTGAGAAATCTGAATGGATATGTACATCCCAAAAAGATTAACGGCAGATATTTGAAACCTTATTTTCCAACCATTTGGGAAACACAAGGAACAAAATAAACATTAAAGACAAAAACACAAGATTGCTCAGATAATAGACAAAATTCGCTCTTTCATAAAGAGTTAAGTACATTGTGCCACAAATTGGCCCAAAATTCATTACAATGTCTTAATTGATTTTGTACAACAGATTTCCTATTGCTAAGTGAGGGAGCTAGCTGAATAGCTATAGCCATGTCTTCTTTGCGATCAGCCAGTTCTTGGTTGGTGATTTGCAATTTAGTGTCTGTTCGAACCAAGGCCTGGTTTACTGCAGCTAACTCCTCTTCAAGTTAGGTTTTCTCCAAAGAAATGGGCTCGAAAGTGGGAAGCAGAGGAGTGTTGTTCTTTCAGAGTTGATACTTCAATATGTACTTGGGAGACGAAACTCTGATCTCTGGCTAGTTTCTCATCTGCAATTTTGCAGATCGGCAAATACCGATGTAAAATCGATAGTAGTCATTGTGCGAGATAAACGGTTTGAAACATCCATGCCTGACTGCTCAACAAGTCTGCAGCACTGGAGGAATCCATTTCTGATTATAGGCCTCTGTAGAGCCTCGAAGGGAATCCTCAAAAATGAAACTAGCAGTTCCAGACATGTGTCCAAGTCTATTGAAAGTGCAGAAGGCTTACTGATGGAAGAAGAAGAACTCTCGAGAATTTCTAACAAAGAATCAGCCAAAACTAGTGGCTCAGTTTCAGCATTGAATGTTGGAGAGGTAGAAGGTATGTCAAAAAGACTGGCTAGTCTTGCTTCGAAGATATCTACCTCATCCATAGACATGAAGGGTGCAGAGAGAGTTGCGGTGGAAGGCGTAAAAGACTGCATGGGGATAGGAGAAATGTATGAAGCATCTTTTGCAGCCTCTATGGTCTTGGCCACCAGTGAATCAAGTGAAGAGGGGCTGGAAGTAGGCAAAGGTGATGAACTATGAATGGGAAAACTACCAGTATCCTCTGAAAGAGAATCAATTGCCATTAGAGATGGAGTAGCAGTTGAAATTTCTGTGAAAGGAGGAGGAGCGAGGCTCGAAGGAGGATTGGACTAAAGTAGGTCGAAGGTCAAGAAAGGGAGGTATGGGTCTAAGCCAAGGAAGAGAGATGCAGGAATGTTAGGGCTCACAGGGGGTATATGAAGTATGGGCCTAGGAAGTGGAAGTGTTATCTGAATGGCTTTCACATTATGCATTTGATCAACTTCGATTGAAATTGAGGGAGTCCCCATTGGAAGTATAGCTTCAGTGTTTGCCACTGCGAAAAGGAAGAGATATAAGGTCAAGATCTAGCGTCAAAATTTGATAAGGCAAAACAGTGGAAGCATGAAAGAAATTACCTGTTCTAGAAGCACTGGCATTGATGGGAGAGCTGTGAAGAGAGTAATGTTCGGCAATTGCTGTTTCTTACTATTTCTCTTGTAACACATCGGCAGCAAAGCAGCCTTCCTCTCTTAAAATTTGTTGTCATTGCTGCCTCCTCTCAAATTTTCAAGACAATTATGGCCTTGGAATGTTCTTGGTCTACGGCCTTAGCAGCTGCCTCATGAAGGGGATCTTCAACCAAGACAGTAGTTGAAACATTCACTTTCCTTCTCTTTTCTATTGCTTGGGCGATTGTCTCTAATCGAGTCCTCAAGAAAGTCGAAGGAGAGAGAATCTTTCTTCTCTTCTTTCTTTGAATTGGCATTGTCTGTTCCTCAGATTTTTTCTCAACTTCTGCAAACTGAGATTCGGAAATAAATTCCTTCTCTACCTCCCTAACGGTTGTCTCCTCTTGAAACAAGTCAGTCACTTTTTTCCTTTTTGTCAAAGGTGACTCGTGTTCTGGGTCTGTTTCTCTTTATTCTTCTTCTTTTCCTTCTGGCACCTCAGTTGTTTTCTTTTCAGAATCAAGCAGTTTTCTCTTTTTTTGCTGCTGATCACCTTCACAAAAAAAATATAGAAACAAAATAAGAATAACACAATCAGCATTGTATAGGAAGTCGAAGGAGAGAAAACAAAGGCATATACCTTTCTTTGAAGCAGCCCGAGTGGCTTTCGAAGGAGTTGAGGTAGCAGGAATGGACTGGGTTGTAGAAGGAATGGACTAGGTTGTACGAGGCATAGTGGAGGAAGGGACAGTTTCAGCTCCCTTGGGCTTAGGCACATCTAACACCTCCAGTAGGTTTTGAGGTGAAATGGCTAAATAAATTTCCATATTACTTTCCCACCAATTTTGGTATCTCTTCAATGCAGTACCTTCAGGAATGAAAGGGGTGTACTCAAAACTAGCCAAGTCATCTATGAATTTGAAGGTTGCCTCCTCCAGCCTTGACTTTCTAACCTTCAGATCTCTCCTGATAAGGCTCAGATTGGTGTTGCTGCAAAGAGGTATTGGGACCCCTTGTGTGAAACCAAATTGTCTAGCAAATTGAGCAGGACAATAAGGCTCAGCTATACATTTATAAGCTTTGGGGTTCGTGGTCCCGATAAACAACTCCCTAGGAAGCAGGAGGGAAGCCCATATATCCTTGTGAATAGGCGAAGCACAGAGCCTGTCACTTAAGAAGTGACTCAACCAAGTTGGACCTATGTTGGTCTCGAAGGGACGGAAACGGTGAATAGGAAGGGCAGTTGGTAGTTGATGGAAGAAAGAGAAATAAAAGGCAAAAGTAGAAGGATAGAGGGAAGCATTGGCCAGTCTTATGCCATGGGTAAGAGAGTGTAACCCAGAAAATTTAAGGCATTTGGATTGTAATTCAGTAAAATAGGCGAAAAGCCAAAGCTGAAGGATCCAGAATGGCCCCTATTGATTAGCATCTAAGGGCTTCTCACAAAAGAGGGAACAAACTTTGTATACATGACCTAGAATATATGAGGCTAAGGCTACCCTTTTTTGCAAAACAAAGGCTTTGGCAAGAGGAGCAAATTCAGGCATGATTCTTTGAGAGGAGGTGCAAAAGAGGAATTTGCAAAGCCAGTATAACAAGAAGGAAAAGAATTCCCTATCAGTTACTGGGCCCTCTTTTTTATTCTCAACTTTAACAAAATCACTGTAAGATAAGTTAAGAGAGGAGATGGAGAAAGAGACTGTTAAGTCAGGGAAATCTGGTGTAATGAGGGTACCAATAGGGGATACTCCTAGTAGATGGCAAATGTCAAGAACAGTAGGAGCCATCATCCCACATCTAAATTGAAAGAAATTGAAGATAGGGTTCCAAAAACATAAAGCAGCAGGGATTAAGAAAGGGTCCTCCGAGATAGTTACCCTAGATAGTCGGAGAGCATCGAGAAGGTAGAGCTCTTGAAGGTCCAGTGTCCTCGCAGGGATGACCCGATCATACCACTCTTGCCACTCCGGTCTCATTGTGGGCCAACATCGGTGAGGGCAATTGATTCTCCAGTTTCTCCAATCGAAACCACCTTCATAAAAGAGAACTTGGTTTTCCAGACGAGGATATAGAGCTGGGAGCTCAGTAGGGATCTCCTTGAATATTGGCCCGAGCACGTAGTCTTGCTGCTCATGACGACAAGGGACAAAGATACGCCTGTCAATGGCGCTTTTCCTCCCAGCCTTGTACTTCTCACATTCCACGTCAATGAGCCTTTTTAAGGCTACAGATGAGCTCACACGCTCTATGATTGGCACTTCTGGTGAAGAAGAAGCCATTGATGGTACATTTTTCGAAAAGGAAATGGGGGAGTAAAGAGAAGTGAAAGATTGATGAGGGTTTGTGCGTTAAAAGAGCAAGTGATTTCAGAAACACGAAGCAAGAGGGTTTTAAAAAAAGCTTTTGTGTCTGGAAATATATTGCATAAGTCGTTAAGTACTAAAAGTACGAATACGAGGAGTCTCTTCCAATATTGATAGTTTTGGAGGGAAAAAGCACATTCCGGATGTTGACGCCAGCTTTGAAGCAAGATATTTGGCTTCGAAATGAGATTTTGGTGCCAAAAAATCAAACAACAACTGCTTCGAAATACATAAGTCGGCTTCGAAGCATACTACATGTTTAAAGATGCTAGAATGCTTGAGGATCAGTCTACTTAAAAGGGTTTAAAGACCTGTTCGAGGGTTATTAATGAAAATAACGACCTTCGAAGCAAAAAAATTGGGATTCTTTAAGGAGAATTGCTATTCAAAACATCAAAACCAATCGTTGGTTTTAATAAAAGAGGATTATCTTTTAAACTAAATTAGCATGAATTGCTCTTCGAAGTGAAAGTGGTCAATTTAAAATTGATTAACTACATCAACCATGACCATATATTAGTTATAGTTAGTTTTGAAGGGTAAGATTGTTAAATTCGAAGCACAAATTTTAGGTGATATCAGCCAGAATTGTCAACTTTACTCCATAAATTGGAAAAAGACATGATTGGTTCCTTTTAGTGTTTTATGTTGAGTCCATATTCGAAGAATGAGTTTGTTCAATTCGAAGCCCTAAATTGGCTCTTAAAGGTAAATGGAAACAAGGTCAAATAATGCCAAATAGAGGATTTTATTTATATTTAAAGGCAAAGCAATCACATCAGATGATCCTATCTGGGTACGAATTCAAGCTCATAAAAGTAAGGAATAGAATAAATGACAAGATCATGAAATTTGATCCAACAGTGATCAATAAATTTCTGCTCTGTCTTTATTATGTCTTCTATTTCTTCTAATGTTGGCTGCATAAGTTGGTGTGCTCTCACTTCATAGTAGAGCTCTTCAGCCTTTATTTCGAATGCTTCTTCTCTCAATCGTTGTTCCACTTCATCTAGGACCAAATCATCCCAATACGCAGAAGCTTTATTCTTGAAATCATCGAAGTCTTCGATAAAGTTCTCTGCTTCGTATTGGGCTTGAATTCGGAGAGACAAAAGTTGGTCCAAAGATTGTGTAGTAACCTTGGAATTTCGATACCAGTAGAAGAGCACTGGGAGTTGGTTAAGGAACATATGAAGTTCTGCTTGGGCAATGGGGTTAAGAATATGGCCCCTAGTCAAAATATCACAAGTCCATCGAAAGTTCTTGAAAGGAATGTCGTCCTCAAGAACATTGAAGGGCAAGTGAGAAAAAGTTGCAAGCAGAAGTTGAGCCTTTTTCCGCTCAGCTGGAGTAGGGATTGATGGAGGTTTGTAAGGTGGAATGACTTCGTTCATGGGGAGGGCAAGCCTCGGTTTTTCTGTCCAGGAAAGAGTTGATGAAGAAGGAGCAGATTGTTCTGCTTCAGAAGGTGAAGAAGAAGGAGCAGATGTTTCTGTTTCAGAGGGTGAAGAAGAAGGTGTGGATGCTTCTATTATGGAAGATGGCACAGGACTGGAAGGAACAAAGGCATTAATATAGTCAAGCCAGTCAGAAGAGCAAATTTTCGCCTTTTTGGCTAAAAAGGATGGGTGGTACCCATGAGCTTCTTCTGAACGTTGGGCAGCAAACACTGTCTTGGTAGGCATGGAGGATGTGTACCATGCCACAAGAAAATTTTCCTCCAAACTACGTCGAAGGTCAATGGGTACGTAAGGGTAGACCACTGAACTTCGAGCATAGGGAGGAAACTCCAAAAGGTCAGTAAACTCTACAAAATGATGGTTGATTCGTTCCCTCAAATCATAAGTCTCAGGAGTTGACCAACTTGTCCAGCCAGAAACCCCAGAAGACGAAGAAGTTATAGTTTCATCCCATGCAGAATTTTGTGAAGAAGAGTTTCCTAAGTCCATATTTGCAACTTGCCAAATCAAAGGTTTGAGAGCAGTTCGTTCAAGGTACAAAGGGGAGTCAGAGGAAGAACTTCTTGTATCTGTGTCTGTGACTTGTTGAATCGAAGGATTAAGGACAATGTGTTCGTAGTCCAAAGGTTGGTAATTTGCAAAGGCTTCCATGACCTGAATATAGAAAGCTGGGTAAATGTGGCTAATGAATGCGTAGAGGTTCTTTTGAGGGGAAACAGCATTACTCAATGGCTCTTCGTATGCTTGATCAATAGAAAGGGAAATTGATTCAGCCATAGTCTGTTCGAATGCTAAGGTATTGGAACGTTCAACAAATTGAAAAGAGTTAATGCAGATTATCACCAAAGAGATGACGGTTGTGTTTCCAGAAGATAGACTCTGTGCACATTCCAAAAGCGCAGGAAAAGCTGTGATCCACTAATATCACCAAGTATTGGGTATATTAGTGCGGGGGATAATGTTGGCTACATATTTTGTAAAAGCCAATTACAGTTCGACACGTGGCAAAGCAAGGGTAGTGTGGGGAGACTACTCAAGTCTTCAATATTGATCGTACACGTGGCAGTAAAAATTGGTTCTCACTTGATCTGAGTAGCACAGGATCAGTAAAGAAATACAAGATGACGTGGCTTCAACGGTTGCTCATATTCAAATTCAAATACAAGAAGAAAGTTCAACTGCAAGAAAAGGCGTAGTGGAACTACTTCTAAGGCAGCATGATCAGCAATCGTGGAGGAGCAGTTCGACGGTTTGAAGTGTAATTCAATGGTATCCTTGAGGAGTATAAATAGCAAGGAAGTCCCCAGAAAAACCCCCGGACTCAGATCATACAAACCAGTCTTACTCTACATATTTTATTTTCCAGTTTTTACATTTCCAGTCTTTACCTTTCTTATACTTTAAATACTTGCTCTGCACTTCGATTTCATAGGAGTAGTTTCAAGTAGATCGTCACTGTAAATCTCTTCGATGCTGAATTTTGATCATTGTAAGTGTTCATTTTAATGAAGTACTTCTATTATTCTTCATATTAACTGTTATTCCTCTTAATTTCTCCTAAGTCAAGCCACCAGTAAACGTCCTCTTCATTGAGGCTGAAAGAATTAAAACACAATCGTCTGATAATTGGTTGGCAATTATAATTTTTGTAAGGACTGATTGATCCTTGCTGGCACACTCGCATTTACAAAAATAACCTTCGAACAGTCAAAAAGCCAACAGTTTCCCAGCGAGGGATGATTGTTACAACATCTAGATGCTTGTGCTTCATTCTCATCTGCCAAAAACATAAAAACAAAAATAAAATACAAAAGTAATGAGCGATGTCTGTACCAACAGGGAAAAAAAAAAGAAGAAGAGTACTACGAAGTGTTGACAAAGTACTCATTTGACATAAAAATAGAAATTGCAAAGGAGCAAGGGACTTAAAATAAATAGAATAGGCAAATAAATATAGGTGTAGAACCAACAGGCAAATAAATAGAACACTCTTTTTCTGTGAGAGAGAGAGAGAGAGTAAGTGGTATTTACTATTTACTAGGGAAATTGCAAAGGAGCAAGGGACTTAAAATAAATTATCAAATATTATATATAATATTTATATAGGTGTAGAATCTATCTCACATGAGATTTACACTTACGTAAATATTTAATAAAATATTTAGTAATTTAGTTAGATCTCCAAGTTAAACATGGTCATGTTTAGTAATATATATAATAAGCAACAATTAGCGTAAATCGAAAACAAAATCACAAAAACTATCTTTCTGCATAGTAAAAAATTTAATATCAATAGAGTAATGGTACACTTATCACTTCTTTATAAAACACTTAATGTATCATCTCATATGTTAGTACATCATTTGACATAAATATTAGTGGTGGGACCCATTACACCAGTGATGAGTAACACATAAGATGATACATTAAAAGTAATATAAAAAGATGATAAATGTAGTGTTATTGATATCAATAATATCATGTCACCGACACATCATATCATTATCATTAATAAATTATTATATAAGCATAGTAAATATCCAACTCATTCTACTGATTGAGATATACGTATCGTGTAGTAGGATTAGAGGTGGCAAATAGATGGGTCTAGGTGGGTTGGGTTGTGCATTGTTGATCAAAAATACAAAAATGGTTGTGTATTAAAATAATTTAATCTAGATTCGTTCATTTTAAGTATGGGTTTAAATCGATTAGGTTGAATTGGATATAAGTTAAACAAATTAATCCGACTAACCTGTTTTATTTTATTAAACTCTTTTTTTTTTTTCTTCAAAGAATGCAAAAAAAAAAAAAAAATCTAAAATAATTTTTAAACAACTTATACGCATATAGTCATGTATTTCATATATAATCAATGACCTTCAAGATCTTGACTTTTTTTTTTTCTTCTTTGGGTGAGAATCAATGAATCATGTCTTATTAGACATTTTTTTTTTTAATGCAAGAAAATATATCAGTTTACATTTTTGCTTAAAATTAATGAGACAAAAATAGTTTAAAGGGCTGGTGATAAATGACTAAAAAAGTGTATAATAATTCTTTTATATTTGGGTAGTAATACACTTTTAGGCTGTATTTGGTTTATAAATTTGGGAAGAGATTTTGAAAGGGAAAAGAAAAAGATAGGTAAAACGTAAGTAAAATATAGTTATATTTTATTTACATTTCATCTACTTTTTTTTTCTTCTTTAAATCACTCTCTAAATCCATGAATCAAACACAATAATATTATATTAATCCCTTGAATTAATGCTTAATTGAGTTTTTAATAATATAGTTATGTTTGTAAGAAAAAACTGGCAATTGAAGTGATGATGGCCCAAAACAGAAATAAACAAAAAGAAACAAACTTTGCCGAATATGTGGGCCGGCCCAGCACTATTTAAACATGAAATTGAATTTCATTACTGGGCTGGACTTGTTAATCAATAACAGAAGGAAAAACACAAAGGCGTCACCGCCTTGAGTCCGGATCCCCTGCCATACTATCCTGCCGTACTTTCCTGCCATGCCCCAAAACGACGTCGTTTTGGGGCAAGTTTTCAAAAAAAAAAAATGCCAAAAAAAGAGAGGCCAGAACCAGTTCAGAGAGAGAGAGAAGAACCAGTTCAGAGAGAGAGAGAGAGAGAGAGAGAAGAGAGAGACTGTAGAGAGGGGTTTGAAATGGATGCCAATCCTGATACATATACCAACTTCTTCTTCTTCTTCATCATCTTCTCGAATATTCCGGCATTCTTCGCCCGAGATCTGACCATCACGAGGCCGAGGGTTTGATAGCCGGCGCCGATGATCGCCATTCGAGCGATTCGTTCTAAGTCATGACGGAGAGGTCTCGATTAGGATAATCGGCGGAGAACAAGAACAGTAGGGTTTGATGAGAGTGAAGAGGCTATAGGTCGATTGTCAAAGTGTGGGTCCGAGGTTGGGCCATGAGGGTGAGAAGGGCGGTGAATTTGGCGATGGAGAAAGGGTTTCGGCAGATCGCCTTCGCTGGGGATCGATCGAAATGGAGAGGGAGGTGATGGAAGTGGGGGGTCGAGCAGGTTTCTTCCTCTGGTTCTCTTTTTTTGGCATTTTTTTTTTTTTTGAAAACTTGCCCCAAAAAGACGTCGTTTTGGGGCATGGCAGGAAAGTACGGCAGGATAGTATGGCAGAGGATCCGGACTCTCACCACTTTAGCCCGTGCAGCAGTCAATCCGGACTTTGTCAGCCCCAGGGTCTCTTTGATATGATTCTGCAACAAGTACAAGGACAAAATAAAAAAACAAAGAACAGCCTTCAAATGAATTGTGGTGATAGAAACTATGTGAATCTTTGCCAGTGAGCATGGCTAATCGTCGGATCTTGCAGTCTTTGACGAGGCGGCCGAGTTTGGTAACTGGAACCCATTTCTCTTCTTCTTGGCAACCTGGCGGTCACTGCCATGGCCTCTGCCTCGATCTCCACGCCAAAGCCTCGCCTGAAACCGACTTTCTCTCCTCCGCATCTCTCCGCCATGGTTGGTGGTTTTGAAGAAACGAGTGAGTGTGTGTATATATAGTTTAGGGTTAGGATTAGGGTTTTATGTACCAGGGTGATGAACAAGAAATGGGTACGACCCGTTTTTTAATATGGATCTTCAAGGTCCAATGTTTGGATTGGGTTGGACTTGGATAATAAACACATAAGTCAATCAATAAGTAGGGCAATTTGGGCCCAAACTTGGTCTGGCCTTCCCAATTAGCAAAAATTACATTTTAGTGGTAAGAGATTAAAATACAGACATTGGCGAGAATTTGGATATAACCTGTTTTTTGGCTTACATTCAAGTTTTTTTTTTTTTCCCACAAAATTATTTGGCAAGATGGAAAAAAAGTTAATTTTTTACTTTTTTCAATATTATTTGTATATGGTGTCACAACACTAGCCAAATGGATAAATTGACCATATTATCCCATACAATTTTGTGAAATTATAATTTTACCATCACAGGAAGGTATTTTGGTGTCAACCTAAACAATTTTTTTGTTTAAAAAAGCTTATTTTTGACTTTTAAAAAAAAAAAAATTAAAAAATAGCTTATATCCTTGTTCTCAAATGAATAATCAATTTTAATTGCACCAAAAGAGAGGAGAGAGAGAAAGGGAAAAAAATTATATTGGGAATTTACTAGAGGTGGCAAATGAGGAATATTGGCAGGAAAAATCAAGTAGCAATTCAATCTAAATTCGTCTATTTAATTAATAGGCTTAAATTGATTAAGTTAAATTAGATATGAGTTGAACAAATGATGCAATGGTGGAACTCAAAATCATTGGAAATTGCATTTGATTGAAATACTTTTCATTATTACTAATATTAGCAAGCTTGAAAGCTGCTAGCTAGCTATTACAAAGATATAAATAGATGATGATCAGCAATAACAGTGACAAACATGGCTATTGCCAACTTTTTTACAAATGCCTCCTTTCTCACAATCATTGATGCAATAAATCCAACATTTTCCATCGCTACCTGGCTGATCATCCTTCCCTGGTGTACAGTTCCCTAGCGATGGGTGATTGTTACAACATCTGGATGCTTGTGCTTCATTCTCATCTGCCAAAAACATAAAAACAAAAATAAAATACAAAAGTAATGAGCAATGTATGTACCAACAGGGGAAAAAAAAAAAAGAGTACTACGAAGTGATGACAAAGTACTGATTGAATGACATTTATTTACATAAATACTACTACTGTTACATCATTTTGATAACAAATTGGATATAAAAATTGATATTCGATATAAAAATTCTATATGAATTGTGTTAAAAAATTACTTTATCTAATAAAAATTGTTTATATTTTACAAAGAAAAGTGGTTTTATCCAATAGAAAATATATTAGTTTTTTTTTTGTGTGTGTTTGGTCAATTTATTTAGGGTCCTCTAGTGACTAGTCCTAACGAACCTAAAAAATATGTAAAAAAAATTGGATCAAATTTTAAAAATCCTAATACGACAAATATAAGCTAACTTTTATCCCAAAATTGGCTTATTTTCATTTTATTTGAGCTTTTTCAAATTTTGTCAAAATTCTTTATTTTGATTTTTAGGTTCCTCAAAATTGGAGGCCCTAAGAAAAATTTTAAAAAAACGAGAATAAATGAATGTTTCTTATACTAAAATATTCTAAACCAAACCTAACTATCAATCACATAACATTCACAAAAAGATGAGTGACACACATTCATTGTGAGTGTGCTTTGTATGATCAATTCTGTAATTTGTTTCTGTAAAAAAAAAATCTATAACACACTAAAAATTACAAACCTATGCATAGAAAAAGGAGTGCAACAACTAGGATCATAGAGACAACTTTAACGGAAGCCATTAGATGTTTTGTAAGAATCTATGACAGACTCCTTTTTTTTCTTTTTTTCTTTTTCTATGGAAAACACTCACAAAGGTGTGCTATTTATAGGCAAATACATGAGAGAGAGTGGTATTTATTATTTAGGAGTTGTTTGGAATGATCTAAATAAGTGTATTTTTTTAACTTTTCATGAAATATGGGTTGGGTTTGAAGTGATGTGGTAGAGAGGTGATGTAATTTAAATAAGATGATGTGACTTAAATAGGATAATAACTTTTTGACTTTTTAACTTTTTTGTGTTATGCCAAACTTAGCCTTACTAGAGAAATTGCAAAGGAGCAAGAGACCTAAAATAAATTATCAAATATTATATATAATATTTATAGAAGTGTAGAACCCACGTCACATGAGATCTGCACTTATGTGAATATTTAATAAAATATTTAGTAATTCAATTGGATCTTCAAGTTAAACATGGTCATGTTTAATAAGCTATATAATAAGCAACAATTAGCGTAAATTGAAAATAAAATCACAAAAACTACCTTTCTGCATAGTAAAAGTCACAAAAACTACCAAAAAAAGTCAAAAGTAACTTTTAATCATTTTGTCAAAACATCCCAGAGTAATGATACACTTATCACTTATTTATGTTACACTTAATATATCATCTCATATGTTAGTACATCACTTGACATAAATATTAGTGGTGAGACTCATTACAACAATAACGGGAAACACATAAGGTAGTACATTAAGTAGTATAAAAAGATAATAAATATAGCATTATTGGAGTTGGTTGGGGATATTTTTAAAAAGTGCATTTTTTGACTTATTGGCTTATATGGGTTGGGTTGGGTTTGATGTAATGTGTTAGAGAGGTGATGTGATTTAAATAAAATGATGTGACTTAAATAGGATAGTGACTTAAATAGAATAGTGACATTGATATCAATAATATCATGTCACCGAAACATCATATCATTATCATTAATAAATTATTATATAAGCATAGTAAATATCCAACTCATTGTAATTGAGATATATGTATAGGCCCCATTTGTTTTGGAAGATAGAGGTAGGATTGGGATTGAGATAGAGGTGGGACCTACTATATATTGTGTTTGTTTTGGGAGATGGAGAGGGAATTCTTAGGCCCCATTTGTTTTCAGAAGTAGAATGGAGGGGATTGATAGTGAGGGAATTAATAATGAGGGGATTGTTAGCGAGGGGATTGATAGTGAGAGAATTAAGTAAAATTGTGTTTGTTTTGATAATAGTTGTTAGTGTAGAGATTCTTAAATTATTTTTATATAAAATAAATATTAAATAATAAAACAAATAAAAAAAATACAAAAGCATTAAACATTAATGTTTTTAAAAAAATGTCCAATATGTAAAAAAATTTAAAAAAATAAAAATAAAATAAAAAATTTTCAGAAAAAAATAAAACGAATAAAATAATGATTTTTACTTAACAAAAAATACAAAAAATTAAACATTAATGTTCAAAAAAGGAAGGCCTATTCTAATCCGGAACTCACTATCAATCCCCTCTCTATTTCTCAAAACAAACACAATATTTGTGGGTCCTACTTCACTACCAATCACAATTCCCCTCCAACTCTCCAAACAAACAGGGCCTTAATCCCATGGGATAAAGATGGGACTTGGTGTTGGAATTGAGATGGAGGAGGTGGAGATGGTATTAGGAAATTAGTCTCATAGGATTAGATTTTTCTATTTACATGTTGGGCATTTTTTTTTAACATTAATGTTTAATGTTTTTGTATTTTTTGTTAAGTAAAAATCATAATTTTATTTGTTTTAATATTTTATATTTCTTTTATAGGGTAATAATTTAACAATCCCCACATTAACAACTACTATTAAAATAAATACAATTTTACTTAATTCTCACACTATTAATTCTCTCACTATCAATTTTTTTCATTCTACGTCTGAAAACAAACGGGACAGGTTGTGTATTAAAATAATTCAATCTAAATTCACTCATTTTAAAAATGAGTTTAAATGGGTTAAGTTAAATTGAATACAAATTAATCCGATTAACCTTTTTTATTTTATTATTAATTTTTTTTTCAAAGTATACCCAAAAAAAAAAAAAAATCTAAAATAATTTTTAAACAATTCATACGCATATTTAGTCATGTATTCATATATAATCAATAATGTTCAAGATCTTGACTTTTTTTTTTTCCTTCTTCGGGTGAGAATCATGTCTTATTAGACATTTTTTTTTTTTAATGCAAGAAAATATATCAGTTTACAGTTTTTGCTTATAATTTATGAGACAAAAATAGTTTAAAGTGCTGGTGATAAATGACTAAGAGTGTATAATAATTCCTTTATATTTGGATAGTAATACACTTTTAGGCTGTATTTAGTTTATGATTTTGGGAATATATTTTGAAAGAGAAAAGAAAAAAGTAGGTAAAATATAATTATATTTCATTCACATTTTATCTTTCTTTTTCTAAATTCCTCCTTAAATTTATGAACCAAACACAATATTATTATATTAATCCCTTGAATTAATGCTTAATTGAGTTTTTAATAATATAGTTCTGTTTTTGTAAGAAAAAACTTGCAATTGAAGTGATGATGGGCCAAAACAGAAATAAACTTTGCCGAATATGTGGGCCCGCCCAGCATTGTGTAAACATGAACTTGAATTTCATTAATAGGCTGAACTTGTTAATCAATAACAGAAGGAGAATCCGGACTTTGTCACCCCCAGAGTTAGGGTTGTGCGCAGTGTGATTTAGACGATTTGAAAGTAAAATTATAAATTGAATGGCGGATTAACAGATTAATAAATTGACAATTTGCGATTTGAACAGTTTTTGACAAATTGGTGAATTGAAGAATATTCTAACTAATTATCATACATTTGCATAATACATAACAATAATTTGTATAATATTTTATATATATATATAACACAAAGTAATTTTACATAATATATTTCATATATATAACTATTAATTTATAATAAATTTCATATCTTAACTCTCTGTCATACTCATTTTTACTTTGATATTTCATTGAAGGTTAAAAAATATATATGTATTAACTATAGTGGAGCGGAGTGGTTTGAAAGGTGGATTATAAATTTTAAAATTTAAACCGCGGTTAGAGCGATGCAAATTGATGCAGATCAATATAGTTTTAGTGAATTTGACGGTATTTTGCACAGCTCCACCCAAAGTCTCTTTGATAGGATTCTACAAGAAGTATAAGGTGTCATTGGTGGTGTCTAATTACATGGTTCAATGGATCCTTGCGAGATACTCCTATATGGAACAAACAATGATCCACTTCCTTAGAAAAAAAGAAAAACTTGAGAGATTTGCATTGACGCTGCAGAGAAGGGTAGAGTTCTATGGCCGGACTCTGCTCTTTAGAAAGTGAAGCCTACACAATGTAGTAAACGGTGAAGGTTGCCTGATAGGGGTTTGGTCGAAAAACCTCTCCCATTTAACAATCATATTCTAATTATACTTTGACATTTTTATTAGTTGAAATAATTTATGTAATTAATAAAAATCTACCTTTGAAACAAGTGGACTATTTTGAGTAAAACGTATTTATATATTCGAGATTTTCTTTGATACACTCTATTTCTTCTGTTTTTGTAAATTTAAAATAAAATTTTTTTTAAAAAAAAACACAAAAAACAAAACTACCACTCCCAAAACTCAACATAAACAACATCCATGAGGTAGGTGTAAAAAGATTAACAAAAGGACAAAACAAAAAACAGAGAAGAACATCTATGAGGTAGGTGTAAAACGATTAACAAAAGGACAAAATAAAAAAACAGAGAACAGCCTTCAAATGAATTGTGGTGATAGAAAGTAGGTGAATCTTTGCCTATGAGAATGGCTAATGTATTATAATAATGACAACTCTAACTGAGAAAAGAAGCAACGGAGGGAGTTTGACCAAAAGGGTGAAAGGCTTCCTAAGTTGTTGGGAATCCAATAAAAAACCAACCACGCACACACATATAGGAGAGACCAAAAAAAAAAAAAAAACCTATATTAGAAGACAAAAAAAATAATTATTTTTGTAATTTTTTTTTTTCACACCCCCACCATTTTATGAATATATATATATATATTTCATTTCCATTGTCAAGTAGTTCTCTAAAAAAATGAAAGGTTTTGCTTACAAACACTCCGCACATTAAATTCTACTATTCGATATAATTTTGGATTAAGGACTGTCATCAATTTATATCTCATTATTCTCAATATATTCATAACAATAAGTGTTGGCTACATATTTTATACAAGCTAATTGCAGGTTGACACGTGGTACTTGACGGGCAATTTGGGGAGTTAGTACAAGTCTCCAATCAAAAATAGACACGTGGCAGGTCATATTGGTTATAATGGATCTACGCAGCACTGGAAAAGCTAAAAGGCACAATATGATGTGACCTAACAGTTACTCACAAATTCAAATTCAAAATCCAAGAGGGAAGCCTAACTACAAGAATGACGTAATGAGATCGACTGTGAGAGAGCACGATCAGCAATCATGGGAGGACATTTTGATGGTTGGAAGCCCACTTTGATGATTACCTTTGGAGAGTACAAATAGCAGGAAAGGCCCCAAATTGAAGGACCTAGACTCAGATCTGGAAACCAGTTTATTTACTTCATATTTCTTCCAGTTTTACATTTCTAGTTCTTTACATTTCAGCATTTCAATTCCTTTACTGCACTTCATTTCTTAGGAGTAGTCTCAAGTAATCGTTGCTGTAAACCTTTTCAAGGCTGGGTCATTTTATTGTAAGTTCTTATTTATTCAATGAAATTCAGTTTCTGAATTGTTCTATACTTGTTATTTCTTATAAATTGCTTCTAAAACAAGCCACCAACAAAAGTCCTCTTCATTGAGGCTGAAAGAATTTCAACACAATCGTCTGATAATTGGTTGGCAATTAAAATTCTGTAAGGACTGATTGATCCTTGCTAGCATGCTCCAAATTACATTATTAACCTTTGAAAGCTAAAAAGCCAACATTTATTTTTGGCACGCCCAGTGGGACAATTAAAAATGGCTAGATGTAAAGCAAGAGGAAAAAATGAACTCTTGGAAGATGGTGTGGAATGAGAGGTAGAAATACCTAACCTAGAGAACAATGTGATGGATGCACCTATCCCATCAGATCCTCCACAAATGGTCGAATAGACCAACACTTCAGAATATACAACACATGTCCAACATAATGGACAGAGCCATGAGACTGGACCTTCGAATGTCCCTGCTGCCCAACCATTGAATCCGTGGAGAGGTTTAGTAGATGCTATGGGATAACAACTAATGTATACAATGGAAAGATGGGTGACATCCTTTTTGGATCGAATGAATTCTCATCAACCAATTGTTGCAAGACAAATTGAAGAAAATGTAAATAGTCCTCAGCAACGATTGACTCGAGATAAACAACCTATGCAAAATAATGGACACGTCAATGGTCAAACTAGTAGTCACAACCATGAGAGGCCAGCACTTATGCCTCAGTCATGGTATGAAACTCCTTCGAGACCAATGGCCACTCAGAATGTACCATTCTCTACCAGCGAAACCATACAATTTAGTAGATTTGGGCCAGCCCAGGGAAATGGCATGAGGGCATTTCCAAATCCTATATTTGAAAACATGCCTGGCACAAGGGGTTTCACCAACCCTGTGTTTGAGTTTGCACCTGGGGGATTGGAAGGATTTCCTACAGTTGGAAGAAAAGCAACATCTGCTTTTCCTCCTATGGTACCTTTTGCAGGGCAGGCTCTAAGAGGCTAACCATACCTTCAACAGCAGCCAGTATAGCAGGGACAGCTAGTCCTGAATGTATCCATATACGGACCAAGAGGCCCACAAGCACATGGAGTTCCTCCAAACCCTGTGTTTGTTCCTCCAGTAGTGGCAGCACAAAATACAGTTCTTAGAGACCAGATTGCTGATATAGTTAGAGAAATGTATGGACCTATGGCTCGAGGGGTCCAGACACCAGTGTACAGAAAACCTTACTCAGAGTGGGCGGATAGGGTACATGAATATCCTAGAGGGTTTACAATACCAGACTTTGCCCTCTTTTATGGTAATAGAAATCAGTCAACAGTGGAACACATTATTAGGTTTATGAGCCAGTGTGGTGAGTTTGCTAATAATGATTACATTAAACTAAGATTTTTTCCAAATTCTTTAACTAGAGCAGCCTTCATATGGTACATAAACCTTACACCTGGCTCTATCCAAACTTGGCAACAAATAGAGGAAGTTTTTCATGCCTAATTTTTCCAAACAGAACTTGAAGTTTCTATGGCAGACTTGGCAAGATTGAGCCAAAGGCCTGATGAAAAGGCTGCTTAGTTTATAGCCAAATTTAAAAGGGCACGAAACAAATGTAGGGTCATGCTATCAGAGCCTGAATTTGTAAGATAAACAAATGTAGGGTCATGCTATCGCAGCCTGAATTTGTAAGATTGGCTCAAAATGGTTTGAAGTTTAAGCTTCGAAAGAAGTTTGACTCAACTGAGTTTCGAGTCTTAGTAGAGTTAACATATAAGGTGGCTAGATATGGAACTTTACTCGAGGAAAATGATGCAATGAGATAGTAGGAAAAGAACCTATGACTTGAGGCATTAATTCGAAAGACGATATAATAGACCGGCGGTTTAACAAGAAAAACCTACATAGGAAGTATTCTTTTGATTTAACAAAAACGGATGACATTTTTGATCATTTACTTGCAGCAAATTTCCTAAAGTTACCGAAGGGAGTCAAGATTCATACATTTGAAGAACTTAAAGGAAAACTGTATTGTAAATGACATAATTCTTGGTCTCATTCAACTAGAAACTATATTATTTTTCGAGACAGGATCCAAGAACAGATTCGGAAGTGGAGGTTAAAGTTCCAGCCAAGTCTGAGAAAGTTATGAGAATTGATACCAACCTATTTCCAAAGATTAAGGAGACTGCAGCCAATGTTGGCATGCTAAATTTTCAAAACCTATCCTTGAAAGAATTAGAGGAAGTCACTGTGCAAATGTATGTGGCTAGCCAGGCTGCTTTCAAAAAGAACACAAGAAGTTCACCAACTAATGGACAAAGCTCTACAGGCCTAAAAGAAGGCTCTAGTGAAGAGATGTTGGATGATGACTCTCTCAAAGTGCTATAGTCACGCGAAGATGTGTCCCAGTGCGAGAATGTGTTACAAGTAGCTAAAAGGGCTCCCAGTTAATAGGAAGCGACATTACAAAGATGTGTAGATGGGTGAACAACTAGGATGCAATCAAAAGGAAAGAGGCCTTTATGAAACCAGCCCCAATTATTACTGAGTAAACAACCTTGAAAGGAAGCATGGATTCTGCAAGGCATGAGACCGGGACTAATAATTGGCCCCGAGAAATACTTTGAAGGTGATTCAAGAGTGAGGTAGCAGATCCAACAGCCAAACCAGTGGGCTCATGGGTCCCAAGAGTTCCAGATTGGTTTGTCATGCAGAATAAACCTAAAGAAATGCCTACTCAAATAAAGGTTTTTGAAGAATAGAGAAGAATAATCAAACCTCTCTTGGTGGCTCCAAATAATTGGGTGTTATCAAAGAATCCAAAAACAAGGAAGTCAGATGTGGTTCTTATAATTTCTAGGTTTTAAAAGAGAAAGATCCAACGAAGATACACCCAGTATCAGAGGGATCTGAAATAAAGTGGATAGAGCACTTTCATGGCACAAGTAAAAGACCAAATAGATTGGGAGATAGGTTCGAAGCCTACTCCGAAGATCAAGAGGAGTGCCAGTATGAAGCAGTTGACTAGAGTTCATGCTGAACTAAAAGCCAAAGAAAAATCTAGTTTAGTAGGCCTTAAGAAGGCTTTTATGGAAAGTGATGATGAAACAGATGAAGGGACTGAGCTAGGCCAAGAGAGAACATTGGCTGAAGATAGAATGTTTGAGGCTTTTATGGCTGAGCAAACCTTTTTGGTTGACAAGCCAATAGAGGTAGATCACCAACAGGCTGCTTCAAAGGAACCTGTTAGCATAGAGGTACCAGAGTACAGTATAAAAGATGTTTCCGAAATAACAGAACAAGCTAGTTTAGAAAGGAAACAAGTTTAATCAACAGTTCAGTTTGGCTTATTTCCTCCAGTATCAGTAAACATGTATACTGCCACAGGAGTTCTAGGCTAAAGAGGGAAACCAAGAAGGTCAGAAAGATTACCCTATTCCGGTTTTTAGTAAAGATTCACAGGCCAACATGATTTAAGATGAGTCTAAAATGGTCACACCAATGGAAACTGAAGAAGAAAGTGAGGAGGTGGGTATTAATCTCTCATATCCCTTTGAGTACCCTATAACATCTATGACTTAGCACGTTAAGCCCTTGTATATCAAGGCTTATTTCGATGGGATACAAATGAACAGAGTGTTAGTGGACAATGGGCTTGCAATGAACCTACTTCCAATATAGCGATTCTGGTTTTGACCCAACCTTTGTTGTATTCCAGACTTGGGTCTTGTGGTTTAATATCGTTACATTGGTCTTTTTCTCATTTTTCTCTTTGAATTTGAGTTTTGGAATATCTTGGGCGTGTTTGGAACAGGTTGGGTTTTAGTTGGTCTAGAATGTTGTTGCCCAGAATTTTGGTCTCCCGCTCGAGCGGGGTTTGCAAACATTCAGTACTTTGCGCGTCTGCAAAAAAATGCTGGGAAAGTGTTTTTCACTCTTGGGTGGCATTTCTTACGCTCGATCTGGTTGGCGCTCAAGCGTTTTTTCTTGCGCTCGAGCGGTTTGTCTGTTGTCTACAAAAGTTCTGGAAGTGTGTGTTCTACGCTTGAGCGGGTCTATATTGCACTCGAGTGGAACAAAACTTTATGTCTGACGCTCGAGTGTCAAACTCTACGCTTGAGCGGACTGCGCGTATATCAGATCGTAAAAGTGACATTTTATATCACTTTTTCATATCTTTCTCTCTCTAAAACTCTCTAAAACCCTAAAAGTTGAGGTTCTCTCTCTAAAATACTCTCTCTCTCTCTTTACATTTTGGTCTATATCTTTTGATCTTCTCACCCTACTCTCTTTGATAAAAATTTGGAGCTTCTTAAGATCTCCATTTTCATCCAATTGGAAATTGGTTTTGCCATTTTTGAAGTTCCATTCTTACTTGGCTCGTCTTCTCTCTTGAGGTAGGGATATTCTACACTTTGGTATGACTTTTAACCTAGTTATTTGTTGTTATATATAAATGATGGAAATCTTGGAGTTTTTGAGTAAATCTAGGATTTGGTTTTAAATTGAAAAGAGGGATTTCTATGTTGTCCTTCATAGATAAAAATAGGGGTTTGAATATGAGGATATCTTGTGTTAAAATTGTGGATTTTAGCCTTTAGGTTGATATTTGAAAGGGAAAAATTTGCCCTAATATGTGTTAAATAATTATTTTGTATAAGCGATGAAATTGGTATGTGAAATGTGAAATTGAAAGGATGTATGAATAAATGGTGTAATTGGATTTGTTTAATCATTCACCTCTGATTTGAAGAATTATCATTATAAAGATTGTATATCTGTTTAAAAATATCTATATTGGACTATCAGTAGAGGATAGCTATAATTGTTGTAGAAATTGCATGAGGATTAGGTGGATTGAAACTAATTATTTAACTTGTGTCATTGAATATGACAGTATAATTAAGACATTGAATATGTGTTATGGATAGTCATTGTATATGATGATGTTTTTAAATACATTGTATATCTATAATGTTTTAGGAGAAGAAAAATGATGTACTTTATTATTTGGGAGGAGATAGGAGATAGACTTCATTGAGAATTAAGTTGGCCGAAGTGTCTAGGATGAAAGTTTCAAAATCTTATGTATACATGGGTGTCGATCCCGCGGACGAAATTTTTGTAAAATGGCAAGGTTAAAGTACTTGTATGATAGTTATGTTGGTTGAAAACCACTGACTTGTAGTCTCAGTTGGGTTATTTGGAAGATTATATCTATATATTTGTTATAAGACTTGAAATGAATAAATGGAAATGGATTAAGATGTGAATATCAGTATTGTATGGTCATGGGAAGAATGTAAGTTGGTCATGAATATTGGACGTTTATCTAATACTCATATCTTTGTTAAACCTCATATATTGTGTTAGTATATTTCTATTGGGCTTACCCTACTTGGGACCCATTTTCAGGTGTTGGTGATATACTTCCTCCAAAGACATAGCTTGGGAGGGCTTAGGAGCTAAAGGCTCTGTTTTGTATTATTTTTGTATTTAAATGTTTACTCAAGCCGAGAGCTTTACATGTATAGAGCTTATGACTCTCTTTTGTTTTAACCAAGATGTAAGCCCTTAGGGCATTTATTTTATTATAATTAACTTGTATTACATGCTGTAGATTCAGAATGAACGTTTATGAATGTAATGCATGTAATCCTTTTATGTAATACAAACTCTGATGAATGAAAATGTATCATTTCTATTATATTCTTAAATCTCATGTAATGGATTAGTTGCATTATTTTGAGGGTGTTACATCTGAAGTCCTCCTTGAAGAAATTGGGGAAAAAAACCCCCAAATTAATCCCAACCAGTACAACCATCGCTGGTTTCGCTAGGGATAAACAGATGGCTTAAGGCATTTTGCCTATCAACCTGAGTGTGGGGACCAGAGATTGCATGACAGCATTCTTTGTTATAAACAGTAATGCCAAGTATAATGCTTTGCTTGGCAGGGATTGGATCCACACCAACAAATGTGTGTCTTCCTCTTTACATCAGAAAATAATGATAGCACTATGCAATGGAAAGACAGATGAGATCAACGCAGACCCTTAACCCTTTATTGCTTGCACTAATTTTGTCGAGGCCAAGTTATACACTGAAGAAGTGACACCATTCAGTGTGCTGAGAAAGCCTGATGGAACAGCTGAAGTGACGGTTGATAAGGAAGTAGCATACATGAAGCACTTAGTGCAGGAGAGTGCTGATGAAGAGTTCATCACCAAAGATGACAATGATGCCTGGTTGTAGGTAAGAAAATAAGAACCAAGAAGCTAGACCCTTGGCCTTAGTCAAGTTTTCAGCATTGGACGTAAAGTCAATAGTCTAGAAGGTTCATGAACAAGAGAAGGAAGCCATGGTGGCTGGCTATAATCAGGAGCAACAAAAGGTCAGGCCTTTGGCCCTTGATAAGTACTGTGCATTGGACATCGATACAAAAGTTCATGAAATACAAGAAGAAGAAGCCTTATAGACAGATTTTGTCTATAAGAAAAAGAGCAAAGATGTTGAACCAGAGAAGGTGAGCAAATAAAATGAAGAAGTTGCTTAGAAGGGACAGAAAAAGAGGCGAGAAGGAGGGGAAGCCAGAAGTTGATGAAAAAAAGAAAAGTAGAAGGCCAAATTGGAAGGGTAAAGAGAGACTCTGGCAAACTTCATGCCATAAGTGGTAGGACCTGACGACAGGAATTTTAAACATTTGGACTGCAAGCCTGTGAAGTATACAAAAAAGTTAGAGTTAGAGTACCCAGAATGAGCCTCCTTGATTAGCATCCATGGGTTTTTTTACAGAATTGGAAGTATGCTCTATAAACGTGGCCCAAATCATATGGAGCCAAAGCTACCATTTTATTCAAAACAAAAGTTTTGGTGAGGGAGATAAACTCATGCATAATCTTTTGAGAAGAGGTAGAAAAGAGGAATTTGCAAAGCCAATACAACAAAAAAGAAAAGAATTCCCTATTAGTTATATGACCTTCCATTTTATTCCCAGATTTGACAAAGTCACTATAGGAAGAGTTCAGAAGGGGAATAAGAAAAGGGACAATAAGGTCAAGATAGTCCGGACTAAAGGGAGTGTCAATAGGTGATAACCCTAAAAGATGACAGATGTTAAAGACAGTAAGGGCCATCATACCACATCGAAATTAGAAGAAATTAAAAGCAGAATTCCAAAAACAAAGAGCTGCAGGTATTAAAAATGGATCATCCGAAATAGTGAACCTGGATAGTTGAAGGGCATTGAAGAGCCAAAATTCTTAAAGATCCAATGTCTTGGCAAGAACAACTCGATCGTATCATTCCTTCCATTCTGGCCTTACTGTGGGCCAGCAACGATGGAGTCGGTTTATCCTCTAACTTTCCCAATCAAGGCTGCCTTCATAGTGGAGGCAGTGATCCTTCAAACGTGGGTATAAAGCAGGAAGCTAGGCAGGGGCCTCCTTAAATATAGGCCTTAGCACGTATTCCCTTTGCTCGTGATGGCGGGGAACGAAATTGCGCCCATTGATAGCACTTTTTTCACCAGCTTTGTACTTTTCACATTCTTTAGCAATAACCCTCTTCAAAGCTACGAATAGGCTCACACGCTCAACAATTGGTACTTTCAAAGAGGAAGAAGCCATTAGCAAATGTTTTTGGAGGAAGAAGCTGAGAAAATGAGTGAGGAGGAAGAGAGAGCAATAGAAATAAAAGGTTTTGTGTTTGGGCGGAAGTAAGACAAAAGCGTGAAGAGAAAGGATTTTTAAACCTTTTTGTCCAAAAAGATGTCCAGTCAAGCTAAAGGGGTAAAAAAAAGATTTTTAAACCTTTTTGTCCAAAAAGATGTCCAGTGAGGCTAAAGGGGTAAAAAAGACCCGAGATAATTACTTAACTATTTTTGGACCCATATAGGTTTAAGCCTTTGACTTAAAATTCAAAGGGGTCCTAAAAGTGCAACATGAAAAGTTTCTCTCAAAAGTGATTACTTGGGAGGGAAACATATTTCAAATACTCAGTTTGGCTTCGAAAATACATCTTTGGCTTCAAAGTCAGTTTCTTCTCAAAGTCTCTAAAACAATTTTGGCTTCAAAACCAGGTTGTTAACACGAACACCATTTGGGCCACGAGAGTAGGTAATTGACTTCGAAGCACACTTTATGCCTTAAAATTCAAGAATGTTTGGATTTGATTTGCTTTGCAAGGTTGGAAACATACTCTTAGGTTTTCTATAAAAGATAAAATCCTTCGAAGGGAGCTTTGAAATATTTTGCAGCTGGAATGTGATTCTTATTTGATGTTTTAGACTTCAAAGTAAGTAAATACAAGCCAGTACTAAGTTAAGTAAAGGGTCAATACCCAAAGAGACTTACCTGAACATGAAAAATTCCTTATCGGATTTTCTGTAAAAAAATAACCCTTTTTTTGAAGAAGAAACCTTTTTACTTTTAAATGTGATTCCATACTTCGAAGCACTTAAAAGTAACTTTGATGCAAAATTGGTTAATTCAAAGCTATTAGTTACATAGATTATGTTGACCATGCGATTGAAATAGGACAAAAATTGTCATATGTATTCCATACTTTGGAGATATTCAAACCAGGCTTCGAAGCAAAATTGGTTAATTTGAAGCTATTATTTTTGTATGAACAAAGTAAGGAATAAGGTCACAAGCACGTAATTGGAATATAAAACCAGATCATACAAAAGAAGGAAAGAAAACTCCTAGTTTTATTGATGTGCAATATTTACATTGGGAACACCTATTTAATTACATTCTCAATTTCATAAAAGTAAGGAATGGACAAAGTCACAAAATCATGGAACTTTGTCCAGCAAAATTCAATAAATCTTTTTTTCTAACCTATCTTTTATCCTATCTAAATTTGGTTTATTTAACTGATGAGCCCTTAGTTGGAAAAAGAGATGTTGGGCTTTTAATTCAAATTCTGTCTGTTTAAGAGCCTTATTTGTTTCATCCATTTTTCCTGCCCCATGTATTTCATCTATTGGGGTATCTCTTTCAAACTCTAAGTCTTGGTTCTTGAAGTTCTCATATTTTTCAAGAAGATTCTCTGCCTTATACTGAATTTGAATACAAGCAGCAGAGATTTCCTCCAGCAACTCACTAGTAATGGAAGCATTTGTGTGCCAGTTGAGTAGAAGATGAAGTTGATCCAAGAAAGTATAAAGCTCTTCCTGGGCTATAGGGTTAAAGATGTGGCTTCGGGAGATAATATCACAAGACCATAATAAGTTCTTGTGAGAAATATCATCTCGAAGGACATCAAAGGTTAAATGGGAGAAAGCGGCAAGCAGAGTCTGGGCTCTATACTGTTGGTAAGTAGTAGGAAGGATTGGGGCTTAGTAGAGAGCAAAATGCTAGCTCTCGAAGAGGGTAAGTTTCAGTTCAGTTAGGATTGGAAGGCAGAGAAGGGGCAGTTGGGTCCTCTCCAAAGGAATATGGGAATTTAAGCCTGTTCACACATTTTAGCTAGTCAGAGGAGCAAAGTTTTACTTTTTTGGCTAAGAGTGAGGGACTGAGTCCCAAGGATTCAACAGGGTATGGAGTATTTCGCACTATTCTGGACGGCAAGATGGGAATATACTATTGTGAAACCCCTGAAATATGTATTCACTTTTAAGACCCTAATGTTGAATTATTTTCTTAAAGCCCTCGATTACTTGAATTAATTCAAATATTGTCGGTTAGCATTTTTTTTTCTTTTCTTCAAAATAGGAATTTTCCCAGCCAAATTAGGTTCCCTAACCTAAATTAATTTAATTTACCTAAGTAGGGTCCCAACACAAGAAATTAAGCCCAAGCCCTCACATTTTTATTAAATCACAAATTGACCTCAAACAAGTACCATCATATATTTATATATATACACTTGTATCCTAAAATCTTTTTAACATTATGTTTTACAATTTCCAAGATTTGTACACCAAATAAATAAGAAAATCTTCCCAAATTTTGAGGACATGACTAGGCATCATCATTATACTATAGTACAAACAAATCCCTTGAATCTTGGAGCAATAATGACTTTAGTACCAATAAAGATTTGCTATGAGTATTTAAATTAGCCCTAAATCTAACTAGATCATAAGTAAATACATAAATAAGATTCCAATGCATGAGTTTAATTCCAAGCCCTCATTTCTTTTATTAAGCATTACCCCAAAAATAGTACATGTACCCTAATGTTATTAGTATCATCAATCTTGTAGGATATATATATACACACCTTGAAGAATGTGCTCTAGGACCAAAACAAATAAAATAATAACCCATCACACTCCTAGGAAAGAGTGAGAAACCAATTTCCAAGAACCACCATGATGGAATTCTAGAAATACACAACCTAATACCTAGACCTAGGATGCTAATTCCCAAAACTAGTTTCATTACAACCAAGTGTTACCTAATCCTTGAGTAAACCACTCCCCAAGTCACTTCTATTCATTTGAACTTCAAACAAATCCTAAACTTTCCATCCATTTTCAACTAGTGGGCATTTAGGACATTTTGCATCAAAACTTGTCTATAAATACCAACACCCCCTAGCTTGCAAGCACATATAACACACCACACTCACACACACATTTTGGCTAGAGAGAGAGAGAGGAGGGCAAGGAAGAGAAGTCTAGGAGAAGAGGAGGAAGAAAGGAGAGAGCTTCCTTGTGCAAGCTTAGTAGGTAAGCCACAACACAACCTTCTCTTTCGTTTTCCTTTTTCAAATACATGTTTCTAAGGGTTCTAAATAATGTTTTCAAATATGTTATTGATGAGTTATTTGTGTTAAAAATGCTAAAAGTTGAGCATTGATTCCATCTCTCTTGTATTTTTTCCATTTTGGCACAAACCATTTTCTTTTCTACCAATCTCTCAACTTTTCAAGAGCACTCTTTCAAACAAATTTTCTGAGTTAAACATGTGATACTTAGTATATTTTCTTCACAAAAGAAATGAAACTTTCCCATGGTGGAACCCCCTTTTTATAATTTTTCTTGTTTTGGGCATTCTACCTAAAAATCTATTTTTGCAGCCACTTTCAAAAATTCCAGAAAAATGTACAAAAATATTCTGAACCTCCATTTTATGTCAAAACCTCCCTTAAAGAGTTAGCTTTCAACTAAAAATGGTTTCATCGAAAAACATTAAGCGTTTTGAAAGAAAATCAAGTTTTCGTAACGGCCGACGGATCTGGACAGATTCTGGACAGCGCTGGACTATTTTCTAAATAACTTAAAATCTAGAAAAGCAAACCCATTTCCGAAAAATGTTCTAGAAACTAGATCAAATTCTCTACAAACCATAGGAAGAGCGAGTTCGTGGATGATCTAAAGTAGTCCTTTCGTATTAATCTTCGTGATGACTAACACGGAATTTTGTTATGTGTGGATGTTTTGTGCCCTTGTATTCATGAAAATGTTTAATGGCTTATGATCATATCTTGGCAAGATGTTGTATGTGCATGTTATGTTATTTATCTTTCTTATCTTGAGGATGCATGCTTATGTAGATATTATTATATTGTTTAGTTGGACTAACCACGACTTAAAACACTTAATTCAACGAAACCTAATTGGGTGGGTATTGGGTTTTGAACACTTGAGTAATGAAAAGATGAGAATGTGTGGTATATGGCTTGTTGGGATCGTTCCTATTCGAGGTTGAATCTTGCAAGTGGTTTTTGGAACCCTTGAGCGGAGGCGGTTGTATTCGGACCCTAGGTGGTTTGGTGTGAGGAGGATTCGGGCAAGGCCCTATTTTACCGTCTCTTTGAGGCCATGCGGTTGGCGCTCTGTGATATATAAACCGTTGGTAGGCATCCGAGGTTAGTTCTGCAACAAAGCGAAAAGAGGGCATCTTGAATAATCGCGTCCGATTCTTGTGGTTGGGAGGATGAAATCTCTTTGGGGATTTCTAGATTACTAACATCTAACTTGACCCTTTATTTATTTATTTGAGTATCATGCTTTACTATTTGATATTATATTTGTAATTGTGTATTGAATTTGGGAAAAAGGGGTAGGGTGTGTGTGTTTCTTGGGCATTCAAAGCTCACGGCGTATCATGCAGTGAAAAGCGGAACTCATAGCTGGAGGCAGCGAGCCCGAAACCTTCGAGGACTTTTGGCTATCTTAGGAATAATAGAAATTTCCTTTTTGTTATTTTGTAAGAACTCATGTAGAGTTTAAACTTTCTATTGGGATGTAATGTAATGAAACAATCTTTTTAATTAAGTATAAATGTGGTTGTTATGTATTTGTATTCTATGTATGAACCTTATTGTTGCTTATGAGACCTTGTGTCAATACCTTTTAAGATCTGTCAAAAGAGTAGTGCGCTGCCTAAGAAAGTCGGACTTAGAAGGGAGGCTAATTTGACTCCTCCGACGATCTGGGTTCTTACTTGGTTATTGACCATAGGACTCATTAGTGACTCTCCCTTAACTGCAACCTATAGTGTAGATTCGGGGCGTCACAACTATACCGAAAGCAAGTTATCTTTAAGGTTGCGAAGACGGTCAAGGGGGACATATGGATATACTACGGCGCTGCTCATTAAAGGGTGGATTGCAATGGGGTCATCAAATTCAAGGAATCGATAATAGATTCGCTTCCTTGTTTGAGGTTGAGTGGGTGTAGGCCAAATTTCCTAGCTAGTGCTGTTAGAAGTGTTGTTAGAGAAAAAGAAGACAGCTTCATCCCATGCAGAAAGTTAGGAAGCAAAGGAGGAGCTTCCAAGATCCATTTTTGCAAGTTCTTGGTCCAAAGGTTTGCAGTTGGCAGATAAGCGTAGCCAATAAATGTATGAAGGTTCTTTCGAGGACAAACATCATTGTCTAATATCTCTTCGTATGTACGATTGATGAAAAGAAAGGTTTGTTTGGCCATGGGAACTGTATCAGCCCTTTCGAATACTCAGATAGTGGAAAATGTTCAAGCACATGAAAGAATTTAATGCAAATTAAGTGCTTCATTTATGGAAGACGGCTGTATTTCTAAGAAGATGCAAAGTCCAGGCACATCCTAGGACGTGGACAAAGTTAATATCACTAAGTATTGGGCATATTAGTGCGGTAGGTAATGTTGGGTACATATTTTATAAAAACTAATCGCAGCTTGACACGTGGTACTTGAGAGACAATTCAGAGAGTTAATACAAGTCTCCAATCAAAGACAGACACGTGGCAGGTCATATTGGTTATAATGGATCTGCGCAGCACTGGAAAAACGAGAAAGCCCAAGATGACGTGGCGTAACGGTTACTCACGAATTCGAATTTAAAATCCCAGAAGGAAGCCTAACTACAAGAATACCGTAGTGGGACTGACTGTAAGAAAACATGATCAGCAATCATGGGAGGACATTTCGATGGTTGGAAGCCTATTTCGACGGTTACCCTTGGAGAATATAAATAGTAAAGAAGGCCTCAAATTGAAAGACCTAAACTCAAATCCATAAATCAGTTTATTTACTTCATATTTCTTTTCAATTTTACATTTCCAGTTCTTTACATTTTAGCATTTCAATTCATGTACTGCACTTCATTTCTTAGGAGTAGTCTCAAGTTGTCATTGTTGTAAAATTTTTCAAGATTGGGTCATTTCATTGTAAGTGCTTATTTACTCAATGAAATTCAGTTTCTGAATTGTTCTGTACTTGTTATTTCTTATAAATTACTTTTAAAACAAGTCACCAGTAAAAGTTTTCTTCATTGAGGTTGAAAGAATTTTAACACAATCGTCTGATAATTGATTGGTAATTAAAATTCTATAAGGACTGATTAATCCTTACTGCCACGCTCCAAATTACATTATTAACATTCGAAAGTCAAAAAAAGTCAACAGTAAGATATTATAAAAATCTCAAAATCCAAAAATTGTGAAACATAATTTTATGATTGAAAATATATTAGAACTCACAAATATAAATTTTAGAGACAGAAGATATCATACCTATATTTTTTGCTCTCTCACTTGGTTAATTTTTGGTTAACATGCCTCTATGTAATATTTTTTTATTTTATTTTAAATAGTCAACTTGTTTAGACTTCAATTGATTATTACAGGGGGCCGAATTGAAAATCAATTTAAAGAGAAGAGTACATAGCTGAAAATAAAAACATTGTAAAGGGACCAAGGAGAGATATTAGAGAGTGTGGAATTCGCAAAGATGTACAACAAACTAACAGCTAGCTCGTGGATTGTCCGCAACACGACTAAGCTTGCGATACTCTCACCAAACCCACATTCTCACGCGCGTATATGATGGCGTGTATTTCACGTAACTAACTTCCTCTTCTTTTATCACTCTCTCCGGTGGGATCAAAGTTTGATACGGTCGGTACAATGGCTCCAACCAGTTAAAGCCGGTTGGTTCAGTCAACCTAGGATGCTCATTTTTTTTTTTAATTTGTCCCTCATCATATTTATTATTATTATATATATATATATGAGAATTTAAAATTTATTTCGTGTTCCCACAATATAATATAATATATTTATTTTCATTATAATAAAAATAAAATATTAAAATATTATATTTAATATTAATTCTCATTAAATATAAATTATTATTCATAATATATTAAATTATTTATAATTTTTATTAATATTTTCATTTTGTAACTTACACAATTAACTCAACTCTCGTCCCGCTTCTGTCCCACTCCCGATATGATACAAGATGAGAGTGAATTTTTATAAACTCACCCTCAAATCTGAACCGTGACCATTCCCAGTGGGTCATTTTGTTTTGTGTGTTTGTTTCCTTCCATATTTGGAAAATTCATTTGGGCCTTCAACATGTTAAAAGCAAAAACCTCCAATTAAAATTTTAAAAAAAAACTAAAATTAGGATGTAATTTTTTTTTGTTAATCTTATAATTTGATTGCGAGCAAGCAAAATTGTTCATAAATAACTCGAGTTCGATTTGTTTAAAAATCATTTGAATTTAACTTGTTTATTAAATGAATGAGTCCAAAACTAAAATTTTAAACCTTTATTAATTGAGCCAAGTTAGATTATAACTAAATTGAACTTCAATATAATGAAGTATAAATTACTTTTTATTATAGTAACATATATTTTGGATTAAATTATTTCATTCAACACTACTATTATTCTTTTCGATGCGATCAGTTTTATATATACGTATAATATTTTGTAAATTCATATAAATGACAAAAAATAATGAAATATGTTTGATGATAGATATTATTATTAATTTTTAATATTTCCCTTTATATAACACATTGTAATCTAGGACCAAAATAAAAATTGTTAGGAGTACAATAACAAACCACAAACAAACAAACAAAATTATATATAAAAAAAAATTTAAAGACAAAAGTTCACCTTTCTAGCTACAATATATTCAGTTCGCCCCAAAAAAACATCAATATATGTTCTCAACAAAAAGAATGCATAGAGGCCATTAATTTGAAAATTAAGATTTTTTTGGGTTATCAAGTTTGAAAAGTAAGATTTTTTTTTTCCACGTGTGTGTGTGGAAACAGACCTTTTTTATATTATTTTTTTATTTGAATTTTTGAAACAGTGATGTTAAAGACCTCTAATTTAGAGACTCTAAACACACCTCTAATGAGGTGGAAAAAAAAAAAAAACAGTATTGACAGTGGTAGTGGGTGGGACCCACTGCCACATCAATAGTGACACCTCTAATTAGAGGTCCCAAACATTTTTGTTTTTGAAAAGTAAGATTCACATCTTTGAAAAATGTTTGGTGGCCCGAATTTGTGTGGTTCGAATGGTTCGAATGTGTCAAAACAACGTTGTTTTGAGTGTTTCAAGTCATTCGAGTCATAAATTTTTGAACCACCTATCATTATTGCACATCTTTATCCTCGAGAAAAGTAGGTCAAGATCTGCATTTTTTAAGATGGGGATTATTACAATGTAATATGAATGTCTTACGAATATGTCAAATATTGATGGTTTAATATTTAAAATTGATAGGGATAGGCCCACAAGGACCACGGCCCACCATGAGTAAACCCAAGCCCACCATTTAGACCCCATTACACAACCCGGTCAGTAAAACCCGGTTGCAGGAGGCCAATGAGCAAGAAAACCAATGGCGGCCTGGGGCCATGTCGTCGGCATACAAAGATCTGCAAAGTTATTGCCACAGCACATCACCATTAATGCAACCCATCACAGCATTTATTGCGACAACACCCTTAGCCGGAATGGCACCCCCTCACCCTGAATAAGACGAACCACGGCGCAAGCTTTCGGCGGGAAGGTCAGAACGGCTAAGACAGCGAAATGATTACCAAAGGATATAAGCAAAGCTCAAAGACAAGAAGAAGGTTAAGTTTTTCGATCCCCTCTCTCCCTCTCTCTCTCTACATTCTGTCCATCACCTTTTCTAATTCATACACCGGAGGGTTCGCCGGGGGACTACCCCGTTCCCCGATTGGACTTACTTGCAGGTTATCCAGTGGGCTTGGGGAGCTTGGATCGGTCCAACCCATTCACGAGGACTCACTGTATTATCAGTTGGCGCCGTCTGTGGGAATCCGGTTTGTCCGTGCGCCAGTTGTGTTCATTGCCGCCGGAGACCCTTTTTCAAAGACCTTTTCACCTCATCCGTCACGTGCATGGTAACGACCAGATCCATGGCTTCCCACCATAACGCTGCCGATCACCAGACCGACCCTCCCAATCCGAACAACCCACCATAGTACTTCATCGAGCTCACCAATAGCATCAACCGTATGGCCGAACAAAACCAGGCTTTAATCAACGCTTTGCTCCAACGGAACCTCCCTATTCCTCCACCACCTCCAGATATTCCACCCATCCGAGAACAAGTTCCGAGCCATCTTGTCCCCACAACCCAATCCTCCAACTCGGGGCTTGCAACCCTCACCCACATATACATCTTCCTCCACCCCACATCCATCATCATAGCCCGACTCAGGAGAAGCTAGCGGCGTCAACATCTATCTCCTCTGGTGGTGACAACATTCCCTTTGGGACGCCAACTCAGAGCCATGAAACTCCAACTCCAAGGGTCATGCAAAACATCAACATAAGCCCTCCACTACAAAGAACTCCCCTTTTGTCGCCTCCAACCGAGACAAACCCTTTCCCCCCAAGTTCAAAATGCCTACCATCGACCCCTTTGACGGAACAACCGACCCCGTCGACCACCTGGAGACCTACCGTACCATCATGATCCTCCATGCTTTCCTGAGCGAAATCATGTGCCGAGCTTTTCCGTGACCTTTGAAGGGGTCGGCTCGGCTATGGTTCACCGATTGCCACGGTTCGGTCTCCAGCGTTTCAACACCTCGGTGACTCCTTCCTAAGCCACTTCGCCGGGGCCCAGCGCCCGCGACGTCCGTGACCCAACTCCTCGACATCCGTCGGAGGGGAGTCAACTGCGTAGCTTTGTCACTCGCTTCAACAACGAAGCCTTACAAGTTCTTTGAAAATGACGATAAAGTCATCCTCGCGACCTTCATTTGGTCTGCGATCATCCGATTTCCTCTTCTCCTCTCCAAGAACCCCGACATCCATGGCAGCCATGCTCTCCAAAGCCCAAAAATACATGTCCCCCGAGGATTCTCTAGCCGCTCGGCAAGACTCCACAACTAAATACCTGGGCCCCAGAGAAAAGAGAAAAGACCAAGAATCTAGTAACACCCGGCATCATAACCAAACATCCCGCTATATTGGCCAGACCGACTGTTGACGCCGATTCGGTTCGAGCGCTATACCCCCCTCAACACTCCCATGGAACAAGTTCTCAACCAGATCCAACGGAACTACCCCCTCAAGTGGCCTCTCCCTCCACAGAACCCTTCCATCCGTAAAGACCAGTCCAAATATTGCCGTTTTCACCAGGATCATGGCCATAACACCGGCGCATCGGCCTCAAAGATCAAGTGGAGACCTCATTCGCCAGGCGCCTAAGCCGATTCACAGACACCCGCCTCGTGAGCAAAGGACCGAACCCCACAGAGACAATCGCAGCATACCCTCCCGGCGACCAACCAGCGGACGGGGCATGATCGACCACCCAACAACCCGGCCTCAAGGTAATCCACCTCCGCCAGTTGGAGAAATCAGAGTTATTTCAGGTGGTCTTGCTTGTGGGGGACCGTCTCGCTCAGCTCAGAGGGCAGAGCTTAGAAAGATACGACAGGGCTCAGACAAGACAATCGCCACGGTCGACCGACCCCCCAAGCAACCCAAGCAGTGGTCGGAGCCCATCACCTTCACGAACGCCGACTGTGCGGGCATCCATTATCCTCACGATGATCCCCTAGTCATCTCCACCGTCCTCTCCAATTATAAGGTCAGGCGAGTCCTCATCGACAATGGCAGCTCGTCGGACATCATTTTCCTCAACTGCTTCCGCCAACTGAAGATCGGGGAAGAAAGCCTGTCCCCACTCCAAACTCCTCTGGTTGGTTTCACCGGTGACCGGGTGACCTCTATCGGCTCCATTGATCTCCCCATTACCATTGGAGAGTACCCACGGCAGACCACGAAGTTGCTTATTTTCCTTGTCGTCGACTGCCTCTCTGCTTACAACATCATCCTCGGCCGCACCGCACTCAATGCCTTCCAAGCCATCACATCCACCTACCACCTTGCCCTCAAGTTCCCTACTGATTTCGGGGTCGGAACGGTGAGAGGAGAACAGACCGTCGCTAGAGAATGTTATGTGGCCTCACTTAAAGAGGTCAAACTGAAGGAGGCAATGATCATTGAAGGACTTGACGTCCGAGATGAGGACGAACTGATCAGAGGAGAGCCAGTGGAGGAGCTTGTCGAGGTCAATATTGATCCCACCAACCCGCTCAAAACAGCTAAAATCGGCAACCAACTACTTTCCCAAGCCAAAGCCGATCTTACCGCCCTCTTGACCGAACACAGGGACGTCTTTGCTTGGACTCATGCTGACATGCCAGGCATTGACCCTTCTCTCATAACCCACCACCTCAGCATTGAACCTCATTTCAGACCTTACCGCCAAAAGCAGCGAATCTTCCACCCAGAGCGTAATAATCTTATCGCTGCAGAAGTTGACAAACTCCTTGAGGCCCAGTTCATCCAAAACGTGGACTATCCCAAGTGGCTGTCCAATGTGGTCCTGGTTCGCAAAAACAATGGCAAATGGCGTCTCTGCGTCGACTACTCCGACCTAAACAGAGCTTGCCCCAAGGATAGCTACCCACTTCCCCGCATAGATCTGCTGGTCGATGCCACGGCCGGCCACCAAATGCTCAGTTTCATGGATGCTTTCTCTGGGTACAACCAAATCATGATGCACTCATCTGATCGGGAACACACATCCTTCATCACCGACCGAGGTACCTACCACTATTGCGTAATGCCGTTCGGATTAAAAAACGCTGGGGCCACCTACCAACGGTTAGTCAATGCAGTTTTCCACCACCAGATCGGTCGAAACATGGAAGTATCGTGGATGACATGCTAGTCAAGAGCAAACTCTCCACCGACCATATCACCGACTGCGAGACTTTTGCCACCCTTGAAAGTATCGGATGAAGCTCAACCGAAATGCGCCGGCGTAGGGTGCAGGAAATTCTTGGGTTTCATGGTTAGTCAGCGTGGCATTGAGGCTAACCACGAAAAGATCAAAGCTCTGAGTCGAGATCGGTCACCCAAAGCGGTTAAAGAAGTTCAGCGGCTCTTTGGCGAGTAGCCGCCTCAACCGTTCATCTCTGCGCCACGAATAAGTGCCTCCTTTTTCAAAGTCCTCGGCGGACCGAATAGGCGGCCGAGTCGAAGAGCTTTCCGGCAATTAAAAGCAGTGTATGGCCAACCCACCCTTCTTTCACAAGCCATCACAGGCGAGCCCTCTTCCTCTACTTAGCGATGTCGAACACCGTCGGTATGCCCATATCGAGAAGATGGCTCGATCCAGCGGCTTTGTCTACTACATCAGCCGGGCTCTGAGGGGAGCAGAGCAGAATTACCCATTGTTAGAAAAACTATCCTTGGCTTTGGTCACTGCATCCAGACGACTTCGCCCTTACTTCCAAGCTCACCCTATAGTGGTCCTCACCGACCAACCCTTGAAGAAGGTCATGCAACAACTAGAACTTTCGGGCAGACTGATGCAGTGGTCAGTTGAACTCAGCTAGTTTGACATCTCCTACCGCCCTCGAACAGCAATCAAAGGGCAAGCTATAGCCGACTTCATCATGGAATTCACTAATCCCATACCACCTACTACCTCAACAGCCCCATCAGCTCCTGTTGATCCTGAAGATCCCCATTCCTGGACTCTCAATGTTGATGGGTCATCTCGCAGGCGGTAGTGAAGGGCATCATCATCCTTGCCCCTCCTGAGGGTGGCTATTTCAAGTGTGCTCTTCGTTTCCTGTTCGAGGCTAGTAATAACGAGGCTGAATATGAAGCATTGATAGCAGAACTCCGCCTCGCCAAAGACATTGGTGTCGACCAGATCCACGTGTTCAGTGATTCCCAGCTCATTGTCGGTTAGATCACGAGGGAATTCGATGCCAAGGATGACACAATCTGAGCTTCTGAGACATAGCACTCCTTGTTAGCCTCTTCATTACTTTCCGGATCCGCTTGCATCGTCGGACGGAAAATTCCAGCGACGAAATGGCGGTAACCTGGCGACCATTCCGACCTTAGCGATGGAGTTCGCCTTGAATATCTAGCCCTCCCGGCCATCTCGCCTGACTCACAAGAAGTGCAATCCCTCGGTGAACCCATCCTTGGGCCGACATTCTTCTCTTCTTGACCCTTTGGGGAGCTCCCAAGCGACCAACGGCTATTGCCAAGGTCAGAGCTCGATCGGCTAACTACATCCTGGTCAATGGCATCCTTTATAAACGAGGTTTCTCACGTCCATACCTGCGATGCCTCAACCCCACTCAGGCAACCTATGTCATGCAAGAAATCCATGAAGGGATCTGTGGCAACCACTTGAAGCGGGTCCTCGTTCGAAAAGTACTCGCGCAGTTACTTCGGCGACTCTCAACCAAGATACCCGATTTGTGCTTAAATCGACAAGTGTCGGCCGCCAACATTCCACAGCGCTCTCTGGTGATCACTCTTTGCAGCCCTTATCCATCTGACAAATGGGGGATCGACTTGGTTGGACTACTTCCCACCAGCCGAGGACAAACCAAGTTCGTAATTGTCGCCATCGATTACTTCACCAAATGGGTAAGCGAGAACCCTGCCACCATCACGGCGAAATACAACCAAGTTCATCTGGCAGTCGATCGTTTGCAGGTTTGGCATCCCTCAAGCCATTGTCACCGACAACGGAAAGCAATTCGACAACGCCAAGTATAAGCAATTTTGTGCAGATCTCCAGATTCAACCATGTTTCTTTTCCCCTGGTCACCCCAAGCCAGCGGCCAAGTTGAGTCTAAACCATTCTCTCTGAAGATCATCAAAACCAAACTCGAAGGCTTCTAAAGGCCTTTGGGGTGAGAACTACCAACGTACTCTGGGCTTAGAACCCTTTGCTCGGACTCCCCAGAAACCCTTTTCGGCTAACATATATGAGGCGGTCATCGATCAGTCGGTCTTCCACCCCGAGGTTCTACATTCAGACCTTGCCTCAATAGAAGAGCCAAGCGGCGAGACTGGACCTTATCGAAGAACTTCGAGAGGCAAATTTGTCGGGTTGGCTTCTTACAGTGAAAATGATAACACATTACAACCGTAAGTCCGAATTGAGAGTTCTCTGTGGGGACCTTGTCTTAAGAGAAGCAACCCTTGCCACAAAGAATCAGCGAGGGCAAAGCGACCAAATGGGAGGGACCCTCGTTGTGAAGGCCGCCATGACCGAACACTCTGACTCCAAGACATGGACGGCCGAGACCTTCCCCATCCTTGGAACGCTGAACATCTGAAGCGTTATTATCAATGAATTCCCACTTTTGTATCGTCACAACTGCTGTATTTCCCTTCTCAATAGAAAATACAAACTTTGAACCGAACTCACAATTTTTCAACTGTATATGTATCGTTCTTTTGACTCTCTCATTTGCAGCATTACTCTCATTTGCAGCGTTAGCCTCAACCAGACCTGAGCATTTTCAAAAGCCTCGGCCAGACCGAGTACTCAAAGCCTCAGTCAGATCTGAGCACTCTCAAAAGCCTCGGCCAGACCGAGCATGCAAAGCCTCGGCCAGACCGAGCTATCAAAGCCTCAGTCCGACCTGAGCACTCTCAAAAGCCTCGGCCGGGCCAGGAGCCGCCAAAGCCTCGGCGGGCCAGCACTCAAAAGCCTCGGCCAGACCGAGCACGCAAAGCCTCGGCCAGACCAAGCACTCAAAGCCTCAGTCTGATCTGAGCGCTCTCAAAAGCCTCGGCCAGACCGAGCACTCAAAGCCTCAGTCCGACCTGAGCACTCTCAAAAGCCTCAGTCAGACCTGAGCACTTTTAAAAGCCTCGGGCAGACCGAGCACTCAAAGCCTCAGTCAGACCTGAGCACTCTCAAAAGCCTCAGCCAGACCCGAGCATTTTCACAAGCCCCAGTCAGAGCAATGAATGAAAGCTCATAAGGCAAAACACTCAGTCATAATCTGACGCTTAACCACAATTTCAAAGTAATTTGACACTTAGTCATATTTTAAAAAATGCTCTTCCACATTTCATTTGCAAATCACATCTTCAACATCACATTTCAGTCTACTTTTTCAAAATAATTTGACACTTAGTCATATTTTAAAAATGTTCTCCCATATTTAACACTACATTTCAGTCTACTTCCTTGCTCATTCAATTTGAAACATTACTTTTCAGATTCCCCCCACACTTAAACAAATTTGCTATTTCACTCTGCATTAGAAAATTTCTTATCCTATTCTGACTCGGATTTTGGCATGACTTTAGTGTCACCTTGCTCTACTGCCTAGTACAAGCATTTGCTGAAAACATCAATGCACAAAATAACCACACACAAAACAAACCAAGACCAAACCAATACAAGAGGAAATATACTGGAATCATCAAATAGAACCATAAGTGCCATTTTATTCATTCAAAAATGTGTGTACAAATTACTTACATCCCTTCAAAAAAAAAAAAAACAACAACACAAAAAAATGTGTATACAAAAAACAAACCAAAATTCTCCAGTCCATGTTTTCAGTTCACTCTCCCTCTTCACTGGAGATTAGATCCTTCTCTTCCACGCCTTCATCCAGAGGGGTCTGGGCCACATCATCCTCTCCAATTATTCGCCCTGAAGTCAAGTTAAAACGGCCTCGACCCTCCGTTTGAACATTTTCCACCTTGTCCCTAGTACTCGACATCTCATCTTTATAGAAGTCCATTCTTTGAAACTTGCAATAACATCGATTCGTCTCTCGTGATTGTCTTGATGGGCCCCTCCAGCTTCCTGTAACCTGGCGGCAACCGCAGCATCAACCGCTACTTGAAATTCAGGCGATCCCTTGAACTGAGCAACTGTTGCAATGCACAGATCGGGGTAGGCAGCCCTCTCAGAGGTTGCCTTCGCCCTTTCTTCATCCAGCTCCTTCTGAAGGATCGCCTTCTCACTAGCAGCTTTGACCCTCTCAGTTTCCAACTCTTTTTGCAGAGCCTCCCTCTCAACGATCGCCCTGCTCCTCTCTCCCTCCACCTCTTTCTGTAGCTTCTTTTTTTTCCTCCTCTGCTCTGGCGCTACGGTTTCTAACTCTTTTTGGGGCCTCAACCTTGGCATCTGCCTCATCCTTTGCCTAACGAGCTCTTTCGTTCTGCTCATAGCCTCACTCATGCCGCTCGACCGCCTTGGCCTTGGCGCTCTTTGGGCCTCCTCCACTTTCTTTTGCTCTCGAAGCGGTTGGAATTCAGCGACACCACCGTGGCGTGTGTTCTCTAGATCCACTTTGACTGTTTGCAGCTCAACATGGGCAGTTTTTCCACTCTGCACTCTCCTTTTTCAATTTGGCGGCTACCTTGGCATTCACCTTAGCGGCCCGGCCTCGTGAGAGTCCTTGCTAGGGTAGTTACCTCCATTTGGCGAACATAACCCCTGAGCAATTCGGCCTCGTTGAACCCAGTGGCCTTGAGCCGTTCTTTACGATCTTGACGAGGCAGTGCGCGACTGGTGAGATCTCTTCCACTCGGCCTTCGCCTTCTGGCGTGCATGATAAATGGCTTCTCCCAGACCAACTCCTCCTTCTAGGGGTGCGACCCCCTTTTGGATCTGCTCTCTCCCACTTGGCTCCGCCGCAGTCGGCCCAACTCCTACTTGCATCGTCGGGGCGACCTTCACAGCCTCCAGTGGGGAGTGACCCCAACTACCTGGGGTATCTTTGTTGCCAGTCTCCACCACAGGGGTCTCCTTGACTTCTTGGGCCCAGGCTGCTCTGCCTCCTTGAGGCACTTCTTCTTTTCTTCCTCTTGAGCTTCTCCTCTTTCGCCTTCTCCTTTAAAGGATCCACAGGGCCCTCCATGCTCAAAAGTGCTCAAGTCCTTTCCTCCCAGCTTTGGGCGTGGTCGGATCCTCTCTTTCCTGTCGGTTCTTTGTTCGGTCATCCCGCGCCTTTTTAAATTGCGAGGCCTTGACAAGGATGGCATGATCCTCTGCCTCCTGTGCTCTTCTACTCACTTCCAGCTCAGCTTGGTCCAGATCCTTACCATTTGGTGAGGCGATCTACTGAAACTCGCAGATGGTTGTACAAGGTCGTCAATTTGGCATTCTCTTTCTCTCTCCACTTTACCCTTTTTACTCTTTCCTCGGCCGCCCCTAGTCTTGCCTCCATCGACTTCTTGGGCACCTTCCAAATAGTCCGCACGCCGGACCCCCATTAGCTAACATAAAACCACCGTGACCGCCATCCTTGATTGGCGTTGGCGACCGCCACCAACCCTTCCCCATTACGCTTGCGGGGTGATCCGCGTTCTTCTTTGCTGCGGCTTTATAGCAGGCGAAGAATTCCTCCACCGTCATCGATTCTCCATTATCCGCCTTTGGCGCGCTTGCGGCGAGCGACAAATTCTTCCAAGCATTAGGCATCAGCTGACCCGGTGCTACCTCCAGGTGGTTCAGCATGTCCACTACTATTTGAGGCAGTGGCAACCTCACCCCACCCTTCAACGCCTTCTCGTACAAGGAAAACTCCCTTGGCCTGGCATCTGATGGCCTTTCCGTTGACGTTGGTAACGACAACTCCACTTCCACTGGAATCTGGTATTTCTCCCGGATGGCCTCCAGTTCTGCCTCAGTCATCGTTGATTTGTCTGGCTTCGTGTGCCAATGATCTGGCTCCACTTGACTGATAGGCTTTGGCGCTGCAACCATGGTGGACCACTGGACACGTATCGGTGTTCCCCCCACCCTTTCCGTTCTGTATTGCGCAGCTAGTTCCTCTGCGTCGTCATCCCCAAACGGGTCCACTGCGACAATCGCACCCCCTTCCTGAGCCATGTCTATGGCGTGTCTGCAAATAGCTTCTGATGCAGGTGCTAAAAAATCGAGGACGTGTTTCAACGGAGTATCGTGAGCAAAGGCGATGCCGAATGTTTTGAGTTTTTGTAAAGAAGTAGGTGAATCGTATGATACCAAAAGCCTACGGTTTGCCCGTATTCCAAGGATCCAAATTAATTTTCGCCAGTTTGAAAACTTTTCAAATCATCCGCCAAAAACTGTATCATCAATGCCTATAATAAAGCCCCTGACGCTTCACTCCTGATCCAACGCAGCGTCTCCCGAAATCTGCCACGCGTGTATGGTCCGGATGACTTACGCCTCACCTTATCTTTTCCACTTCAAATCACCATGTGACACGCCGCCTCTTAAGCCCCGTGCCCTTTCACTCCGCCACCCCCCCTGGTCGGCCCCTCCCACTCCTCCACCCTCTCGCTCGGTCACCCTCACGGTCGGCCTCACCTTCCGGTCACCTCATGGCCGGCCTCACGGTCGCTGCCACACCTCACGCCTCGACCCTCCCACTCGGTCACCTCATGCGCCCTCACGGCCTCACCTCGGTCACCCTCACGCCGATTCTCCCACTTTCGGTCCCTCGCGGTCGGTCTCACCCCTTTCATGCCGCTTGTCGGCCTTGCCGCGCTCGGTCACCCTCACGCTCGACCTCACCCCGCTCGGTCACCTTCGCGGTCGGCCTCACCGCGCTCGGTCACCCTCATGCTGGACCCCTCCCACTCGGTTACCTTCGCAGTTGACCTCACCGCGCTCGGTCGCCCTCACACTCGACCCCTCCCACTTGGTCACCTTGGTCGGTCGGCCTCTCATTCGGTCAGTCACCTCATGATCGGCTTGATCGCTTCGGTCACCTCGCGCCGGCCTCCGCTCGATCACCTCATGTCGGCCTTCACTTCCGGTCACCCTTTCACGCTTCACCTCGCCCTTTTCGGCCTCTCACGGTCGGTCTCTCCCTCCCGGTCGGATACATTTCCATTATTGTTATTCCCTTCGTTGGACTAAAGCTGCATTCGGGAATGGGGGACTACTGATAGGGATAGGCGTACAAGGACCACGGCCCACCATGAGTAAACCCAAGCCCACCATTTAGACCCCATTACACAACCCGGTCAGTAAAACCCGGTACAGTTGGAGGCCAACTGAGCAAGAAAGGCCAATGACGTTCGGACACGTGGCGGGTGCAGAACAGGCCATGTCAGCAGACAAAGATCTGCAAAGTTATTGCCACAGCACATCACCATTAATGCAACCCATCACAGCATTTATTGCGACAACACCCTTAGCCGGAATGGCGCCCCCTCACCCTGAACAAGACGAACCACGGCGCAAGCTTTCGGCGGGAAGGTCAGAACGGCTAAGACAGCGAAATGATTACCAAAGGATATAAGCAAAGCTCAAAGACAAGAAGAAGGTTAAGTTTTTCGATCCCCTCTCCCTCTCTCTCTCTATATTCTGTCCATCACCTTTTCTAATTCATACACCGGAGGGTTCGTCGGGGGACTACCCCGTTCCCCGATTGGACTTGCTTCCAGGTTATCCAGTGGGCTTGAGGAGCTTGGATCGGTCCAACCCATTCACGAGGACTCACTGTATTATCAAAAATAATAATTATTTTTAAAATTACATTAAATCACCTATTTTCTTTTTTATTTATTTTTTTTATAAATTTAATGACGATGATCTATACACCACCTTGCCATGTAGCGAAATGCTAACTATCCTCCAATAAACAATAAAATGTTGATATATAATGCTAACTATCCTCCAATAAACAATAAAATGTTGATATATATGTAAAAAGTGTATTATTATAGACAAACACAACAATTGTGAGACAATTTTTTGGATTTGAAGATATTTTTGTTATTTAATTGGGAATTCCATCATCTTAAGAGAGCATAGGTTTCGTTTGGGATGTGAGTTGATTTTTTGATTTTTTTAAACTTTTGTAAGAGAAAAAATAAAATGATTATAGTTTAGATATAACAACTTTTAACCCGAGACTAATTTTTTTATATTTTTTTATGACTATTTTAGTTCCAACCCATCCTTAAGGAAAATGATTTGGAGCCCTAATTTCTTCCCCCCTAATCCCCTTAATTTCCTATTTTGACAAGCTTGTTTTTTTTTTTTTTTTTTTTTCTTACTTGATATGGAAATTAGGGGATTAGGGGGAGGGAAATTAGGGGGATGTAGCAAGACCCCATCCTTAATCCCATGCCAAACCAAGACACAATAGTTATGGGGAGAATTTGAACATTGTCAGTAAAGTAAGGAGGTTAGTGTAATTCCATGAATTATAAGGAAAGTTTCCACAATTGTCTAAAACTTCAAGGAGGAGTGTGTAATAAGCCCTAAATCATTTATACCTACCAAAACAAACTTTCACCTGCCAAAAGGAAGGAAAAATAAATAAAAAGACAAAAGAAAAAAAATGCATTTAGGTGAAAATTACCAGGCACAAATTGAGTCAATCGACACAGGCAAAAGCAATATGGGAAATCATTTTAAGAAAAACTAGCTTATGAGATAATTATAGATATGTATATTTGTTTTTATTTTTTTTAATATATAAATTAAATATATAAACTAAATATATAGAGTTTGACCGAGGAGTTTGAAAGAATTTAATAAGTGTTTATTTATTTATTTAAGAGACATTTACACAATAATTACATAGGTCTCTTGAGGATTCAAAAAGTAAGAAAATTAAGATTTCATTTATTGCGTTATTCATTTAATAAGTGTAATTATTATAAATTAAGTGTTTATTGTAATCAATAGTGTAATTATTACAATATTTGAATTTATTGTAATCAATAGTGTAATTATTTTGAACCAATCACCAATCACCAAGTCAATTTTTTTTATAAAAAATATTAAAAAATCAAGAAATCTCTTGGGGATGCAAAAAGTAAGAAAATTAGGATTTCATTTATTGCGTTATTCATTTAATAAGTGTAATTATTATAAATTAAGTGTTTATTGTAATCAATAGTGTAATTATTACGATCTTTGAATTAATTGTAATCAATAGTGTAATTACTTTGAACCAATCACCAATCACCAAGTCAATTTTTTTTTAAAAAAATATTAAAAAATCAAGAAATCTCTTGGGGATGCAAAAAGTAAGAAAATTAGGATTTCATTTATTGCGTTATTCATTTAATAAGTGTAATTATTATAAATTAAGTGTTTATTGTAATCAATAGTGTAATTATTACAATCTTTGAATTTATTGTAATCAATAGTGTAATTACTTTGAACCAATCACCAATCACTAAGTCAATTTTAAAAAAAAAAAATATTAAAAAATTAAAAAATTAGGATTGGCATGTTGGAAGTCCCACAAGCTTTGGATTTTAAAAGACCTTTTTTCTTAATATATAGAGATGCGGCAGACCCCACCTCCAGTGATCCCAAACCCACGTGGCTGTGGGTGATTGGAGGAAAAAAGAAAAAAAAAAATTGGTCAAATGAAAAAAACTGGGGTGCTGGGTTCCTAGCACAACTGTCATTTTAATCCTTTTCTCCCCAGCTCAAGTCGCTCGCAGTTTCATATCATTTGGAAGTGACTTTTAATTTAATTTATTAAATTAATTTAAATTCGATGAAAAGTTAAAATAAAAAAAATACCTTATTTGATGCACTTATGATTTTTTTTTTTTTTCTAAATGAATTTTTCATTGGCCTTTTGATGGACAACTGAGTTTTTACAAGAAATTGACAGAGTCGTAGGATTTTTTGGTTTTATTATTTTTTTTTTGTAATATTTTTTAAACAGTTATTAAAAAATACAAAAAATAAAAAAAAATTACAAATACACCTTTTAAGATTTTGCTTAAAATACAGATAGTTCTTGTGATTTGAAAAATTATAAATATTGCATTGTCAAAATTTTTTATTTAACAAAATTAACTGAAAAAATAAAATTTATAATTACTCTCATATATAATGATAAAATTATTTGAATTATTAGTTTAAATATTTTTTTGACATCATTAAAATTATTTATTGACTTGATAATTTATTAATAAAAATAAATATTTATAATAAAATTAGAAATTTAAAAAATAAAATATAATTTCTAAAATTATAAAAAAAACAAGAATTTTTTGACTCCTAATAAGAGTAATTCTGACATAAAGGACACCAAAAATAGGAATGATGTCTCGGTCCCTCACTAATGAGCGTGTTTTCATTTTTTGGACCAAAATACCCTACCAGATCGGAGAAATTTGATCAGAGAAATTTGATCCAGAAATTTGGTCGAGAGAAATTTCGGTCGAGAGAAATTCGGTCTTGAGAGAAAATTGGTCAGAGAAATTCTGGCCCAGAGAAATTTCTCTGGACCAAATTGGGGTCATTCCACAAGATCCAACTCTCTTTTGTGGGTCTATGAGATTCAATCTAGACCCCTTATCAGAACACACTGATCAGGAAATATGGGAGGTAAGGTTTCTAGATCTAACTAGAGCTAAAAGACCAAATTTTGACTGTTCTACTAACACCAAAAAAAAAAAAAAGGGTCATAAAACTACTATTCTAAGTGGTTATACATGTTCTTGAATTGTTACACTAATTAGCTGTGGATCAGAAATACTAATCACTAATTGTGCAGTGTAAATGGCATGCAAAAATTAGAAAAGGCCCAGAGAAATTTGTGCAGTGAGAGAATTTCTCTGGTTTGAATCCAGAGAATTTCTTTGGAGAGAAGTTCAATTTTCTCTGGAAAGAATTTCTCTAGGACTGAAATTAGAAATTTGACTTTGTCTCTGCTCTACTCTCTCTCTCTCTCTTCTCCTCAAGGCGGCCAATATCGAGTTTGTTGTCGCCAACAATCGCATACGTCGAGCAAGGGTTTGACTTGCTAACCTCGGCGATTACCGTCGACCAGGCTTGAGCAATTGATTCAGACAATTTTCCGAAACGTCCGAGTCGAAACTATCGCATTGATCCGCGTTGTCGATTCTGAGGACCTGTGATTGATACAGGTTGTTTAATGAAACTATGTGCCTTAAATGAACATGGTTCCTGAGAAGGCTTGGGTGCTGGTGGAGATTTTTTCATTTGCATACGCAACACGACGGCCCACGAGATGTATAACAACATAGCCCTCCATCCTCCTCGAGGCCAAGCCACAGGAGTGCCGCAAAATCAGCACCCCAGTCCAGATCCTGACGGAAAGTTCCCCTATTGGGCTGGAAATTGAAAACCACGTATAATATACAAAAGGGTAAAATAGTTATTTTATAAACTAAACTAACATTGAGGGACCTTAGACACCAAAAAATATTATTGTGGATCTCTCTTCACATTAAAAGTTAGATAGGGACCTTAGACCAATTTTCCCAAAAAAGAAATCGCATTTTAATGCAAGAATTTATTCATAAAAATAAAAGCATTTTAACCACCTCACCTAAAAGTGATCACATTTATTGCAAAATCTGAAGGAGCGTGCATTGTATCTCCTATATTCTCCCGCGTGGCATGGGATTTCCATATCTCTACCGGTTACAGCAACCGGAGATGAGTCTCTCTCTCTCTCTCTCTCTAACATTTATTTTTTAGAGAGAGAAAAACATGTATGTATACATACATACGTAGAGAAACCAACCCACCCACGTCTATATAGAGAGAGAAAGCTCGCTCCTGATCGAGAGAGAGAGAGAGAGAGAGAGAGGGTTCGCAACGCTGAACACAGCGAGGTTTCCAAATTGCTCTCCGCCCAAAAATGTCGATAGCCTCCACTTTGAAACCCTCCAATCACTCTCTCCGTTTCGCCAACCTCAATCTAAACCGTTCATCACACGCTCAATCACCTCCGCCCTTCACCTTCAGCTTCCGCTCCTCCTCCTCCTCCGCCGCCGCCGTCGCCACCACTACTATCACCTGCCGCCCTAACCCCAGGCGGCCGGTTTTAGTTTTTTCTGGAGGCGATGGCATTGGCGGCGGAAACGGGCGGAGCTCTGGTGGACGCGGCGGCGGCGGTGATGATGACGGTGAGGGAGAGGGAGAAGGAAAGGGAAAGGGATTTGGAGGGAATAGGGAGGAGGCTTTTCTGGCTTTGGCGGAGATCGGACGGTCGTTGGACAGTCTTCCCAAGGACTTGGCGGCTGCGATCGAGTCCGGTAGAATACCTGGATCCATTGTTCTCAAGTACTTTGAACTCGAGAAATCGCCGTTTTTGCGGTGGCTGCTTCAGTTTGGCGGCTTCAAGGAACGGTTGTTGGCTGATGATCTGTTCTTGTTCAAAGTATTCATGGAGTGTGGTGTTGGGCTCTTCACCAAGGTATCGTTTGGTTTTGGTTTTGGTTTTGTTCTTTAAATTTGTATATTTGTGTGTATCAGATATGTATTTTAGATAATTGGGTTTTGATCTTCGATATTGTTGGATCTCTCTAGTGCTCTGTTTTTTCACAACTGTGTAAACTCTCTAATACACTAGATCGAAAGTATTATATCATAAAGGTTTTTATTATGCTTAAACAATTTACAATTTGTGTTATGTTTCTGTTGGTATAAGCATGTTTATTTGGAGAAGCAAGTATTTCTCTATTTGTGTATTCATTGATGATTTGTGAAAAATGGGATATGGTTGGCTGCAATTTCATTCCGGGTTATGCTCTGCAGCCACAATGTAAATTTATATGATGTGTGACAATAATCCCTATTTACTGCTTTAAGGGTGTTAATGAAGTTTCAAATGCATGAGAAATATTATTGCTTTAGAGAGGGAAGAAAGGCATCACTGAATGTAATTGGATCATGAGAAAGATAGTGTGTTCGGTTTAAGAATAGAAACATCTCTCTGGCGGGTATATAGCTGCAATTAAGGACACGTATAATGGGAAATGATTAGATGTACAAATGACCGCGTGCAATTTCCATATCTCTACCCCTTACACTAGCCTGATATGAGGCTCCCATGTATGTATACATTAAGAAACAAACTCACCTACATCTATATAGAGAGAGAAAGCTTGCTCCTGCTGGAGAGAGAGAGAGAGAGAGGGGGGGGGGTCACAACATTGAACACACCAAGGTTTCAAATTACTGTCCGTCCAAAAATGCCGATAGCCTCCACTTAAACACTATCCAATCACTTTCTCGGTTTCGCCAATCTCAATCTTAATCGTTCATCACACGCTCAACCACCTTTGCTCTTCAACTTTAGCTTATGTTCCTCCTCCGCCACCACCGTTGCCACCACTACTATCACTTGGTGCCCTAGGCAGCCGGTGTTAGTTTTCTGGAGGCAATGACATTGGCATTGGGATTGGCGGTAGAAATGGGTGGAGCTCCAGTGGAGGTGGCGGCGGCAGCGGTGGAAGTGGTGATGATGAGGAGGGAGAGGGAGAGGGAAATGGAAAGGGAAAGGGATTTGGAGGCAATAGGGAGGAGGCTTTTCTGGCTTTGGCGGAGATCGGGCAGTCATTGGACAGTCTTCCCAAGGACTTGGTGGCGGTGATCGTGTCCGATAGAATACTTGGATCCATTGTTATTAAGTACTTTGAACTCTACAAATCGCCGTTTTTGCGGTGGTTGCTTCAGTTTGAACGGGTTCAAGGAATAGTTGTTGGTTGATGATCTGTTCTTGTTCCAAGTATTCATGGAGTTTGGTTTTCACTAAGGTATTGTTTCTCTTTGTCACTTGATTATGGTTTTGTTCTTTAAATTTGTACATATGTGTATACCAGATATATATTTTAGATAATTGGGTTTTGATCTTCAGTATTGTTGGATCTCTCTCTCGTGCTCTCGTGCTCTGTTTTTCACAACTATGTAAACTATCTAATATTCTAGACCGAAAGTATTACACCAAAAAGGTATTTATCAAGAAGGTATTGCCTAACAAATTACAACAAAAGGTCCTAACAAATGTCATGCTTATCCAATTTACAATTTGTAATTTGGAGCAGGAAATATTTCTCTGTGTATCCATTCATGAGTTGGCTGCAATCTTCTTTCCGGGTTATGCTTTGTAGTCACAATGTAAAATTGTATGATGTTTGATAATAGTCCCTATTTACTGCTTTGGAGAGGGAAGAAAGGTATCCCTGAATGTAATTGGATCATGAGAACGATAATTTGGCTGGTTTTAAGAATAGAAACATGTCTCTGCCAGGTATATTGCTGCAATTAAGGACAGTATAATGAGTCAATGACTAGATGTACAAATGTGAGAAGACAGTTCCCAAATCAAGTAGCATTTTGTATAATTTTGAACTACTTTTAGCCTTTAGGGCAATATTTAGAATGAACAGGTCATGAGTGGTATAAAACTTGACAAAAGTAGGAGTAGAAGTGAAATTTAATTTGCAGGACGCTCCCTAATGTGATCGTCTTCTTATCATGGATTGATAGTTGAGGGGGTGATTGGAGAGGATGTTACTTGAATAATAGGTCATGAGTGCACTTGGAGTAAGGTGCAATCTTTATCAAATTATAAAAGATAATTTTGGAGCCATTTGTTGCCCGGTTTTGGTTATTCCTTTTAAAACAAATTGAAAATTTGTAAATGTAAATGACATAATTCAAATTTTGTGTGTGCTGAGTGACATAATGGCAACCTTGTATAATAAGAAAATCTATTAGGTACAAAGTTCGAGAGGGAAGATTCTCTCTACAAGGAACAGTAACATAGTGCATCAGTGATATATTCTCTGAGATCATCTTCCTCCTATTGACCCACTTCCTCCGATCCCCTCCCCAATTTATTCTGGTTGTAAAATGCTTCTCTCAATGGAACATAATCTTTATTTGTTTGATCTATTTCTCCAGACTGCTGCAGAGTATCAAAAGCGACAAGAAAACTTTTTTAAGGAGCTGGAATTTGTTTTTGCGGATGTGGTATGGCATCTTTTAATATTGATTTTATAATATATTTGAGAAGTTTTGCTGCCTTTGGCTCTTAAGCTCAATGCATGATTTTTAGCTCCTTATCTAAGGATAATAGTTAGTGCCTACCAATTGGTTTTTTTTTTATATATATATATATTTCTAACTTCTTCTTTTGTGTAGCTAACATGAGTTTATTTGGGAACATCACTGAAAAAGGCAGTGTTTTCCCCTGAAATTTTCCCCATTTTTAACTTTTTGAGGGACTTGATATTGTTCATTATGTCCAAATATGCATTTTCAATTGGCAAGGAATGAGTTTTCCCCGGGGTTGATGAAGATATTTGGTAATGCAAAATATAGAATTAATTTGAAAGTGAGTTCTTTTCCCTTTTTTTTCTTTTTCTTTTTCTGAAGAGAGGGGGGGGGGGGGAGCGCTAAAAAATTGAACTTTCCTAAAAAATCAGGATGTATTATAGAGAATTCATTGTTCTCCTGTGGAATATCTACTCTTTAGACTTAGTAGTCAATATATATAGCTTTGTATTTTGAATATGTATAACTTTTAGCATTAATTTTCCAATTCCTTTCTGCTAGGTGATGGCCATTATTGCAGATTTCATGCTTGTCTACCTCCCTGCTCCTACTGTCTCTCTCCGACCACCAATTAACGTCAATGCTGGAGCTCTTGCTAAGTTCTTGTATAACTGCCCTGAAAATGCATTTCAGGTTTACTTACTTCCCCTTTTAACTGATGTACTGGGTTAAAATTTTGTGTAGGTATATAAATGTTCTTTTGCATACAATTAATCATCTGGTCCTCAAAATATCTCTGTAGGTAGCTCTGGCTGGAACTTCCTATTCATTTGCACAGAGAATTGGTGCAATAGCGGTAAGGGAAAAGCTTAATTTGCGCATGTTTTATGAGACAATTATTTAGAAGTACCTCATTGTTTTTAATTTTTTTTTACAGCGTAATGGGGCAAAGCTTTTTGCAGTTGGTACCACTTCATCTCTGGTAAATTTAACTCTCTCTTTTTCAATAGATTTGTTAATTAAGAGGTACTCTTGCAGTTCATTGCTTTAACATATGGATTTCTTTTGCCTCCATTACCCTTTTTGTTCTGCTTCTCTCAGTTGTCATTATTAATGAGATAAAATTGTTCGACTTCTGTTTGAGAATCCTTCTTCTTCAGTCTCTTAAAGCAGCATGCATTGTCTTTTGCCTACCAACTGAGATGCAGTTGCAATGTGATCTATTTTCATAGTACACATTGTAAAGGAATTGTAAAAAATTGAGTTAATTATTCGAGCTCCAAGATTTATTTAGGGGAGATTGGTTGAAATGGGATTGTAGTGAGAATTAGGGAGGACAAGTAATCTATGGGATGAATGGATGAGATAAGTGATCAAATATGATGAGATTATATATCACAAGGTTATTTGCACTATGTTTTGTTAAGGTTGGATAAAGGATGGGATAAGTAGATATTAATTGTTTGTTACTGTTGGATGAAGGAGCAAAGCAAAAATAATCCAGAGACATAATCCGCACAATCCCAAGGGGGAGGTGGTATTAGTTATCCCACCCATTTGAGGTGAAACATTCATGCATGTTCAACCTTCTGTGAGCTAGTATTTCCCATGAGAAACTCCTATGGGCAAGTTGTCGTATCAAAATGCCAATGTTGCTCCTCCTGAGTGCCATCTAAACTTTTGTGAAGCAAAAGTCTCAATAAATTTGATTTCAACCATTATTATTTAAAGACATTTTTATGTGCTAATTGAATTCTCAAACAAAATGTTTCACAAATGTATGGAAGTCCTCTCCCAGTCACCATATTTTTTATATTTATTACACATCCACACATCCCAGCAGAACAATGAGGACTGAAGAAGATAGGACTTCTTTCCTTAGTTGTGTTTCAGATTTTTTTCCCCTTTACTCAATTGCCTTGATATAAATAACAGAAGGATCAATTTTGTCCATTTTTAGTGGGACTGTGGGGCTGCCACCCACCCCAGCAGAACAATGAGGACCAAATAGCAAATGACTTCTTTCCTTACGTTGCAGATATTTTTTACCCCTTACTCAATTTCCCTCAATATAAATCACAGCAGGATCGATTTTGTCCATTTATAGTGGGACTGTGGGACTGCTGCCTCCCCTAAACATGTAGGAGCTTAGCACTGGTCATATGGATAAAGGAGAATGAAGCTTTATTCCTGGAGGGCCTATTACTAGTATACTCTATATAACATGAAGGTCTTTCTGTTGCAACCAATTATCTAGTGAATGTTTGAAATGTGAATCAACCAGAACATTGCTTCTCTCTGTCTGTTTCCATTCCCTAACATTTACCCATGTTTATAGTGTTATCTGAAGGATGGTCTGTTTTGCTAGTTTTATCATAACGTTTGCTTTGCTGGAGAATCATTAACACTGTTAGCACCTTTTTGGCATAGTAACTTCTATTACTAGTTTTTCACTTTTAGAAATCACTGTTGACCATGGTTAGAGATGCATGTGTTTGTTCTTGCACTTCGAAAGGTTTAGTTGGCAGAGCATATTAGTTTCTTGATGATAATTTTCCCGTTACGTTTCAATTTTTGTTCTTCTTACTGCTGTATTGTTATAGAAGTATATGAATTTGCTCAATTCAAACTTTTTAATTTTGAAATTTTGGTATAAAATCAATTTAATTTTTGTCCAGGTTGGCACAGTTGTTACCAATGCCTTGATAAATGCAAAGAAGGCTGTTGATAAGTCCTCTGCAGATGAAGTAGAGAATGTACCTGTATTAGCTACTAGTGTTGGCTATGGTGTCTACATGGCAATTTCTAGCAACCTTCGGTACGTTCTTGCACCCTCTTTCTTAACTTCATTGTCTCTACCTCTACCGTATAATTTCTTATTGTCTGACCATACAATAGTGTGTTCTTGGCATCACACAATATTGACAAGTTGACACCAAAAGTTTGTGAAAAGTAGTTTATAGTCACCGAGTATATGACATTTTACTCATAGGCACACTTGTTAAAATGTAAATATGTACTACCATAGACATAATTGTTAGGGGTGCTCACGGTTTGGTTGCGGCCAGGAACCTCCAATCCGCCATCTGTCTACCGGATTGGTGAATGTGGATTGGCTGATGGATGCGAATCGGTTTGGCGGTTTAAATTTTTACAAATTTTGAGCATAATACAACAACTTGTCAATATTTTTTTTTTTGGATAACAATCCAACTCAACATAACTAAAAGATTATCAAGTAAATTGTCAAATACTAATAATAAATACATATAAGAAAATCATGTATTATTAAAATTATTTCATTACTTTTTTTCTATTAAAAAACTATTTAATTTGATTTTTAAAAAAAATGACAAAATTAAGCCTTATATTTTTCCACACAAAAATACTAAATATCAACATTTGTTATTTGATAAAAGGATTTCTAAATTGAAAACACAACAGAATATCTAAACTTTTTTTCAATTGAAAACACAAGTAGAATATCTAAACAAATTGAAAATATAAAGTCTTATAAATTACTAAAGGTACTCACGATTTAGTGGTTCGGTGGTTCGGTTACGGCCAAAGGAATCTATAATCTGCCATCCATCCAAAATTAGGTGGATTGAAAAAAATCAATCCGCAACCGTCCACTCATCATTACGCATCTGTCCTAAATGCCCTGGTTTGGTTTGGTTCGATCAGTTTGGACGGATTGGAATATCTGCTGAGCACCTCTTGTTAGTCGTTCTCTTTTTTCCTTTCGTTTTTGTTGAGACTGCTTTTATATTTTTGTCTATTTTGTTATAATATTAAGTAAACTTGCATTGAGTGTCCCAAAATATGTTGGTATATGTTCAGCCCTCCAAAACAAAAAAGAACATCTGTATGCTACATAACCCAAGAGGATTATGGATCCCTTATGTTTTGAGCTACTTAGAGTGGTACACATGATTGACTTGGTAGGAAGATATGCTAAGGGTGTGCAAAAAGTTGGATTTTGCATATTTATAGTTGGTGGACCGGTGTAATATTATTCGTACAATATGTGGTGCATATTGTATAACTCATATCGCATTGTAGACAAAAGATAGTATTGGAAGTGTTCGAACCACAGAATCTTTTTGTGCCCATTCTTCGCAAGAAGCAACGGAAAAAGGGAACGGGCAAGTCCCAGCCAGTGCCAGTGAGAGTGACAGTCTGAGTTTACAGCGTTCTAGTTCTGCCTAATAGTACTACGCCTTCCTCCCTGGCTGAACTTTCCTAGCTGCCAAGCCCCTTTTCAAACCCTTGCCAGAGGATGAAAGGAAAGATTCTCTGTGGGCTTTGTACTTTTGGTATAACTCTTCGCTTTTTAGTCTTCAATGTTAAACGCGAGCATTCCTGAAAATAACTATCATGATTCAGACGTTGGTAACTTCAATTATGAGATATGTTTGTCTAGTACAAATTTGTATCGTATCACGCAATTCAACATGTATCGCATGATACATTAATCTCTTAATTTCTCATTCACCTTTGGCCCTGTTAATTTTTTTTTCCCCTTGTCAATTACCATGGCCGCACTCATTGAATAATCATAAGCCATATTCTCAGAAAACCCAATACCAAAGAGACCCAAATCTAGATGAACATGAAAGAAACTTTGAACTCTTTTGTGCTGCAAGTGAATCTAATTTGGGTGAAAGGAACAACAAATTACACAAATAATCCATTGGATTTGAGTTTAGACTCGAAATTTGAATCAAAAGACTTGTTGGACCATGACAATAAACCATAGGATAATTATGTTTGGGACTACTCATGTCTAAGCAAGTCTTGAAGAATGTCTTTGATTGCAAATCATCGTCGACTAGATGGACTCAGGATTGAAGCAAGTTGACTCAAGTTGAGCTCGAGTAGAGAATTCTAGAATATAGTAAAAGGAGGATGGTAACCTTGAGTGTTCTAGATACCTAATGATAACCTTTGGATCAAGTTGATCTTAGTTGTCCATTGAGGAGATGAATGGTTATGTAAGGAGGAGAAATCTGATTTGGGAGGCATATAAATTTAGATGTGTGATAGAGAACCACCAAAGAGGGGGTGGTGTGGTGCGGTGAAACCCACTAACCCAAATAGAGTGTTTGTTAGGGATAAGTATTGTTGGTGTTTTGTATTGATGAGTGTCTCTTGTGTATTTATTATTTACGTGTATTTGGGTACGAGTGTTTTGTTGAAAAATATAACATTTAAGAGTTTCATTGTGTATTTTTTGGATAAAATTAAATGGTAGTTTTTGTGGAATAGATCAGTAAGCATGGGGACTTCACCCTTCTTACTTGAGTTCTATGCAAAATGATGTAGTTAAACTTGAATTCCTGAATATTGTTGTCAGATGCATTTCCAATTAGGTGTGACTATACCTTGCCAGGTCCTATGTCTTGACAAGGATATATATTACACATTACTGTTAGAAGAGTATATTCAAATGCTTATAATTTGAGCCTGCTAGAGTTGACAATATTAAAGTTTTCTGAACAGAATATTTTGCAAGGATGTGTTTTGTTAAGGTTTTTTTTTTTAAAAAAAACAAAAAACTTTACTATGAATGTGTTTTTGTTCAACAGGTACCAAATACTAGCGGGGGTTATTGAACAACGAATTTTAGAACCCTTGTTGCACCGACACAAATTAATGTTAAGTGCAACTTGCTTCGCGGTCAGAACAGGAAACACGTTCTTGGGTTCATTATTGTGAGACTCTTTACCTTTTTTCTTTTAGCAAATTTTACAGTCTATTCATTTTTTAATGTCCTGCCTTGTTAAAATTTCAAAATACATTTTAACAGGTGGGTGGATTATGCTCGTTGGATCGGTGTTCAAAAGGTTGAGGAAGTGGAAGAATAACGGGTGCATTCTGTTGCTTGATGTCGAGTTTGAAATTTGAAATGTTGGTTTGAAGCATTAGTTGACGTCACACAAAGTAGGTCAATGGACATTGATTGAATTATTTTGGGATTTATAGGTCTTGGTATACTTAGGTTTCTCATATTTCTCTGCTTGTGTGGATGGCTCATTGCCAATCTGAGTTGTTGTTGTTGAATTACTTTTTTCACTTTTGTTCTATTTTCTTTTCATAATGTCTAGGGATAGATATTAAAATTTCGATTAGAATCACTTTGAGCATAATTTTGAGCATTGAGAAACGTTAATGTTCTGTGTTGGTATCATAATGGCCCAAAAAAAGTTTCGTATTTGTTTGTATTATAAATATAAATATTGGGATTTGAGTTTCTATGGAATTATGGGCTTTGCTATGTGTGAACCATAGGTAAAATAATGTGAATTTCAATTGAATTGTGAGGTTTTGAACGATCTATTTCTGAACTAGTGTATGATTCTTATTGTGTTTTGTTTGTAGTTGTCAATTTTTTGTTTAATTCGGGAAAGTGATTCAAATTGTATATTGAGTCTTGATTGGTAGCTCGAAAAAGCCCTCTCCCGAATCCCCCGAATTTGAAAAGAAGAAGAGAGAAGAAGGAAAGGAGGGGCCAACATCAACCAGAGGGGGGCTGGGGCTGGGGTTGGGGCTGGGGTAGAGGCGGAGGCAGAGGAGGGAGGCGGAGACAGAGGCAGGGGGCGGAGGCGACGGGCTGGTCATGACGGGCCGGGTCTGCGATGACGACATTTGGGTCAAGGATCGGCGAACCTCTCTTCTCTTTCTCTCCCTCTTCCTCTCTGCGTTTCAGACTGGAAAATGGAAGAAGAAAAGAAAAAAAGAAAAAGAAAAAGGAAAATATCCAAAACGATGTCGTTTTGAGCATTCGAGGGATTCGGGGAGAAAAGTTTCGAGTTACAGAACATTATTCTTGTATATTTAGGGTTGACTTTTTTATTTTTATTTTTATTATAGTGTTTTTGGCTTTTTTAGAAGATAAAAAAACTAGAACAATCAGGTCATTAGTTAATTTTTTATTTTTTGGGCTAAAAAGAAACAATTTGATCAAAAGGATAACTATTTGTTGAAATCAATATATTTGTTTATTTTAAAATCACTTAATTTTTCTATCTATTGAAATTTACTAAGCATATTTTTTTCATTCAACACGTTATTTGTTGAATATTACATATTTTTTTATTTCACTACTACCACTTGCTGCTGTCGAAAACTGCTTGACCCTCTTTAAATTAGATTTTTCACAATTTTTGTTTAACCTTGTTTGGTTTACTTCGTTTTTTTTTTTTTTTTTGTGTTTTTTTTTAAAATTTTATTTTCAGTGATTTTTTAAATATTTTATGCATTTTTTAATTTTTTTTAAGATACACCTTATCGAAATACTTAAGAAGTATATTATTTATAATTTTTTTAAAAAAAAAATAATTCACCAAATATAAGAAATACAAAGAAAAAAAAAATTTATGAAATATATTTTTGTATCTTGTTGTTTTATTGATTTTTTTTTAATTATTAATTATTAAAATTAAGTGAATTTAAAAAGTAAAAAAATAATTAAAATATTTTTAAAAATTACTAAAAATATAAAACTACTAATTGAAAATTCGAAAAATTATTTTTGAAGAATTCAAACCAAACATTTGGTCAGTTGTTAAAAAATTGTTTGTTTTGGGAGTGAAAAAAAATGAGGTGGCATTTAATTTTTTTAGCTAGTGATAAATAACTTAGTGATTTTTTTGACTAATTTTTTTAAAGCAAAAAATTTCTCCAAACGTCTGCTTGACTAGGGCCCTATTTGGGAAGGAGTTTTTTTTGGCAAAAATAGCCAATAAAGATAAAATATGTTAAAATAATTAATTAAATAAAAAAATTATATTCAAATCATAATTATTTTATTTTTTCTCTTACAGCTATCAAATAAACTATAAAAAAAGCTAATTATCTTTCCAAAGAAAACTTTTTAGTTAGGCAAAAATAGACACACAAAAAAAAAAAAAAAAAACCAAACTAAAATAACCAAGTTACCAAACAAGCTCTAGGAATCAATTTTCATTCTAATTTGTTTCAGAAGGTGGAATCATGAAGGCTAAAAAAAACATTTCCTTTGTTACGGTCCTAATTTAAACTGATTATTTAAAATGTGAATATAAACCTCTTAAACACTTGCCTCTTATAAACTGATTTTTTAGAGTTTCTACTCAAAAACATTTGCATAGTTTGGTATAAGAGTGGACCAACTCAAGTGTTCCACCAAAATTTTGAAAGGGTAAGAATAGTTTTTTTCTTTTTTCTTTTTTATTTTTAAGAATCAGTTATGAGTTCATCAAGTTCCCACCAAAGGAAATAAAAAAGAATAAAAAATTTTGGGGCTGCAATATAAGAACATTTTTGCAACCATATGCTATTTGCATTTTATTTAACCAATTATCTCATCATCCTTGCACTCTCTTAATCTGACATCTGCAGTGTCCATGCCATCCACGTGTACGATGTCACAACATTCACTTCTTCCAAACTGTGTGAGAGAAAAGATTAATTAGACAAATAAAAATGACTAGTAAATTAATTTCTTTTACTAGATAATATTACATTTTCATATAGCATATTTTTGTTATATAAAAAACCCTATGTAGCTTAGAAATATTGTAATAAAACAATTCTTGCTTCAAACAAAATTAAGGTAAAAATACCACCGCACTCAATTTGCAGCACTGAAGTAGTAATGCTATATAAATAAATAAAAAATTAACATAAAATGATGTAATAAATCTTGATTTTGTTACGTTAATAAGTTTAAAACTTATAATTTATATTTTTGAAAATACAACAACCACATCATTAGTGTCAATAATTCAGTATAAAAATTCTAGAAGTATATCATTTTCTACAATAGAAATTACCAAAAGAAACATATACATGTTACACACTTACATCAATGAGCTTAGTTGCTGATGAGAAGACTTGAATTTTGGAGATTTTATTTGCAAAATGATTGCCACTCAATGTACAATTTGGGTGGCTCAGCGGTGACGATCGAAGGTAGGTCGTCAAAATTTGGTTCCTAAAAGTTTTCCCTCCGGATTCAAAGAAGAAGATGTTAGGTATTTCACATGGCCACCTTGTATTGAACATGAACATTGGGAGCTTTGCGTCCTCTAACCATGGCCTAAACGTCTCAAGCGGTCTCTTTAACAAGGTTCGCGCGTAAATTTTTTCATAAATGTGGGCAGAATATCCCCATGAGACAGAAAAAGACCAGTTTCTTGGCCTGTCATAGCAAATGGTTTGTTGAAGCAATCGTGATTGATCAATTTTCGCCGCCTTCATGAGGTGGTCTGTGGATTGGATACGGTCCATGGAGGGGAAAATAGGGTTTACATAATCGAAGTGGTGGAGGGACAACAATGGAGCTTGTGGATGGGCTGATAGGAAACCTGATATATCCCCCCTTAGATCAATCTGCATCCATTAACAAATGCAATATTGACTTGTTTTTGAGTGTGATATTTCTCTTGCTTGCAGAGTGAAATTTCACATACTTCACCATGAAGTTGTAGGATGGTTAAGACATTTTCTTTCCATCGTTGAGTGTGTTTGTGTAAATATTCCAAGTCGTGATGTGTTCTAAGTCTCTGTAAATGTTCTCAATTCGATCCTTGTAGCTTTAATTTTTTTAATTTTATCCTTAAACTTTTCATATCATGTCAATTTAATTTAATTGATAACGCTTATTTCAAAATTGGATTGAAATCAAGGGAACAAAATACTCCATTCACTCTCTTCAAGATGATTGAGAGATTCGCATCCAATTTAAGATGGTCTATTCCCTTTGAATGGATCATTTTGTTCTTGATTTCTGTCCAATTTCATAATGAATGTTATCACTTAGATTAAATTGACAAAATACAAAAAATTAAAGAAAAAATTGATGCAATTAGAATTTTACAGAGACTAAATTGATACAAGAAAAAACTACAGGAAGCATGAGTATAATTTGCCATTTTTTGTTTGAAAATGCATAATTACCTGATGAATACCTTTCTCGGCAGTAAAAGAAACTCCAAATTCATCTACACAATACTGAGTAATCAGATCAGCCGAATTGGCATATGGGTATCTCCTAATGCACCCTTCCAAATCCTTCACCATTGCTGCAGCCAAAGGGTAGCTCAATGCTATTCCAGCCCCACCAAACCCTTGTTCAAATGAGAAAAAAAAGTTTGACAAAATAGTCTCAGCTTGTCCCCCAATGTACAAGTACTTACTATGATCATACTTTGCTAGAACACTAACCCAATTGTCCACAAAAAAAATGGAATCATCAAACCCCATCACATACCATCTCACCCCTTCATCTCTCTCTCTCAATGTCTCCGAGAGTGCAAGCACCATGCGAATCATTCTTGGTGCTAGATGTTTTGACTCCTGTTCTAATTTAGAGTAATCCTCTGAGATCCTTAGAGGCGGAGAGGTTAAAGGCCATGGTAGGAGATCCTGGGTGGGAGGTTTGTCGAGTAAGAGGTATCCACGTGTAACGTTTGGTCGCCACCATGATTCAACATAAGGCCTCCTCGCTTTCCATGAGTTGATAGAGCTTACAAGTCCAAACACAAGGTGGGTGATATTAGTGGGAGAATTATCACTATGGCATGCTTGGAAGGGTGAGGTGAACTTCGAAGATGGGTAATTGGAATGCTTGAAAAGGAAAAGGTAAACCAATAAAAGGGCTAGCCCGGAAGGGAAAAGTGTTTTGCATATTCTCAAAGTGAAATTATTGGATGAAAATTGATGTTTTTGTTTTGATGAAGTGAACTTGGTGGTAGTTGGAGATGGCATTGTAAAGAATAACTAAATGATATTGAATGAAGACTATAGTATAATCTCAATTCATTGTAAAAAAATTAAGTTCTCATTGGTGGTGCCATATTGGATACAAACAATGACATAATAAAAATTCTACTATTGAAAGAGAAGAAAAGAGGAAGGAAAAAAGAAAAGAAAAGGAAAAAGTATTTAAACTACTCATTAAATTTTAGAACAAATATTCAATGAGTTTAAATGAAGTTGTTACTACTTGCAATAAAGTTGTTATAAACCATTGATATAATTAGTTGCAGGGATTTAACATTGAAAGCTTTAAAACAGTGAAACTAAAGTCATATCTTTAATTTCCAATGGTATAACTTCAACTAAAAAATTGATAACTAGTGATGCAATTTGGTGCATATCATAATTACAGCTTTTGTGCAAATATCTGTAAAGATGTGCAAGAAAAAATAAAATAAAAAATTGTCCACTCAATAAATATAGTTAGTTGATCTTGTTCCAAAAAAAAAAAAAAAAAAAAAAAAAAAAATTTACAGTGAGAAATTAAGATCCACAACATTTAACTTAGGCAATTATCTCATCATCCTTGCAAGCCCTGAATTTGATCTCAGTTATGTTCTTCGTACTCACTTTTACAATGTCACAACATTCACTTCTTTCAATCTGTGAGAGAGAGAGATAGTAAATATGAATGACTCGTTCATAATATGGAGAGAAGGGGCAAATAATTAACAATGACTTTTTCATATTAAATTGTCATTACAAAAAATTAAGATTTAAGAGACTAAAATTTAGGGACAAAATTATTTTATAGGGAACAAATATTTTTGTTGCGAAAAGTGTCATTATATTTTTAGCAACGAAAATTGGACATTAGTGATGAATTATTATCTTTTTGGGACCAAATTTTGTGTCTCAAAAAATAAATTATTTTGAGATTAAATTATTTTGTTCCTAAAAGTATATTTATTAGTGACATTTTCAAAATTTTGTCGTAAAAGCTTTATTTTTGACTTTTCGGAATGACCTTTTAGCGACTATTCGCACGACAATAGAAACTGATTCTTAAATGTCTTTTGCAACAAAATTTTCACTTTTAGAGACAAAAAAATTTGGTCTCTAAAACTCTTATATGTTGTAGTATGTTTATTTGAAAAAAAATTAATATTACTCTATGGGGGGTAAATTAATTTGTTTCCCAAATGTAATTACCTAGTTTTGTTTGAATATTTTTATGTGCCTAATATTTTCTAAAAAGAGTTAATATGAAACATGTTTTAGACTCACCTCAAGGTGCTTTGTCATCGGCGAGAACACCCGAACTCTAGAGATATAATCAGCAGAGTGATTTCCACTTGATGAACAAGCTGGTAACCCACGTGGCGAAGATCGAACATAAGTCGTAACAATTTGGTTGTTCCCTCTGGAACTGTCAATGGATTCGAAGAAAAAAACGTGAGGAGCTTCGCATGGATCAACAAAAGGTGGCCACCGTGTGTTGAACATATAGAGTGGTGGCTTTGCCTTCAACCATGGCCCAAATGTCTCAAGTGGCCTTTTCAAAACACTTCTTGGCAACACTTTTTCATAAATATGGGCAGAGTAGCCCCATGATATGGAAAAAGACCAGTTAGTTTGTTTTTGGTAGCAAATAGTTTGTTGCAACATACGAGACTGGTCGATTTTTGCAGCTTTCATGAGGTGGTTTGTGGATTGAAAACGGTCCATGGAGGGGAAGATTGGTTCTACCATGTCGAAATGGTGGAGGGAGAGTAATGGAGATTGCGGGTGAGATGATAGAAAGCCTGATATGTCGCCGCGTAGATCAATCTGCATTGTATATATCCATTCACAAATAATTTTAATTTCCATTTGAACTTTGTTTTTGTGTGAATTTGTTTAACAAAAGAAAGTTTTTATGGAAACCAATTATACACTTCAAAGAAAATAGCATGTTTTGTTTGTGTTATAATTTTTTGTGTCAACATATATCTTTATTGTGCGTCCGTGCTGGTGAACTTGAAGCCCCAAATGTCTCTAACAACTTTGTTTTCTTTTCAATTTTAACATAGATATGTAAACTTGAAACTCTATCCCACCCCACAACTGCCACTTGTTTTTTTTCCTTTTACAATTTCAACATCAGCAATTAATTGTACATACTTCAAAAACAGAATCAATGGTTTACATTCATTGTGAATAACCCATATCCCACTAACTCTAAATCTACACTACATACTCACTCTTAGAGTAACATTCAAGATGAATTTTTATAGTTGACAACATTTTTTTATTTCAATATAGATATGTGAACTTGAAAGGCACATCCCAGCCCACAACTACCGCTACCTCCAGACGATAGTGAATATTTAGAGAAAAAATTGAATTAGAAAACCGCAAAGAAAACCTCTACCTCCATATTTTTTTGTTGTTGATATATTTATGTCTCAGAATTATTAATCCCTAAAGAAAATTTTAAATGCTTAACATTATATCACAAAATAGAACACGATCTTATGGGACTTATTAAATATATAGGTCACACTCTATATGAGAAAATTGCGTCTGTGGTCGAATTTTGTACACGTATAAAAACTGTATAGAAAAGGAACAATGCTAAATAATTACCTGATGAATCCCCCTCTCACTGGAAAATGGAACCCCCAACTCATCTACACAATACTTAGTAATCAAATCTGCTGAATTCAAATATGGATATCTCCTCAAACACCCTTCTAAATCTTTAACCATTGCTGCAACCAAAGGATAACTCAAAGCAAATCCAGCTCCACCAAACCCTTGATCAAATGAGAACCAAAAATTCGACATAATAAACTCCGATTGTCCCCCAATGTAAACATACTTGGTATGATCATATTTTCCCAAAATATCAACCCAATTGTCCACAAAAAAGATAGAATCATCATCCCCCATCACATACCACCTCACCCCCTCGTCGCCCTCCCCTAAACACCCCCAAAATCGCATGTACCATGCGAGCCATGATTGGCGCAACATGTTTTGACCCTTCTACGATTTTGGATATGTCATTGGACACGCGAAGAGGAGGAGAGGAGGGCGGCCAGGGGAGGAGGTCATCGGTGGGGTGTGTGTCGAGGAAGAGATATCCACGTGTTGCGTTGGGGCGCCACCATGACTCGATATATGCTTTTCGGTATCTCCATGCATTAAGAGAGCCTACAAGGCCAAAAACAAGGTGGGTAAGATTGGTGGGAGAGGAATGATTGGTATGAGTGAGGTTATTAGGTTGTTGGGAAGGTGGTGTCACTGGCCATATGTGTTGTAAGGGGGTGAAGAATTGAGAAGATGGGCAGTTGGATTGGGTGAAAATGAATATGTAAGCCAAGTATAGGACTAGTCCTGAAATTCCAAGAATTTTGCAGAGGTTCACAGAAAAATTATCTGATGAAAGTCTGCTGAACTTGATGGAAGTTGTTGGAGAGTTCATGGTGAGGATGATGGAAACAATATGTTGATGAAGAACTAGGTGGGAATGGGATAGAAATCAATTCGTAGGGACTTGTATATGCCTTGACTTTGTTGTGAAGAATCATTGTACACATTTTTATAACAAAAATGTTTTAGATCACTAATTAGTACATGTGTTTTGTGCCTCGGTGTTTTTTTTTTTTTTTTTTCAATAGCCACCTCACTAGTGGTGGAGTTAGTGATGATAAATTAGTAGTATGTAACATTGCTCTTTTTATAAAGGTAAGTTAATTAGATGTAATGAATAAATTATAACTAGCCCTATAATTTTTGCATAATTATATAATTATATAGTACTCTCTTAAAATATAAATTTCATACTATATGTATTGGCTCATACTGTTAGTCATCAAACGGATAAAAAGAAATGATGAATATGACTCGAGTAATGTTAGATATCCAAAAGTTATATTAAAATCTCTATCAAATATCTCATATGGATGTGGGATAGACATTTGGTAGAAATATTAATAAAACTTTTAAACTCTCTAGCATTTTTCGTATGACTCACACTACATGAAACTCACATAAATTCCACAACTATATAAGTATTTTAATAATATATTTAAAGTCTTTAGCATTTTTTATAATAATTTCATCAGATTTATTAACACTGTTAAATTTGTCATAATTGTAAAGAAAATTAATGTAATTTTGTTAAGATCACCATAATTGTAAAGAAGATTAATGTAATTTCTTGAAAATTATTGAACTGACTGTAATAAATTCATTAATATGAGTTTGCAAATTATGAAGTGTGTGGTTGAAGTACTAGTTACTCTTATAATAGCCGCCTATCAGTTAATAATAAGGTCAAACATGAACAAATCTGTCTCAACAAGCATCATTGCATCATATAATAAATTTATGAAGGTGATAACCCAGTATGAACCAAAAAGTCATACAAAGTCTGCTCATGTCACCCTTTGCTTGTAAGAATTTTCCTTAAGCACATGGAATTTCTTTTCACTTACACTCGTTAAATTTTCTTTACAAGAAATTGTGGTTGAAAAAATTATAACAATCTTAAGACAATAATTATTTTTTAATATAATATAGTTATTATCTTATGTGTTAATATTGTATTGATTTAATGAGTCCGTCAATTCGTACTTGTTATTAATACATTATATGATAAACACAATATAATAACAAAATAAGACCATGGGAACTTGAACTACTCAGCATAAAAGGATATAATTTTCCTTTCTCTGCGTAGTATATTAAAAATATAAATAATAAAATTATTACTATATTAGAACATGTGTTCAAAAATTATTCCTCTTTAATAACTTAAAATTTTAATGAATAACTATAGTGAAATTGTTATGCAAATTGTCTAATTGGAAACACTTATTTAATTTAAAATTTGAAATTGCATGCTTAAGCAGTTTTATTTTGAAAATTTAAGATGCATGTCAAAACTTTTTAAGTTTTCAGGTTATTTATATTTTCAGCTAAAAAATATGTAAAAAGTTTTAACTTTATTTTTTAAGCTGTAAATAAATTTTGCCAAAAAGGTCTTTTAACTTTCTTATTATCCAAACCATAACACTAATTATATACAATTTCCTACTAATTAACATACCAACTCCATTGCATATAAGCACATCTCTCTGTCTCCCTCTCTCATTGTGCATTAAAGTCTGGATCAAATCAAATCAAAAAAAAAATCACAAGGAAAAAGGACATGCAAAAAGAATAAATAGAAAATTTTGACTCTTGGACTGCGAGGCAAAAACACCTTTTGAGGAGCTATATATATGAGAAAATTTTAGTTTGTCCAAATTTTTGAATTTGTACATGCCGATTGTTTGGTTGGTCATCCGACAATAAGAGTAACAATTATAATTGACAAGAGTTGCGTTCGTTGTCCTGATAGTCATCGAAGAAGTCAACTGGTATGCACAAATTTAGATGATTCTAACAAATTTAAATTCGGTGAATAAATTATTTTTGATGCATTTATTGCACATGCAAATTTACTTTTCAAGTCATATTATGTTATGTTCTTCCTAGCTTTGATTGTAAAGAGACACTCATGCATGTGTGTGGTTTAAGGGATTAAATAACTAATATTGTGTTATGTTCTAAAGTTTGGTTGCAAAGATACTCCATATATCCATGTGCATTGTGGGTAAATTACAAACACATCTCTTTAGATTTATTTAAATTATAAATTACTTCTTATAATTTTAAAAATTACGTTATGCTTCTAAAGTTTCTAATTTCATAACAAATAGGTCATTTTATTAATAAATTATCAAATTAATTAACAGTTTTTAATAATGTTAAAATTTTATTTTAATTAATAATTCAGATAATTTTATTATTGTATAGGTGAACAGTTAGAAATTTCACTTTTTCAATTAATTCTGTTAAATAAAAAATTCTGACAGGGAGGTATTTGTAATTTTTCAAACCACAGGGACTAATTCGTATTTTAAGCAAATCTCATGAAGAGTATTTGTAATTTACTCGGGGTGTTGGTCAATCCTTCAATATACAAAATGAAAAATTACGATTATATTTAAATTATGAATTTAAGTAAAAATTTAAAAAGGAAAAGAAAAAATATATGTGAAATATAACTATATTTCATTTACATTTTATTTAATTTTTTCTTTTTTTTTATTTTTAAATTTTTTACATAAATTCATAATCCAAATACAATTTTAATTTTCTATTTTATATACTTTTCTGAAAATAAACGTCCCTACCATACATGATAAATGCATTTGAGTCTAGAAAACCATCACGAGTTTTCAAATGTCAAAGGTTTGGCGTAAATTATTCCAAACAGTTAGGTGTACGTTAAATCCACCGACACCACAACACACCTCTTCTGGATCCTTCTTTCGATCACATTATCAAACCCCAAAATCAGAGAGACTCATTCAGGCCACTTCTCTATTTTATTTTCTTATTTTATGTAATGTGGCAAGAAAAGGAACACGTAAAAAAAGATAATTTAAAATTTATGTATTTTTGTATCAAAATTAAATTTTTCTTTTTCGTAAAATCTTTTAATTGGTGAAAAAAATTATAAATTTGAGTACTGATAATATATTATTTTGAAGTTATTGTTTTCTTTGTTAGATAAAAAATTTGTGACAAACAAAATATAAGATAGAAACAACATTTGATCGCTTAACATATGACATCTACATCTCTAATATATTGATGAAAATAAAAGTTACATACATATCGATTGATATTTACATATCAAATTGGATTAGAACTTAATTTTTTGCGAGTGTCGGTGTCAAAATAGCCCTATACCTGCTTGGTCAAGCCTAAATAATTTGCACTGAGGGTATCAAATATCAATCCATTTAGGTCATATATTTATTGGGACAGATTATGTGAGATTATTTATTAAATCCTTTAAATTCTATGTCATATCACATATTTGAATTGGTATTGCATTGTGAAAACAGAGTAGCAAAATCTTATCCAATACAAACATTCTTAGGGACTTGGGCGTACTCTAAAATTCAAAGCTAATTGGAATGAGCCTGAACATTTAGCACAAATATGGATTGGGTCGAATGGTTTGGGCTAAAAATTAGTCAAATTTTAATCTCAAATTACTCTATGGTTTATGGTTTATCTTCCCATTTTGTCAAAAAAATTACAAAAGAATAATTCAATTTAAATCTTAATATTTTAATTTTTAAATGCTCGACTCCATAGTGATTCTAGTGGGTGTTTGGATTTGCTTATTCGGTAATATTTTATTTATTTATTTTCGTTTTTAGTGTACTTTTTTTAAAAAAAAATTTCAAAAAGTTAGACTTTTAATTAAAAAAAATTCAATAAAAATTTAGAAAAGACATAAAAGAAGTAAAAAATAATCGAGTTTTTTGGGTTATTTTAACCTTCTTTTTTTTTTTTCAGCTCAACCAGAAAATGAAAAAAAAAAATTCAATAAAAATTCAGAAAAAACAAAATAAGTAAAAATAATCGAGTTTTTATTTTTTTAATTTTTTTTTAAAAGATTCATCTATACAAAACGAATAAAAAAAAAAAGAAGTACTTTTTGTGGCAAGGTTTAAATCTTATTAAAAGTACTTTCTAAGATAATGATATGTGTTAAAAAAATTTAGGGAGAATTACTGTCCAGTGGAGAGTAGAAAAAAATTAAAAACACATAGAGGGTGCAAGTAATTCTATTGCACCTCTTCATGTTTCTGTAATTTTTTATTCTACTGGACAATAATTCTCCAAAAATTTAAACCTCATCACAAATTGGGGAGTAGCCCCACACTTTTTGTGGTACTCATAAATCTTAACAAAATTTAAACCTAGCCACACACCACAAAGAGTAGGTTATCAGTATCCATCCATCTCCGTCTAAAGAGAGTAACAGTTGATTTTTTTAATACATTTTTATCATTATCTTATTTGTTATTTTTGTAGAATAATATAAAAATAAATTTTATTTTGACCATGAACCTGTAACAGATCTTCCCCTCCTCTATGATTGTATATCTATTTATTTATTTAAATTTACACTATATATCATTCAATATTCAAGAATTGATGATTTCTTTAACACAAAAACATATGAATTTAACACACTCTGTTGATGACGACCAAATGATTCTTCAACTTGCTTTGCTGATAACATATGTCATATGACTTTGAGCGATTCAAGCAATTCCATGAGGTTTCATTCTGGGTTTGGGAATTCACTTTCTTTTTTTTCTTGGTAAATTACAAATATATCATTGAGCTCTGCCTAAAATATGAATTACCCTTGTGGTTGTGAAAATTACATTTCACCCATGAGATTTTTAATTTCATAACAAATGTTCCTTTTATTAATAAATCATTAACTCAATTAACATTTTTTGAATGATATCAGAAATATATTTTAATTAATAATTCATGTAATTTTATTATTCTATAGGAGGCCAGCTATGGATTTTATTTTTTCAATTAATTCTGTTAAATAAAAAATTCTGATAAGGAGATATTTATAATTTTCTAAATCACATGGGGCAATTTATATTTTAATTAAATTTTAGGGATGTATTTGTAATTTATCTTTTTTTGTGATTTTTTAATTATTTTTAAAAAAAATTGTGTAAGAAAAAATAGAAAAAATAATTTGACAATTTGTAATTTTTTTTAACTAAAAATTTTACTTCCCAAGTTAGGCCGGATTAATTCTAATCATCATAGCAATCGTAGTCACTCTATTGCAAATTTCACGTAGAATTTCTCTCTTTCAAGGAAACATTTGGTGGATTTATTAATTTATAAAGGGGTGAAAGAATTATATATTTGTCTACCCAAGTAAATAGTTGATCTTCATCCTAACCAAGCAAATAATTTGATAACTCTTAATAAGATTTGCATAGTGTATCTTTCCATGAAAAAAAAAAAACATAGTGAGAAATTAAGATCACTAACCTATAATTTAGGGATACATAGAGTTGTAAATAAGGCTTACAGCCTACAGTTTCAGAGACCAACGAGATGGTGAACAGAGTAAGAGATGGTGGTTGGATTTCGGTAGTGAGGCAATGGAAAGGAGGTGGAGCACAGAATAAGGAAGCACAACATGGTCTTTTCACTGTATTTGTGGACAATATCCCGTCAACTATGGACGCTAAAGCTCTGTTCAAACTCTTCATCAAGTTCGGGATTGTGAAGGATACCTACATCCCTTTCAAAAGAAGGAAAGTAACTAATTCAAGATTCGGGTTTGTGCGTTATAACTGTAGCATAGCAGCATCTGTCACAATCCAAAAAGGGAATGGGCTTTTGGTGAATGATTCTATGCTAGAGGTTAAAATGACCGCCTATTACAGAAATAGTAGAAGTGAACAGAGTAAGAGAAAGCTTCAGCCCCCCAGAAGATTCTTGGATATAATCAATTTCAAGGGTAAAGCTGCATTTGTGGGGCATAGATCTTTTGCTGAAGTACTAAAGGGTGACACCTCTACAGCGGAAGGGAACACCAACACAAATATAACCATAAAAGCCAAAAAAGAGGGCAATGGTTGGCTTTACGAAAGTGCTATTGTTAGATTTAACACCGAATATTCCACTCACAATATCCTAAAAGTCCTGAAGGAGAAAGGGTTGAAGCAGATAGAAATCAGAAAAGGAGAAGGTAGAGATGTAATTATCTCATTTAAATCTTCAAGTGATCTGCAATCAAACATTGGCAAGATCAAAGAGTGGTTCAAGGACTGGAGCCAATCTGTGAGGGAATGGAGGCCAGATTTTCATTTGCAACAAGAGCGGTATGTGTGGTTGAGATGCTATGGTATTCCCTTGCATCTTTGGAGTAGGACTACATTTAACAACATTTGTAGTGTTTGGGGTACTATTCTCACTGTAAATGGTGACATTTGTCAACCAAAATCTCTCTCTTACGCTACGATTAGAGTGGCTACCGTGTGCATGGAGCTCATCAACAAAACTATTATTCTAGAGTGTAAGGGCTATTCTCATCCCATTCTTGTTTACGAAGATCATCTACCCGATTCTAGTAGGTTGAAGTTCTTCGGCATGAATGACTCAAATTCCACTGAAATCTGCTTCAGTGATGAGGGTAGGATCATTCCAGCGGCAGCAGCTTGGGCGGAGATTGATGGTGATGAGGTGGCAGAAAAGCGAGCCTTGATTGGTGCTGACCTGGCTTGTACAAATGAGGTTGAACAAAGGAAGGAGCCTCTTGACAGTCACATAGCTGAAGAAGTAGGCACTGTTGTTGAGGAGACGCTCTGTGAAGGAGGCTCCAGTAGAGAAAAAGAAGCATGCGTTGAGGGGTCTTTGATGGATGGGTCAGAGCAAAATTCAAAAAGTAATGATGCCAAGTTCAGGTGTGCTCAGCAAGCTTCCTCTTCTGGTCATATTAGCAGATTTAATGATTTTAGTAATGGTATTGGACCTGATATCAATATGGCAGAGAATTTGATTAATGAACCTATTGCTAGTCTTAGGCCTAACATTGGGCCTGGCATTAACCTGGAAGTTTTTTTGGCCCATTCACCTAGTGGCCCTGAACCTCTATATAAGCCCATTGAGTTTGATAATCTCAACCCTATAAGCAATGGCATTTTAGCCCATGTGCAAACAGCTGGACCTTTATCCAAGTCAGGACTTACTGGGAAAAGACCCATGAATCTCATTTGTTCGGCCCAAGCTAAGCCCCCTGTTCTTAATACAAAGTCTCTGCATTTTGAGAAGAAAAAAAGGAAAAAGAAGACTCATTTAGAGGGCTTTACCAGCTTTGCTAGATTCCATGGCTACAGAATTGCAGCAGCCAACAAGCACTCCTCTAAGTTTGTAATTTTCAGACCGGCAGCATCTGCTTTTGCTCAGTCTGATCTATCTGATGGTGGCTCATCTTCGAACAATTATCTCCTTGATGAGGCCAAAGCCACTATACACTTGGGGAAATCTTTAGGTATCAACTATAATAGGAAAGAAGATATCGTGTTGAGCAAGATAATTGATTTAGAGTTTAAAGATAAGGACAAAATCTCTAATGAGGGGAAGACTCAGAAATAAGCTTCTATTCATGGGAGTCTTGAGTGTGTCATTTTGTTTATTTATGAAGCTATTATCTTGGAACATTAGGGGTTTGGGTAAACCTAAGAAGAATGGAAGAATTAAAAGCCTGTTAAAGGACAAGCATATTGATATTGTTTTTTTTCAAGAGACTAAAAAAGCTGTGGACTCTAAAAATGCTGTTAGAAAGCTTTGGGGGTGCAAAAATATGGAATTCATGTCTGTGGATCCTATAGAATCTGCTGGTGGTCTTCTATGCATATGGGACCCTTCAGTGTTCCAATTATTTGGCTGCTGCTGCAATAGGAAGTATATCTTACTTTCTGGCTCTTTGTATAATTCTTTTGATTGTGTTTTGATCAATATATATGCACCAAATAACACCACTGCTAGATCATCTTTTTGGGGGGGGGGGTATTCTCAAGCTTAAGGACCACTTTCCTGCTCCTTGGTGCATGGCTGGCGACTTCAATGAAATTAGGCATATAGGAGAGAGGGTTGGCTGCTCCAAGAGAGACATGGGGATGAAACATTTTAATGATTTTATTGAGAAATGTGAGCTCCATGACTTACCCCTTCATGGAAGGAAATACACTTGGTGCAATGCCCAGGAATCTGAGAAATGGAGCCGCATAGACAGGTACTTCTCAGCCCAGAATGGTTGATTAGCTTCAGAATGAAGTTATGGGGGCTACCTAGATTAGTTTCTGATCACTGCCTTCTGTTGGTGATGGAAGATGAAAGAGACTGGAGCCCCAAGCCTTTCAGGTTTCTCAATGCTTGGACTCTCCATCCAAGTTTCTCTAAGTTCTTTGTTAACATTTGGAGCAGCACTATTGTTACAGGGTGGTCCGGATTCAGAATTGTTCAAAAATTAAAGCAGTTAAAGCTAGAATTAAAAAAATGGAACATTGAGGTGTTTGGAAATGTCTTATCCAAACTCAAGGCTTTAGAGGAGGAATTGCATGCATTAGACATCTTAGCAGAGGAAAGACTGCTGGCTGATTCTGAGAGGACAAGAAGAAGAGTGGTTAGAGGTGAAATGTGGCATTTGCTCAGAATGGTGGAGTGGATTTGGCACCAAAAATCCAGATTGAACTGGACTCTAAACGGGGATAAGAATACTAGATTTTTCCATGTCTTTGCTAATACCAGACAGAGTAGAAACATGATCAGCTCTATTGTAGTTAATGGGGTGTCTTATGAGGATCCTAGCAGGGTTAAATTAGAGGTCTATCAACACTTCAAGAAGTTGTTTGCTGAGGACTGGGTCAAAAGACCTGTCTTGGGAGGGTCAAAAGAGCAATTAATCTTGGCATTCTTAGAGGTGTTCATGTTTGATCTAAAGATGTCCTTTTGTCTCATCTACAATTTGCAGATGACTCAATTCTCTTTTCTGAGGCAGATTGGGATCAAATGGTACTTATCAAAAGAATTCTTAGATGCTTTGAAGTTCTATCTGGTCTTAGAATTAATTATCACAAAAGCGTGGTGTGTGGTGTCGGTGTATAGCGATCTCGGTTTTCCTTTTCTGTATTTGTTGTACTCCGGACTTTGGTTCCGTGGAGTTGGTAGTTGTATATCTCGTTGTCATCCTTTAATTCCCTATGTTTGAATTTTAGGATGTGTTGGGCGTGTTTCGAACAGGTAGGTTGAGTTTTGGTTTCAAGTGTTGTTGCCCAGAGTTTTGGCGTTAAGCTCGAGCGGGTCATTTTGCGCTCGAGTGGAGTTTGCTTTTTGGTTGGACACTCAAGCGGGTCTTCTTGTGCTCGAGCAGAGTTTACACACTCTCAGTATTTCGTGCCTCTGCAAAACTTCTGCAGGTGTGTTTTTCATGCTTGAGCGGGTTTTCTTACGCTCGAGCGGGTTGCGCTCGAGCGAGTAGTGCATTGTCTGTGAAAGTTCTGGGAAGGGGGAATCTATGCTCGAGCGGACTGGTTTTCGCGCTCAAGCGAATGTAGTTTATCTTTGTGTCTTGGCGCTCGAGCGGACCATGTTTTTTGTTCTTGACGCTCGAGCGTTGTGTTTTTCGTTCGAGCGGACCTATCGTATATCAGAAGGCAGTTGGGCATTTTTGAATCACTTTTTGCATTCTCTCTCTCTCTCTTACTTTCTAAAAAGATATTTTGAGAGCCTCTCTCTCTAGAAAATCCCTTCTCTCTAGGGTTTGATCTAGTTAGGGTGCTTCCATTTCCTTCGGCCTTTGTAAAAGTTGTGTTGATCGTCGATGGCTTCGTTTTGATCCGAAAAGTTTGGAGCACTTTGGTTTTGGTCTTCTTCTCCATTCGGGCTCTAACTTCAAGGTAGGGATCTCTTACTCCATCTTATGAGCTTTGTCTTTGAATTTTGATATTTCGATATGTTGGGGGTTGTTGGGTAATTTTGAGAAAGTTTGAGGCCTTTGTGAAATTTTCAAAAAGATGGGTTTTCAAATATATAAACCCTTATGTATGTAATACATTGAAAAATGAACTTGGTGTTGGATTGTTGATGAAAAAGGAACCTTAGGATTGGTATTGTGAATTTGGAAAAAAGCCCTAATTGCATGATAAATTAATTGGTATAATTAATTTTGGGAAATGAGAAAATTGAATAGGAAATATTCAAATTGGAATGGTATGGGATTAAAGGGTGTAGTTGGATTAATTTATCGCTCACCTAGACAAATGTTGATATTTTATCCATTTGATGCATTTATTTTTTGTTTAGAAATAACTGCCTTGGGCTATCAGTAGAGGATAGTCGTGATTGTTGTAGACAATGCATGAGGATTAGGCAAACTAAAACTAATAAATGGAATGTGTCATCGAATATGACGATTGAAAAAAATACATTAACTTTATGTATTGATTGATTATGTATATGATCTGTGTTTATATACATTGTGTTGTGTGGGAAGAGATAGGGGATGTACTCCACGGTTTAGGGAAAGATAGGGGATGGTTCTCTAAACCGAAATTTGTGTGACAATGATACAACACTCCAATGTGTATCATGGTGAAGTATGGAAGTGTTTGTTTGATTTGATATAGCACTAAAATGTATATTACTATCAATTGTGAAGTATAGAAGTGTTTCTATATTATATTGATACAGCACCAAAATGTGTATCACTTGTGAAGTAAGGAAGTGGTTTATGTGCTATTGATACAACACCAAAATGTGTATCTGTCTTGAATTTCGAAAGTGTTTTGGTAATGAGTTATAATCTGATTAAATTATTTGGCCAGGTTCTGAGCCTTGTTTTCAAACTCAAAGTTGAATAAGAAATGGAAAGTGAAATGTAACACGGTTATAATTGTCATGAAACGGTAATACGGCATGAGTTGGAATATAAGTATGGACCATCTGTTGAATGCTATTATTTTAGTCATTGTTTATAGTTGGTTTTGTATATTCTTACTGGACTGTGGCTTATCCTATATGGGACATCATTTTTAGGTACATGTAGCATGCCACCTTCAAGGACGTAGCTTGGGAGGCTTAGTGGCTGGGACTTCTTTTGTGTTTTTGGTTGTATTACATGTATATCAAGCTAAGGGCTTTCTTTGTTTAGAGTTAGCATTCTCTTTTTGTAACCAAGTGTTGACTTGGAAAATTATAAGCCCATAGGGCATTTACTTTTATTGTCAACATGTAATACATTTTGTAATGATTATTTTGATGGAATACAATTATGCTTTATTTTCTTATGTATGAGCATGCTATTGTTGGTTGATTTATGCGTTTATTTTGAGGGCGTTACACGGTATGTCTGATGCTTTATTGCTCTCCTTTGCACATCTTCTTAACTGTAAAGTTCACAGCCTTCCTTTGAAATTTCTGGGACTACCTCTAGGTGCCAATCCTGGTAAAACATCTAACTGGAAGCCTGTGCTTGACAAGATCAGATCTAAACTTTCAGGGTGGAAGAGGAAACTGTTATCTTTTGCAGGTAGATTAACTTTAATCAAGTCTACCCTATCTAGTTTACCAGTTTACTTTCTTTCTTTATTTAAGATGCCAGAAGGTGTGGCAAGAGAATTTGAAAAGATTGAGGCAGCTTTTTTATGGGGCAGTAATGATCTTAAAAGGAAGGTTCATTTAGTGAAATGGGGGAAGGGTACTAAAAGCTTTGACCAAGGGGGCTTGGGTATCAGAAGAATAAGAGATGTTAATGCTTGTCTATTGCTCAAATGGTGGTGGAAATTTGCAACTCAAGTCAACTCTCTTTGGAGAAGAGCTATATGTAGCAAATACAATATTGATGAGGCTAACTGGCATCCACCTTTAAAGCTCTCTTACAAACATTCTAGAGTTTGGAAGGACATTTTATCTATTGGGAATCATAACACAAATATTTACAATTTCTATATAGATAACTACCAAATCCAAGTGGGGGATGGAAGCAGAATTAAATTTTGCCATGACAGATGGTGTGACAGCTCTAGTCTTAAGTCTACCTTTTCCCTCCTCTTTAATCTTTCAATAGATAAAGAAGGCTCTTTACAACAATACATGGCAAGAAAAACCAGCCCAAACAATTGAAATTTTCCTCTTAGGAGAGTGCTTTTCACTTGGGAAGTGGATGAATAAGCTAACTTACTTGGACTACTATTAACAGCTCCCTCTCTATCACTTGGCAAGCCTGATCATTTTATCTGGGCTACTGCCTCTGCAAGTCCTGGTGTATTTTCGGTGTCCTCTCTCTACTGTGCTACTAGCTCTATTCTAGGGCCTCACTTTAAAATTTGTAAGCATATTTGGAATGGGGTTGTCCCCCCTAAGGTTTCATTCTTTAGTTGGTTGGCCTGGAAAAACAGAATCAAGACAGCAGTATTTATGCACAGAATTGGAACTTTAGATGTTTCTGCTTCCTTCATCTGCTCATTCTGTTGTTCTGAACCTGAATCTGCTGTCCACATCTTGCTTCATTGCCCATTTTCTTGGTTGATTTGGTCGTCTATAATTAATGAGTGGGGGTTCTCTTGGTGCATTCAAGGTTCAGTGGATGATCTCCTCCAATGGTGGATGACTGTCAATTTCAAGAATATTGATAGGTTAATTTGGAGAGCCATCCCCCTTATTGTTCTTTGGTCGCTTTGGAAACTTAGGAATGAATGTGTTTTTGTAGAGGCTCAACCTAATCTCTCTGGCTTGAGTGAAAATATCAAAATCAGAGCAGCACTTTGGCTGAAAGCATCTATTAAGGATCTTCCCTATTCAGTTGATGATTTAACTTTCAATTGGCGTCAAATCAGAGGATGTTCTTAACTGTTCTGAGTTGGTCTGTGTTGGTTTTGCTAGTATATTTTGGGCTCTCGTTTGTTATCTGATCTCTGGGTTTGTATTGATGTCCTGATGTATTCAGTTGGTAGGCAGAGGAGTTTGTTATATTATTAGTGTTCTATGCTTGTAATTGATTCAGTTGGTGGATGAAGGAGATGAGGGTAGTTTGTAGTATGTAGTCTGTTGGAGCTGTTTAGCTTTAAGTGTTGAGCTCTGTTGCATCTTTTCTGCAGTTCTGGATGACACTCAGTTGAAGCTGGTTTGGTTGTGTGTATGAATTTATTGGTATTGTTGTTGTGTGTATGAATTTATTGGTCTGCTGGTATGCTAAAGTGTGTTTGCTGTGTGTGCTCCGATCCAATCTGTTGGAGTTTTGGGTTTGGGCTGCTAGCATGCTAAGAGTGGTGGTAGTCATATTTCTCTAATTGGTTTATGGTTCTAACAAGGCTTCCCTATGATCCTTGCGCTTTTTATACATTGTGTGGACGGTTGGGGATCTTGTCTTGCTGGGCTAATTTGATTTGTTCTGCTTGGCAGCTACAACTATGAAATTCATAGTGACTTCTAATATGTTAAGGTAAGCATGGTTGCGGCTGAGCCATTGCTGGTATGATCTCTGCTGTGTGTGGGTGGGTTGGTGCCTTGTCTTTGGTATGCTGTTGGTCTACTTGGACTTCTGCTCTGTTGTCCTAGTTCTCCATCTCCAGATTTGGCAGGGTTTATGGATGTTGTCCTGGTCTGCTGTTGGTCTGACGTTAGTTTGTTGGTGGTTTGCTATGTTGGACTGCCATGGTGTGCTTCTGTTTGTGGCTGAATGTGTGTGTGTCTAGGCTGATGGCAAAGGTTTAAGTATGCATTATAATTTGGTTTTGGATAAAGTCCTAGTATGTTATGGTCAGCTACTGGTTCAAGTATGCAATAGGATTCTGGGCTGCTGTTGTGTAGTGCTCCTGCTGGAGTCTCAATGACTGCTGTTTGTGGTTGAATGGACTCACAGGCCTATCGGTTTTGTGTTATGGTCTCATAGGCTTGTCTGTTTGTCTGCTGCTTTGTGGTTGACTTTGTCTTGTGCTTTGGGCTGATATGGACTCATAGGCTTATCTGTGGTGTAATTGAATGGTGTTCTGTCTTATGCTCCAGCAGAGGAGTATTTTTATTGCTTTTTTGTTTTTGTTTTGTTTTGTTTCGCTCTGAATATTGGTTTCTCACCAACTTGGAGCTTCGAGTGTGTGCTAGTAGATGATTTGGTGTGCGTCTAGGTGCTAACCTAGTTGGGATCTAAATGTTTCACTGTGATGCTTTTTACACCCTCTTCTTTATTGATATACATTATCATATTCGTTATGTTTTTTCATCAATAAAGCTTCTCTTTTACCGATCAAAAAAAAAAAAAAAAAAGAGTTGCAAATAAGTCAAGCCAAAGTCTAACCTATAATTTGGAGCGTTCAAATTTGCTTATTAAAATCACTAATTCGACTTGTCAAATATTTGATGAACTCAAGCTTGGCTCAAGCTCTTGATTACATAAAAGAGCCAAATTCGAACTTACAAATATATCATTGAGCTCTGCTTAAAATATAAATTACCCTTGTGGTTGTGAAAATTGCATTTCGCCCATGAGGTTTTTAATTTCATAACAAATGTCCCTTTTATTAATAAATCATCAACTCAATTAACATTTTTTAATGATATTAGAAATATATTTTAATTAATAATTCATATAATTTTATTATTCTATGGGAGGCCAGTTATAGATTTTATTTTTTCAATTAATTCTATTAAATAAAAAATTCTGATAAGGAGATATTTATAATTTTCTAAATCACATGGGGTAATTTGTATTTTAATTAAATTTCAAGGATGTATTTGTAATTTATCTTTTTTTGTGATTTTTTTAATTATTTTTTTTTAAAAAATTGTGTAAGAAAAAATAGAAAAAATAATTTGACAATTTGTAATTTTTTTTAACTAAAAATTTTACTTCCCAAGTTAGGCCGGATTAATTCTAATCATCATAGCAATCGTAGTCACTCTATTGCAAATTTCACGTAGAATTTTTCTCTTTCAAGGAAAATAAAGGGGTGAAGGAATTATATATTCGTCTACCCAAGTAATTAGTTGATCTTCATCCTAACCAAGCAAATAATTTGATAACTCTTGATAAGATTTGCATAGTGTATCTTTCCATGAAAAAAAAAAAAAAAAATAGTGAGAAGCTAAGATCACTAACCTATAATATAGGGATACATAGAGTTGCAAATAAATCGAGTCAAACTTTTGAGTGTTCAAATTTGCTTATTAAAATTACCAATCAAGCTTGACTTGTAAAATATTTGATGAACTCAAGCTTGGCTCAAGCTCTTGATTACATAAAAGGGCCAAATTCGAACTTGAGCTCCAGTTTGAAAAAAAAAAATAAAATTAAACTTAAGTTAATTTACTAATTAATGTTTATAATAATAATAAATTCTATCAATCAAATATGTAAATTTACACAAATACCAAACATAAATAGAAAAATAAAATAGATTATTAAAAATTTGTTTGATATATTATTAAAAATAACAATTAATTTATTCTTTTTATGTTCGCGAGCCTTATCGAGTTAAGTTTAGGACTACTTGAGCTCAGCATGATTAATAAACGAGTTTAAAAATCGAGTTCGGCTTGTTTAATGAGCTCGAGCTGTTTATAAACAATTCCGTTCATTTGTAACCTTAAGGGTACATACCATATGCAACTTAGCACAAAAATTATGTAACTTTACTACAAAATTTCGTAATATCAATCACAAACAAACTTTTGCAACATCAATTACAAAATTTTGGTCATTTTGTTACTCTAATTTATTGCGAGGTTACATATTTTGTGATAGGATAAATATGGTATGCACCCCTAAAGGGATGTACACTGTAGCATTTTTGTATAATTTAAGCAATTATCTTATCATCCTTACAAGTCTCGATTTTCATCTCACTTATGTTTTATTCACGCATTTTTACAACGTCACAACATTCACTTCTTCCAATTTATAAAAAATTGAGAAAGATAAAGTAAATAATAGGTACTCGTTCATGAACATGATAAGTATATAATGATAGGTATATATAGAGAGAAGGAGTGGATAAGTAACAATGATTTTCATATGATAGATTAAATTATTTAATTTAAAAAAATGACTATCGTGATTTTCAATAATATTACTCGGGGGGGGGGGGGGGGGTGTAAATTAATTTCTTTGACAGATATAATCGTTTCTCTTTTATGTAAAATTCTAAAAAAAATAACCTCCTCCTTTTATTGATTTTGAATGTTATTCTCATCAAGAACTAAACTAAACTATAATAATGTTATTCTCATCAAGAACTAAACTACTTGTTTATTTCATCAATAAAGTTTCTTTTTTGCCGATCAAAAAAAAAAAGAACTAAACTATAATAGATAGTATATTTCAAGAATTAGAATGGGGGAAAAAAATTGAGAACTAAAGTATAACACACCACACGTATATGAAAAATGTTTCAGACCTACCTCAAGGAGCCTTGTCGCCGGAGAGAAAACCTAAACTCTAGAGATAGAATCAACAGAACAACTCCCACTCAATGAACAAGTTGATAAACCAAACATATAAGTCGTAACAATTTGGTTGTTCCCTCTGAAACTATCAACGGATTCGAAGAAGAAACTTGAGGAGCTGAATGAGTTTAAATGAAGTTACTAATTATAATAAAGTTGTTATAAACCATTGATATAATTAAGGGTTAAATTCATTTTACCGTTTGTGGTTTGGAATTAAAGTACTTTATCCCTTATGATTCAAATATAGTCAAAAAGTCATCATGTTACTTTATCCCTTATGATTCAAATACAGTCAAAAAGTCCTTATGTAATTTTAAACTAAAGTGTCACCGATAGGTTTTCTATCCAAACTAATGGAAGGTGTATCACACACCAATTACCAATTTTGAGAGTGGGTTTAGTTTTCTGAAAAAATAAATTGAAATTAATACAACAAAAAGATAATTTTATCCCAATTTTCTCTAAACCTAAAATTAGATTAATATGCTAATTAAAATAAAATATAATTAAGGATAGATCTAAGATATAAAATATAATTAAGAATTTATTAAAAGTATAATTAAATAAAAATACTATAAAATAAATAATAATTAAAATTTGATCTAAAATATGATTAATTAAAATTAAATTAACATGTTGAAAAAAATAATAAATAATTAACAATTTAGAATTAGTTGTGACATAAAATATAATTAATTTAAAATTAGATTAAAAAACAAGGAATTACATTAAATAATTAAATATTTAAGATTAATTGTGATCTAAAATATAATTAAATTAGAATTAGAATAAAAAGTTAAGAATTACAGTAAATAGTTAAAATTTTATAAATATTGTGATTTAATTGAATTAATGTTAGACATTATAACACTACAGGAAATGACAGAGGAGAGAGAAAAAAATAACAAAAAAGGTATAAGATTTTAGGGCATTACAATCTTCTCACATATGTAGTTAACAGTGTTCACGATTACACTTTGGTCCAAAACCACACGACAACTTTGTGACTATTTTTGAACAATAATGGATAAAGTGCTTTTGTCTCGATCCACAACTGAGGTAAAATTTTACCCTATAATTAATTGTAGGGATTTAACATTGAAAGCTTTAAAACAAAGTTTCTTCTGTCGGTAAGTTGTGACTTGATGTAACTCTATGCTATTTCTCTTTTAATATATGTCATGTTTGACTTATCCTAAAAAAAAAAAAAAAAATTAAACAAAACAAAACAAAGCAAAAAACTTCAACTACAAAATTGATGACTAGTGATGCAATTTGGCGCATCTCATGATAACTGTAGCTTTTGTGTAAAGATTTATAAAGACGTGCAAGAAAAAAAATAAAATTATTCACGCTATAAATATAACTAGTTGATCTTGTTCACCTAACCAAGCAAATAATGTCATCTCACAACGTTTAACTTAAGCAATTATTCCATCATCCTTGCAAGTCTTGAATTTGGCCTCAGTTATGTTCTCACTTCTTTCAATCTGTAATAGAGACAAAGACAGAGATAGTAAATGTCAATGAGTCGTGCATGATATAGAGAGAAGTGGTGAATATGATTAACAATGACATTTTCATATGATAGATTATATAGTTTTATTTTTTAAAAATTAATATTACTCTGTGGGGGTAGATTAACTTATTTTAAATGGATATGTAAATGGTGTATCAGTAATACAGAGTTAATATGTAATACTCACCTCAAGGTGCTTTGTCACCGGCGAGAACACCCGAACTTTAGAGATATAATCAGTAGAGTGATTTCCACTTGATGAACAAGTTGGTAACCCACGTGGTGAAGATCGAACATAAGTTGTAACAATTTGGTTATTCCTTCTGGAACTATTGATGGATTCAAAGAAAAAAATATGAGGAGCTTCACACGGATCAACAAAAGGCGGCCACCGCGTGTTGAACATGTAGAGTGGTGGCATTTCCTTGAGCCATGGTCTAAATGTCTCAAGTGGCCTTTTCAAAATACTTCTTGACAACACTTTTTCATAAATATGGGCAGAGTAGCCCCATGATATGGAAAAAGACCAGTTGGTTTGTTTTTGGTAGCAAATAGTTTGTTGCAACTTACGAGACTGGTCGATTTTTGCAGCTTTCATGAGGTGATTTGTGGATTGGAAACGGTTCATGGAGGGGAAGATTGGCTCTACCTTGTCGAAATGGTGGAGGGAGAGTAATGGAGATTGCGGGTGAGATGATAGAAAACCTGATATGTCACCACGTAAATCAATCTGCATTGTATATATTCGTTCGCAAATAAATTTTAATTTCCATATAAACTTTTGTTTTTGTGCGAATCATTTAACAAAAGTAAGTTTATTGATCATGGAAACCAATTACACTTCTAAAAAGATAGTGTGTTTTGATGTGTTATGAATTTTTGTATCATCATATATCTTTAGCATGTGTCTGTGTCAATGTGTCCTTACTGATGAACTTGAAGCCCCAAATGGCCAACTCCATCTTGGTTTTCTTTTCAATTTTAACATAGGTATGTGAACTTGATGCTCCATGCCAGCCCATAACTACCACATACTTTTTATTCCTTTTATATTTCAACATGAGCAATTGAACATACTTAGAAAAGCATTATTTAGAAATTAGAATCATTGATCTACATTTATTGTGAGTGACCAACATCTCACTAAGTCTAAATCTACATCACACACTCACTTTTAAAATAAGATTCAAGATAAATTTTTATAATTCATAACATTTTTATTTTAACATAGATATGTGATCTTGAAGGCAGATCCCAGACCACTACCTCCAAATTATAGTGAATATGTGCAGAAAAATTGACAATGAAAACAACTACCTCCAAACTGTTTTTTTTTTTTTTTAGTGATCTTTTTATGTGCCTGAGTTCTTAATTCCTGAAAAAAATTTAAAAGATATAAAATCATATCCCAAAATTAGACACAATCTTTTTCACATGAGGTGGGACCTATAGTAAATGCACAACAATGCTACATTTCCTAATTTACCACTCCTAAACCATCTCTAATGATGTGGTATTGAGATTAGACTCCACATAATAAAATGTTTGACAACTCAAAATTTGACATCTATTAGACACATCATTAGGAATGATAAATTAGTGTCTCAAGTATTTTTCTTAAATTTGTGATTCTCACCTCATACGAGAAAATTATGTCTATGATCAAATTTTATGCATGTAGAACTGTATAGAAATTAATTACCTGGTGAATCCCTCTCTCGGCAGAAAATGGAACCCCCAACTCATGTACACAATACTTAGTAATCAAATCTGCTGATTTCAAATATGGATATCTCCTTAAACACCCTTCTGAATCTTTAACCATTGCTGCAACTAAAGGATAACTCAAAGCAAATCCAGCTCCACCAAACCCTTGATCAAATGAGAACAAAAAATTCAACATAATAAACTCCGAATGTCCCCCAATGTAAACATACTTAGTATGATCATATTTTCCCAAAACATCAACCCAATTGTCCACAAAAAAGATAGAATCATCATCCCCCATCACATACCACCTCACCCCCTCGTCGCCCTCCTTAAATACCTCCAAAATCACATGCACCATACGAGCCATGATTGGCGCGCCATGTTTTGACTCTTCTATGATTTTGGATCTGTCATTGGACACGCGAAGAGGAGGAGAGGAGGGCGGCCAGGCAAGGAGGTCATCGGTGGGATGAGTGTCGAGGAAGAGATATCCACGTGTTACGTTGGGGCGCCACCATGACTCGATGTATGCTTTTCGGTATCTCCATGCATTGAGAGAGCCTACAAGGCCAAAAACAAGATGGTTAAGGTTGGTGGGAGAGGAATGATAGGTATAAGTGAGGTTATTAGGTTGTTGGGAAGGTGGTGTCACTGGCCATATGTCTTCTAAGGGGGTGAAGAATTGAAAAGATAGGCAGCTGGATTGGATGAAAATGAATATGTATGCTGAGTAGTGGACTAGTGCTGAAATACACAGAATTTTGCAGATGTTCACAGCAAATTTATCTGATAAAAATCTGTTGAACTTGATGGAATTTGTTGAAGAGTTATGGTGAGAATGATGAAAACAGTAAGTTGAAAGAAGTAGGTGGGAATGTGATGGAATCAATCCATAGGACTTGTGTATGTCTTGACTTTGTTGTGAAGAATCATTGTACACATTTTTATAGTGATAAGTTAGATGTCAACGGACATTAAAATGTTATTTCTCCATTTTTTTTTCTTCACAAATTCAAGATTCAAAACCTAAATGAATTAATTGCATTTCCGGAATCTACAACTTTATAAAATGCTTTTTATTTTAATTAATTATGTTCCTTAAAAAAATAAAAATAAAAATAAAAACCTTATCCTAACAAAAGAAAAAAGAAAAAAGAAAAGAAGATAGAAAAATATATAAACTAAGGAAGTTTGTTGGGTAGATGGGAGGGAGTGACTGTATACTATCTTGTTTTTTGGTACCTGAGTTCATATACTATCATAGAGAAAAAGCAAATTACCAGACCAATAACTACCACCCACTCTATGCGTCATACATGTATCTACGGAGATCCAACTCAAATATATGAGTTTTTTCTTATTTTTCTTATTCATTGGGTAGGGTAAGTGATATTTTTTAAATATCCACAAGGGATGGATACCCACTAATTTCTCCATATGTTATTTTTTTTATTTTTTATTTTTTATTTTTTTAAGATTCACAATCAAGACTAAATATAAATTCAATCTTTTTTCTTTTATTTATTTATTTATTTTTTCAAGTTCACAACCAACCTTTTTTTTTTTTATTTTTTTTATTTAAGATCCACAACCAAAGCTAAATATACATCCAATTTTTATTTTTTATTTTTAAGGTTCACGACTATTTTTTTTTTTAATTTTTAAGATTCACAACCAAAACTAAATATACATTCAATATTTTTTCTTTTGTTTTATTTTTTTATTTTTTTTAAGGTTCACAATCATTTTTTTTTTTTAAGATTCACAACCAAAGCTAAATATACATTCAATCTTATTTTATTTTATTTTGCTCAACAATAAAATCAAATACACATTAATTAACATTGTCACATTATTCTTGTCAAATTTTATGCATATCTAGAATTTTTAAATTTATTTAAAAAAATTAAGGACACTGTCTAATGCAGGTTTCGGTTTGCTTTTCTATGTTATTTTATTTTGTTATGTATTGTAATTTTCAGAATGGTTTGCTTGTTCTGAAATTTCAATTACCGAGTATGAATCTATTTGTTTTATATTATCACACAATTTATACAACATATATCTATATATATATATATATGAATGTATTTGAAAATAAGGAAATTGTAGAGAATTGAAACAAGCATGAGTCGTGATTGGTTAGAAAGCACGGGTACAAAGATTTATTTGCTAGAAAAACAAAAAGGGGATACAAAGTCTTATTAAATAATTTTTTTTAAAATAAAAGAATTTTTCTTAGTTATGAATAGATTTAACTGAAATCAGCTTGTTTCCCAATGTTATGCTTCATTTATTTAGATAGAAAATATTTTTTAATGAAAAATATTTTTTATAAAAAAAATTAAAAATATATATTTTTATATTTGGTGGTGGTGGTGATGGAACGAAAGTGAAAGTAGAGATTGTGGCATAGTAGTGGGGTGATGGCGGCAGTGACGATGGTAGTGGCTATGGTGATGGTAGTGTGATAGTGAAGGTGAGAATGGTAGTGATGGTGTTGTGAAATTAGTAAAAATTTAATTGAAAAAATATTTTTTGTTTTTTAAAAGTAACAAATAACAAAATTTGTGGGGGACTAAAAGAAGAAGATAGAGGATGGATTAGATGTGGTAAGGCATAGATATCTTAAAATGAGTGGTTCATATTTGTTAACAGGTATAATTAGATTTTGAATAAATTAAAATGAATGGTTCAAATTTGCTAAGAGAAGGATGGTTTAATGTCTAAAATGTCTGTGGCTAAGAGATCAACAAACAATTCCTTGCTTATGCCCTGATGTAATTTAATATGGGTTTTATAACACTTTCTTCAAACAGGTTCTTTCACATTTTATTTATTCAAACAGGCTCTTATAACATTGTAAACAGGTTCTTATAACATGTAGGGGAAAGAGTGAGAGTGAGAGAGAGAGAGAGAGATGGTTGTAATTTTTTTTTTAATCTTCCATGTTCTTCCACATTTTTTTTTTCAATTACTAAAAGTTATTTGATTGTCTCAAAATTATATATTTGATTATTATAAAACAAACTTTTAATTAATTAATCAATGTGTATTTGATTTTGTTGTTGAATCAAATAAAATAAAATAAGATTGAATGTATATTTAGCTTTTGTTGTGAATCTTAAAAAAAAAAATAAAAAAAATAAAAAAAATAAGTTGTTAACATTAAATATATTAAAAAATAAAGAAAAAAGATTGAAGGTATATTTAGCTAAAACCTTTAAAAAAAAAAAGGAAAAAAAAAAAGAAGAAAAGTTGTTAACATTAAATATATTAAAAAAGAAAGAAAAAAGATTGAAGGTATATTTAGCTTTTGTTGTGAACCTTAAAAAAAAAAAAAAAAAAAAAGTTTGTTAACATTAAATATATTTAAAAAGAAAGAAAAAAGATTGAAGGTATATTTAGCTTTTGTTGTGAATCTTTAAATAAATAAATAAAAAAATAAAAATAAAAATAATTGTTATTAACATTAAATATAAAAAATAAAAGTAAAATAAAAATAGGGATTAAAGTGGGTTGGGAAAAATCCAAACCCATTAAAAAATGGGGAGGGTGGTACCCATGGGGAATGGGAAATGAGGATTGGGGAAAATTTATTATAGGGAAATGGGGATGCGGAATTAATATCCACCCCCATTAACCCCATTGCCATCCCTACACATAACCACTATACATACCTATATACATATGGTTGAAATAATATTGAAGAAATATCGCATTAGTAGAGTTTTGAGAAAATAATTACAAATTAGTAAAACAAAATTTATAAATATTAATAATTATAATTATAATTATAATTTTTTTTTTAATATTTTTTTTCTGAGATCTATTAAGATGTAATTACTCCAATAATATATAATATCATAAATACAGATTAAATTTACATAATAAATTACGAATGTGATACAAAACTCATTATAAGAGATTTATTTGTGCACTTAGACTTATTCAACCAAATACATATCTTGGATTTTTTGTTTTAAATTACTAATATTGGTTTCCTTTAAATCATATTTCTTAAAGGAAAATGTTTGGTAGCTCAAAATTTTGTCAAAGTCAAGTTCTTCATTTTATATATTTTTTTATAATTTTTTTTTTATAGGAAGGAAGGGTCGAGTCGTTCAGATTATATAAATAGATGAATAAGTTGACTTACGATTAAAACTTACTTAGTTGTTTTGGAAAGATAGTTAAAAATTGATTTTTTAATTTTTTTAACCTTTTTTGAAATTATGTATAAAAAATGTGAGAGATTGTATAACTCAAAATAGATTAAAAACTAAAAGATAATTTTTAACTATCTTCTTAAAATAACCCTTACAAATTAACTCAACTTACATTGTTTATACCAAAGCTCTCCTTAACTCTAATATACCATTAACCAAAATCCACATCCTTTATTTTAATCAAATATTTTTTAAAATTTTGTTATTTTGTATATTGATTTGTAAAAAATAATTTGAATAACATCACACATCTAATTAACTTATGGGTTTTGTATTAAAATGAATATAATTTTCACCCATTATGTAGTTGTATGTAATTAGTAGAGCAGTGTTGTTGGGCTGCGCTTCGGCTTATATAAAGATGTTTTAGGAAGATAATAAAAAGTTAGTTTTTAGTTTTTTACCATACTTTTTAGCTTTTTTAGAAAGTGATTTGGGAAATTAGTAAAAAGATACTTTTGGCTTTTTTGAGTTAATATTTGTTATGATGTCACATCACAATAAAATGACTAAAATATCCCACCCAAATTAGGAAATTTACTTTTTTACCCAATGTGGCTCATTTAGTTGTTTGTTGAAACATGGAGGGTAATCATGTAATTTCACATATTGCGTTTTGTGTGCTTCCCAAATGATGTTCTAGCTTTTTGTAGCTGCCCAGGCTGCGGCTTTGGAAGCTGCAAAATGCAACTTTTTGTTGGGTTCCCAAATGACCACATAGTAGACGTTAGTTATTAGTTGTGAGGTGAGTTAGAGCATCTTCAACGGTTGAACAAATTTTTTTATCAAATTTGAGTTAAAAAAAGTCAATTTTCTCATTCTAATACCAACAGCTCCAACCGTTCACTATAGTGTGCATCAAACAGAGAGGGTCGTCCGGGGGGTCGATCGGCCGGTCTACCTGTAAGAGCAAATTTGAAGTTTTTGCCTTCATTTCTGTTGCTTCAAAAAAATGCTTAGGTGGTCGACTGGGTAGTCGACCCCGTAGTGTAAATTTTCACAAATTTCTGCTTTTAAGGGGTCATCCGGTGGGACATCCGGTCGGGTCCAACTCAATGGCTATGCATAGTAAATTGGTGAAAGGGGCAAGCTGTTCTCAGTTTGGTAAAACATTTGATGTTTTCTCAATTTGATACTGCTTTGTTGCAACCATTGGAGCACAAAAGCACATTTTTTTCATCAAATTTGAATTTGATGTTGGATTTGGTGAACGGTTAGAGATAGCCTTAGTAATCAACAACATACTTTGGTCTCGTTTTGGAAGTTAACTATTTTAGTTGGTTATTTTTGACTATTTTGTAGGTTAAAATTTTTGTGTTTGAGAAGATGATTAAATTTTTTTGTAATTTGATGTGATATTTGTGAGAGAGAGTGAAATGAATATAGATTTGATATGACATTTTGTCGTATTAGCTATCTTAGTCTATTTTGTTTTCTTGTGAATTCTAGTTCAAAAAAAAGTTGAAATCCAACTTGCCAAACAGGGTCTTATTGTAAGATAAGAAGAAATTACTATTTACGGTAGATTTTAAAAAAATTTAATTTTAATTATTAATATCTATAATTTTTACAATTTTTTCTAACAACTACTAATGTATAATTTTCTCTAAAAATAAAGAAATTCATAACATATTAATAAATTCTCAATCTATCACGAATATTTCAATATATATATATATATATTGGTTTGGGAATAGATTATTTTAATAACATTTTGACTTTTTTATTAAAATATATTTGAGATAATTTTTAAATTTTTTATAAAAAAATACAAAAAATGGAGAAAAAATGAAATTGTTTGACATTTTAACTTTCTTTTTAGGATGTTCCAAATTAAGCCATAAATATATGAATATTGCTATACAAGTCTAAAAATTAAACTCACAAGTTCATTGATATGATAATTAATTAGAATAGTTAAGGCAACACACTCTCTCCTATCTTTTCTAATCAATAATTAATTATATCACTTATATATTATTAAATTAAGAAAGTAGACTTGTATATTATTTTCTAAATATATTATGAAAATTAGTAATGATTTAGACCCTCACAAAACATCACCCCCTACAACCCTCGTTCACTTGTAATTGGTCCAAGTAAGAAAGAAAAAAAAATACAAATATATCATTAATTTACATCACTGTAGGGGTGGTGAGGGTTTGCCAAAAGGGGTCTCAAAGATTCTTCTATGAAAACAGTAATGATTAAGCTCTCTCACAGTTGGCCCCCACGCGTGTCGCCTCTAAGATGAATACTGAGAACCAAGATCCCCTCATTGCATTTCCTACTTGCAAGTTCATTGGGCCCACTTTTAGGCCCAATTTTGATAATTCGAACTGTTCATATTTTAAGATTTGTTCAGTATATCATACCTGTAAAAAATCAAGTTGATCGGATATCAGAAAGCATGTGTTCGAAAAACTGTTTATTAAATTCTTTAAAAAAATAGTTTTTAGTTCGAGTTTTCCGAACACATGCTTTCTGATATCTGATCAGCTTGATGTTTTACAGGTATGATATATTGAATAAATCTTAAAATATGAATTGTTCAGATTATCAAAATTAAACCTAAAAGTGAGCCCAATAAATTTACAAATAAAAATGGGGAACTTACTGATAAGTCCCATGTACTAAGTTCAAGATCCAGCTAATCCCAAAACAAAATACTTGCACCAATTAGTCCAACACATTTTTAATTGTTACCAAAAAATCCTTTTTTTTTTTTTTAATTTACGTATAATCGCTCACATCTTACTATCGCTTGACTTCCGTCAAGCGGTCATGGGAGACTGGTCGGAATGTTGAACATCGCGGGAAAGTCGAGGGATTGTTTAAAACATGTTATGAAACTGTAAAAAAAAAAAAAATTTTGCATGTTATAAAACTGCAAAATTTTACAGTTTTAAACCATGATTCATTCCAGCACCAAAAAAAAAAATTCAAACTGCAAAATTTTACAGTTTTCACCGCCTGTAACTAAAACTCGAAAATTACTTGTTCAGAATTCGAAAATTTTCTCATTACAAATTTGTGTGATAGCTATACAAATCAAAGTTATTACAGATCTATTTCAATGATATTATAGATCTATTTTATCATCAACAACAACAACCATAGATCAAAAACTATCCCCAAAAAAAATCTGTAAATAGAGAGAGAAAGAGAGAGAAATTGACAACCATATTCATGGTAGATTCTTACAACAGTTACAGCAAGCTTCGTAGATCTGCTGTGGGTACTTCACAGGCACGGCCTCATCTAGCTTCTGATTGATTTCTTCTATCAGAGTCATCCAATAGGTTTGAAGATCGAATTTCGTCGACACTAACGATGATGGTGTCGATGATGAAGAAGAAGAAACAGAGCATCGAATTTTGGGATGCGAAATTGATCTGAAGAACGCATTGTTGATGAAAAACGGATTGTTGATGATGATGAAAAATCTGCAGAAAATTTCCAGATCTGAAGATTTTTTTTTGTTGATGTTGATGAACCCATTGTTGATGATGAACACGTAACAAGAGAGGCAAAAACCAGAGAGATAAAGGAAAGGATTTTTTGGAACACTCAAAAAGTTTTGGGATTAAATGGTCACCACATGTTTCACATGGGACCTCCCAATAATTTCCCCAATAAAAAATGTAAGAAAAAAAATACAAGAAGAGGATCTTGATTCGAATAGTGAAGCCCTAACTCTCGCCATTGAACATGGAAACACCCCACGCCAAATTAATGCACCACATTTGCCCACAAGTTACTCTAAATAAAGTATATCTCCTTTCTGGGAATTGTTCAGGGTATAAAATTTTTTACTAAATAAATGATTAAATATTTTATATGAGTGTAGAATTTACACTTTTGTAAATCTCACACCCATTTTTGTTGTGTTTGGTTAGGGGATTTGAAGATGAATTTGGAAAGGGAAATAGAAAAGGTAGGTGAAATGTAAATAAAATATACTTATATTTCACTTAATTTCACACATTTTTATCTTTTCTTTTTCCAAATCTCTCCCTAAATCTCCTAACCAAATACAGCGTTAAAATATTTAGTCATTCATTTAATTAAAAAATTAAGACCCATAACATTTTCCTTTCTATAAACTTCTTCATCCGACTAGAGAGGTCTAGTTTGATTTGCCGTGGACAGAAGCATACTGTGAGGTCCACTTGAAATTTGTTATAAACTTATTTTGATAATTCAAATTATTTATATCGTAGAATTCATCAACCATATTATCTATAAAAAAATAAGTTAAATTTGATTTAATGATTCGAATTGTTCATTTTAAGCTCTTTTGGAAAGATGGCTAAAAGTCAAATGACTTTTAACTTATTTTGAGTAACATCATCTCGCTAATTTTTTACACATTTTTTAAACAAAATTCAAAAAATCAATTTTTAACCAATTTCTCAAAACAACCCTTTATATTTGTAAAGCACATTAGACATATCAAAAATCAAGTTGTTTAGATATCAATAACCACTAGATCAAAGTCCAAACAACCGATTAACTTAATTTTTTATATGAATAATATACTCGACAAATTTCACAAGATGGATATGACTGTGCCCAAAGAGGGCCAAATTGGATTTCTCCAGTCTTGAGATGAGCTACTTCATTTCTTTTAGTCTTCATTTGGGAAGAGTTAAAATAGTCTGACTTTTTGGCTATTTTAACAGGACTTTTTAAACCTCGTTTAGTTTTTAATTTTGACTTTTTTAACTTTTGTGAGAGAAAAAATATAATGATTATGGTTTAGATGTAACATTTTATCTTATTAACTTATGCAGTCAATTTTATCTTTTGTACTTTTTTAGCCAAAACCAAATGTAGCTTTAGTTCAGAATAATTGCTTGACTTCCAATTATGCGTTGAATGCCAATTGTCTAATTTGTTATAATTTTTTTTCATATTTGTAATTAATCTTCTATCGATTCATATAAAAAAAAAATAATAAAAAACTTATAATTTATATACAAAATGATAATTTATAAATATTAATATGGTAATCTTGAGTTATGATTTTAAAAATTAACAACGATTTATGTCACCAAATTTGTCATCTCTTTGGTAAATACTATTATTTTTCAAATATAATAAGATATATATATATATATATATATATTATTTTTATTAGATAAATACACACAAAGTGACCATTCTATTTCATTGAAATTGCTCTAAAGAGACTAAAAAACAATCATTCTATTTCATTTCATTTTAGTAAATCAAATACTATTTAAGAAGTTAGGATTTGACTCTCTCTACATATGAATCTCTTTCCATTTAAATATCTAATTCAAAATAATTTTCACAATATTTACAATTTATAATTGATCCTCTAGCAACCGAAAGCAAAAAAGAATAATAAAGCTTTGGCCTAGTTTGGCATAATAAAAAAAAGTCAAAAAATCACTATCCTATTTAAGTTACATCATTTCATTTAAATCGCACATCTCTCTACCACATTACTTCAAAGTCAATTCATATTTCATATTTTTTCGTAAAAAGTTAAAAAATACACTTATTTAGATCATCTCGAACAACCCTAAGCCAGTTCTTTTACAGTGGAGTGAGTGTATTTGCTAGTGAAAAAATAGTTAAACTCAGAGAAGAACTGCTGTTGAGAAAGCAACTGTGGAGGAGACAACTAATTTCATTCTCTGTAAGACTTTGAAATGGTCCATGCTCTCAATAAAATCATTGGGCCTATTATCAATATGGTGTGCCTTTCATGGGTCCATGCTCTCAATAAAATCATTGGGCCTATTATCAATATGGTGTGCCTTTCATTGGTAACATGTTAAGACTCTCTCTCTCCCTCTCCCTTTCCCTCTCTCTCTCTCTCTCTCTCTCTCTCTCTCTCTCTCATCAATAGTCTTCAGCTTCTGGTGAGAAAAAAAAATTTGCAAAAAAACTCATATGTATGGATGTCCCAATCCACTTTCAAAAAACGATGCAGAAAATAATGAGAAAGAATTGATGTTAGGTGAGGTTGGTTTCACATAGTGAATCAATCTCATTCCTATCAACTTGCTATCTTATCTTCTATAGCTTGGGGACGAAAAAAAAAATTGAAAAAAGGTTCTCATGAACCCATCAAGGTAACCCCAGCAGTTTAAAGTTGTCACTGAAACCAACTATAAACCAAGAGATCTTGACTTGCTTGATCCCTCTGTGGCTTCTAGGTGATAACAGATATCCGAAATTTACCGTGTCCAAATTTAGCCACAAATTTGGTAGATTGTAATTGTATTGGGCATATGATCCAGCTATCATACTTACAGTTATGTTTTTTATCAACCGGCAAGAGACTGTTGACAATATATAAAAAATATATATATACAAACCCACAATTATAGTCCAACAACTGTAGAAGCCCAACCAGCCTAAAAAAGAATCCCTACTTAATGAGGAAGAAACAATTTGCCCAACAGACTTTGAATTTGCTAAAGTTTAAGATCTCAACTTTATAAGTGAAATTGGCATATTATGAGACTAGTATGTACTAATGTCAATGATCTAAAATGTTCATCTCATTTTACAAGCTGAAAAGAATAGGCATACAAAATATTGAGTTGATCAGACATAAGTAAAAACCCCATAAAAGAGAAGAACTGAATAATAGAACAAAGAGTCCTACAATAGGAATGAAATCATCAATCCTTACATTTTAACAAGGATTGACTCCCTGATCTTCTAGATAGAAGTGTACAAGAGAGACCAACTGAGCTAGCTCAATTAGTTCCTAGTTACGACTCAACAATGATAAAATTAGAGTTGTAAAAGGCTGAGTTGAGCAGAGTAATATGTTGTTCAAACTTGATCTTGACGAATTTCTAAATGTATTCAAACTTGACTTGTTTATCTTTTGAACATATCTCAAATGAACTTGAAACAAACTAATTACAGGCCAAGCTTGTGCACTTTGATTTTTTATAGTATGTTATTTAAGCTTAGATTAAAAAATTAAGGAACTTTAAGAGGCTCAAGTTTGACTTGTTTACAACTAACTGATCTCAAATGAGCTTTTAAGTTAACCTTGGGTTAAACTTCAAGTCCCACAAACCTTCCTCAAATACAAAACCACCAGTTGAAAATGAACTGACACAAATTGGATTGCATAACCAATGTTTTAACAAGCATAAAGTAACAAACATAATCTCTCCTATTTGTAATTGTATGTTTTCCTCCAAAAAAAAAAAAAAAATGAATGTTATACAATTAACATTCAGTGTTGGACCTCTAAGTGTTCTTTAGTTGATACAAGAAAGACTTTAAAATACAATTATAAAAATAGCCGGTATGAAAGCAATTCTTTATTTCTTTCTATAGTAAGTTAGAGATACCTGAGAAATTCTTATTGAAACAGCTTGAAGACAAAGATGGTGTTGCTCCAACCCCATGCATGCATTTAGAGAGTCATGCAAAGATGGCGTATGAGGATCTCCATCACAAGTGAAAATCTGAGCTGGGCATCTGTAAAACTCTCCATTCTCTTCACGTTGTTGCCTTTGTTGAGTCTCACCATTTACCATTAAGAAGGTAGAAAATTGTGGTGGGTTTGTCTCCTCTCTCTCTCTCTCTCTCTCTCTCTCTCTCTCATCTTTGTGTATAAATAGAGACGGAAGGGAGAGGATGAATGTATCATAAAATTGAGAGAGAAATCTGTGAGTTGAGTGAGAGTTTTATCTCTTTCTCTATTTTTGTATTTTGCTAAAGTTTAGTGAAATTCTCTTTTTTGCTCCGTGGATGTAGGCATTGGGCCGAACCACGTAAATATTTGTGTCTCCTTGTGTGTGTGATTGTTTATTGTTATATTCTGGGTGTTCATGATCCTAACAAAGTGGTATCAGAGTCGGTTTTGTGCGTTTTCGGAAAAACAGAGTATGTTCTGAAAATTTGCCCAGAATTCAAAGTGGTTGAAATCCACTTTTGATCACACCAGATTGAAGGCCTCGGCGAGACAAGCACAGAGGTGAAAATCGTATCGGAAAAAGAATTCGGACAGGCCTGTACGCGCCACACGCGCCTCCTGACGCCGTTCTCACGTGCTTTTACGCGCCTACATGCCGCACTCACTTCTAAAGGAAAAAGACGTGTGATATCACGCACAACACGCACTACACGCGCATACCAGACACTGACGTCATCCGAGCTGCGTCAGAGCCGAGTCAGAGTCGATAAGCCGATCTAGAGCCATTTACCAAGCCATGTTGCTGACCAAACTGTTGATTGAGCTGCTAATGTTAGCCTGACGCCAACCAATCTGGAGAAATAATCCGGTGCTTCTCAGGCGCTCCAGAATTTATCGATCTGAACCGTTCAACTTGTTTTGGCTTGATCTGAGCCATTCTGGGTCCGTTTTTTATGATCCAATAATGCTTTTCAACTATTTGAAATATTCCGAACACATCCGTAAGGTCAAATTTTGCAAATCAAATTTCAAAATTTTTAATTTTATTTTGGTTATCCAAAGTGCTTTTCTGACTAATTTGACCAGTCCGGACTCAACATTGGAGCTTGTTTTTCAAACAGAGATCATTTCCATAAAGACACTTATTGATGGAGGAATCAACGTCAACTTTAGAATCCATGATAAAGTTGACTACTTCCAACTATGCAATTTGGAAGCCTAGAATGGAGGATATCCTATATTGCCGAGATTTGTTTGACTCCATTGAGCTTAACAGAGTTAAACCAGCAACGGAAACTGACGAAGACTGGAAGCGGAAGAACTGAAAGACCATTGGCTAGATCAGACAATGGATCGATCACAGTGTCTTCCACCATATCGCCTAGGAGACTGATGCTTATACTCTCTAGACGAAGTTAGAAGGCATATACCAATTGAAGACTACTTGGAACAAAGCCCTCCTGATGAGAAGGCTTGTGAATTTGAAGTTGAAATGCAGTATCTCTATTGTTGAACACACCAGTGAGTTTCAAAATTTGGCGAACCAACTGGCAACTGTCAAAATGAAGTTAGATGATGAGATGCAGGCCCTTTCACTACTCAGTTCTTTGCCAGATAGTTGGGAGACATTGGTGGTGTCCCTCAGCAACTTTGCACCAGAAGGAAAACTACAGATGCTCTATTCAATGAAGAGACAAGGAAAAAAGATATGGGTGGAGATCAATCTTATGCCCTCGTTACAGAAAATAAAGGTAGAGGCAGGGAAAGAAACAAAAGTAAAGAACGCAACAGAGAAAGATCCCAAAACAGAGGGAAATCCAGAAAAGGTACCAACCAGCCAAGGTTCAAGTGTTACCATTGTCGCCAAGAGGGTCACATAAAGAAATATTACTATGCCTTGAAGGGAGAACAAAAATAAGACAATAGACAGTCAAAGACCGAAGATAGGAACGCTGCAGTTACTATCTCAGAGGATATTGCATTATTCTCTATTGAAAAAGAAGAATGCCTCCATATGTCAGACAACGACACCAAGTGGGTGGTAGATATAACAGCTTCATACCACGCTACATCCCGGAAGGAGTTTTTTAGTACATACCAAGCTGGAGATTTTGGTACAGTGAAGATGGGTAACTCCAGTTTTTTGAATATTGTGGGAATCAGTGATGTTCGTATCCAAACCAAAGTTGGGTGCACGATGGTGTTGAAAGATGTTAGGTATGTTCCCAATTTACGCCTGAATCTTATCTCAGAGATAGCTTTAGATTGACAAGGCTATGAGAACTACTTCGGCAAAGGCATATGGAAGTTGAAAAAGGGATCACTGGTGGTAGCCAGAGGACAGGCAATTGGCACACTGTACAAGACTCATGTAGAGGTGAATTCAGATAGCCTCAACGCAACAGAAGATGAGGCATTACCAAATTTGTGGCATAAAAGGCTGAGTCACATGAGTGAGAAATGGTTACAAATTCTGGCAAAGAAATCTTTTATTCCTTTTGCCAAAGATGTGAAATTGAACTCTTGTGATAACTGCTTCTTTGGGAAGCATCATAGAGTCGCTTTTCACTCATCATCTAGAAGACAATCAGAGTTGTTGAGCAGAGTATACTTTGATGTATGCGGTCCCATAGAAGTGGAATCTTTTGGTGGCAGAAAATACTTCCTAACGTTTATTGATGATGCATCACGGAAGGTATAGGTTTATGTCCTAAAGACCAAAGCTGAGGTGTTCTAGCATTTTCAGACATTCCATGTTCTGGTGGAAAGGGAGACCTGAAAGAAGCTAAAGTGTCTCCAAATAGACAATGGAAGTGAGTACACGCAAAGGAGTTTGAAGCCTACTGTGTTACTCGCGGCATTCGGCATGAGAAGACTGTTCGTGGAACCCCACAACACAATGGTGTAGCCGAAAGAATGAACCGGACCATTGTGGAGAAGGTCAGATGTATGCTCAAAATGGTGAAGCTGCCAAAGCCATTTTGGGGAGAAACTGTTCATGTTGCTTGTTATTTGATCAATAGATCGCCATCCGTTCCACTGAATTTTCAAATTCTAGAAGAAATATGGTCTGGAATGGAGATTTCTTACTCTCACTTTAGAGTGTTTGGGTGCAAAGCATTTGCACATGTATCTAAGGAGCACAGACAGAAGCTGGATGATAAAGCTACTCCATGCGTCTTTATTGGCTATGGAGATGAAGAATTTCGATACAGATTGTAAGATTCGAAAAACAAGAAGGTCATTCGAAACAGAGATGTGGTGTTTCAAGAAGGCCAGACCTTAGAAGACTTTGGGTAACCAGCCAAACCCAAAGTTGATGATGTTTCAGAAATTATTCCTAATCATGCACCATCAAAGCATGTCACTGATGAAGAAGAGCTACCGCAGCATGCAATTAATGATGTAGAATTGCAGGATATATTTCCAGAAGAATAAGATCCAAAAGCAGAGGATGTTGAGCAGGGGGAACCACAACCCCTTCCGCCAAAGACTGTTGGTCCACAATTACGAAGATCAACAAGAGAGTCTAAGCCGTCATCAAAATACCCTCCTTCTGAGTATATTTTGCTTATTGATGAGGGGGAGCCAGAAAGTTTTCAAGAAGCTCAGAATCATAAGGAGAAGAGTAGCTGGCAGCAAGCTATGCAAGAGGAGATGCAGTCTTTACAGAAAAACCAAACTTATAATTTGGTAAAACTTCTCCAGGGTCGAAAAGCATTGCAAAACAAATGGGTGTTCAAGTCGAAGAAAGATGGCAGTGGGAAGCTAGTCAGGTATAAGGCTCGATTGATTGTCAAAGGTGTTACCCAAAAGACAACCTAAGAGGGGGGGTGAATTAGGTTTTTACAATTAAAATTAGTAATACCCTAATAAAAATTATGACTAGCACAATAGATAAATATAATTAATGAAATAAAATAATTAAAACAAGTGTCTTAACAACTATGTCAGTTAATGATTTTAATACAGTAAAAATGTGAAATATAACTATGGCAATTTAAAATAAAATAAAGAGATAAGGGAGAGAGAGGCAAACAAATTTATAGTGGTTCGGCTTCAACTCGGCTTACGTCCACTCCTTAAGCTTCACTTGAAATTTTTCACTATACTCTAGCTTCACAGGGTGCTAGCAACCTTTTCACAGATGGAGCAATCATCTACAGATTTTACACAGACTTTCTAAGTCAAGAACACTGAGTGTATTACACTCTTACAAGGTTGAAAAGAATATGTTTTTGTTTTCATAGAAAACTACAAGAATTATCTCTCAAAGATAGATATAAAAATGAGACTCTAATTTTTCTGTAATCTTCACACAGGAAAGATAGGCTTAAAACTATACGTCTAAGTGTATAATTTCTGAAAGAGGATGTAAACAAAAATTGAAGAATACTTCTTAGAGAATTTTGCAGAGAATAGATGAGAATGATTTTTGATCAAGGAATGTTTTCTGGTTTTTTTTAGTTTTTTTGTAACTTGTTTACATTAGAGGCTTTGGTATATATAATGAAACTTATAGCCATTTATAGCCGTTGTATTCATTTGAATTTATAGCCTTTTATAGCCGTTGTATTCATTTGAATATCTTCCACTCCATCATTACTAATTTGAATATCTTCCACTCCATTATTACAAATTTGAATATCTTCCACTTGAACCTTTTGAACATTTTGAACTGTTGCTGTACTGGGTTGTTTAAACCTCTGTTTTTGGGCTGTTTGAACTCTTGATTTAATCAAATATTAAATACATTCTAACAACATTTAGGATAAAAGTTTAGGTGAGAAATAATGGGACAAAATAAATTTTGATTCTATTTTTCTCTTTCAAATAAATCATCAAAATAAATTTTGATTCTATTTTTTTCTTCAAAATAAATTAAAACATAATTAAATAAATCATCAAAATAAATAAGTCTAACAAAAGGTTTTGGGCAAAAGAAAGGTATTGATTTTAATGAAATCTTCTTGCCAGTTGCGAAAATGACACCCATTCGAGTAGTTTTGGGACTAGCGGCTAGTTTGAATTTGGAACTTGAATAGATGGATGTGAAGACGACATTTCTCCATGGTGATCTGAAAGAAGAAATTTACATGGAGCAGCCATAAGGTTTTGAAGTCAAAGGAAAAGAAAACTTAGTCTGCAGATTGAAGAAGAGTCTCTACGGCCTCAAATAAGTGCCGAGATAGTGGTACAAGAAGTTTGACTCATTCATGGTGGGTCATGAGTATAAGAGAACTGTTGCAGACCAGGGTGTCTATGTCAGGAAATTTCTCGGTGAAAACTTCATCATACTCCTGCTCTATGTTGATGACATGCTGATCATTGGACATGATGTTACAACAATCAGATCACTAAAGAAAGAGTTATCACAGTCCTTTGACATGAAGGACCTAGGCCCTGCATAACAAATTTTGGGCATGAAAATTATGCGTGACAGGAAAGCCAAGAAGTTGTGGTTGTCACAAGAGAAGTACGTTGAACGGATAATTGAGAAGTTTAACATGAAAGATGCCAAGCCAGTTAATACTCCGCTGGCTAATCATTTCAAGCTGAGCAAGAGTTCTTGTCCCTCTTCTACAAAGGAAAGAGAAGAGATGGAAGATATTCCCTACTCATCCGCCGTAGGGAGTTTGATGTATGCAATGGTGTCCACCCGACCAGATATAGCTCATGCTGTTGGAATAGTAAGCAGATTTCTTTCCAATCCAGGGAAAGAGCATTGGGAAGCAATCAAGTGGATTTTGAGGTACCTCAAGGGTACGACAAAAATGTGTTTGTGCTTTAGAGATACTAAACCAGTCTTGGAAGGCTATATAGATTCAGATATGGCAGGAGATCTTGATGGTAGAAGATCTACATTAGGATTTATGTTCACTTTTGCAGGGGGAGCTATGTCTTGGCAGTCCAAGCTGCAAAAATATGTTGCTTTATCCACAACCGAGGCAGAGTATATTGTCGCAGTTGAAGCTGGGAAAGAGAAGTTGTGGTTGAAGCGGTTTCTCCAAGAGTTGGGATTAAAGCAAGAAAAATTCACGGCACATTGTGATAGCTAGAGTGCCATAGACCTGGGCAAGAATTCAATGTACCATTCCCGCACAAAGCACATTAATGTTCGGTATCATTGGATACGCGAAGTGATGGAAAAATAGTTATTGGAACTTATCAAGATCCACATAGATAAGAATCCAGTTGATATGCTTATGAAGGTGGTCTTGAGAGACGAACTCGAAATTTGTAGAGACATTGCCGGGATGGACTTCAAGTAAGAAGTCAGTCATACATATGGGTATAGAGGGAGAGAATTGTTGCTCTAACCCCATGCATGCATGTAGAAAGTCATGCAAAGATGGCGTATAAGGACCTCCATAACAAGTGAAAGTCTGAACTGGGCATCTGCAAAACTCTCCATTCTCTTCACGTTGTTGCCTTTGTTGATTCTCACCATTCACCATTAAGAAGGTAGAAAATTGTGGTGGGTTTGTCTCCTCTTTCTCTCTCTCTCATCTTTGTGTATAAATAGAGACGGGAGGGAGAGCATGAATGCATCAAAAATTGAGAGAGAAATCTATGAGTTGAGTGAGAGTTTTATCTCCTCCTCTATTTTTGTATTTTGTTGAAGTTTAGTGAAATTCTCTTTTCTGCTCCATGGACGTAGGCATTGGGCCAAACCACGTAAATATTTGTGTCTCCTTGTGTGTGTGATTGTTTGTTGTTATATTCTGGGTGTCCATGATCCTAACAGATGGGACTATGGAGATCAATGAATTGTTTTCCAGCTTCCAATGACTGTATATATATATAGGTTCTCTGGGTTCCTCCTTCACTCCACTTTGCGTCGCATATTCCATTGCCATTTCATAGTCTACCTGCAAATGTACATTCAAAATGGAAGCAAATATGAAATGCCTGAATTAATATTATACAAGTTACAAAGGTCCTGCAATGTAGTAGTAGCCGCAAAGAGAGAGTCAAACACAAGGTTGCTAGAATCATGCAATTCCCGATTCATTGTGATTCATTTATGTTTGCATAATATATGAAATGGCGTCATCTATATATTGCGTCAGACCGAGTTTACAGGCTGTTCTAGAAGAAGTTGGGGCACATTCCATAAAAACACTTTCTTTTGTTCTAGTGCACTTTTTTTTTTTTTTTTTTTATCGGCAAAAAAAGAAACTTTATTGATGCATGAAAGAACAAGTACAAAGTACAAGGCAAAATACATGATATTCATTCAATGGAACTATCAAGGAACAAAAATAATCAAGAATCACTGTCGCACTTGTTTCATACCCAATTCATCCAGAGCTCTTCCACACAGTAGTCTCCCTAGAAAACTCATTCTAAACTTTTAATCAGAAGTGACACCAAGTTTTAAGTATTAAGCAAAGATGCACGTATTAACAGGAAAGTTCACCTGTTCAACATGTTGAGCAAGCTTTTCTGCCAGTGTGTTTTTGTTATCAAACGAGCTGACACCTTCTTTAGTAAATCGGCATCCTCATCCTGATAACGTTTCTTCTTTGATGCATGTGAGAGTGCCATTTCTTTCAAGACATCATATATAGCACCTGTGGCATCTGGAATGTATACCTTGCTCAAATAGAAGGGGAATTCGGTTTGCAAATCGGAAAATATTCAAACCCTAAATTTAAGCAGCCCCAATATGATTCAATTAATTTTGAGTCACTAGAAAAAAAATAATTGAAGAAAATGGGGAATCAATACCAGCTTTCTACAGCCCTCAAAAGTCAAAACTAGTCAAGCAATACAGCATGCTTGAAAGACTAGTAGCCATTTCAACAACAAATTTCCTATTTTGGATCAGTCATCCCCAAAACCCTTACGTGGCTCTTCTAAATGTGTCAAGTCTTTGGGTCAGACACTAGTAACTCAAAACTTGACAAAAGTATGAGATGTCTGTCTGACATATCTAGTTGATCATTTACACAATAAGAATGTCTAGCAATTGAGTTTACAATAAGTCAATACAAAAAACTCTCATATCATGCATAAAATGCTCTATAATACATTCTAAACATCATTTTGCCCTGGAAGATAAGAAGTGAAAAAAAAAAAAATCAAAACTTAGCAATATGAATATTTAGAATGTGTGTGAATGCAGATGAGTATATTCAACTATTCCACATTTACAATGCCCAAGGACAGTGTCCATGCCATATGTGACATGGCCCTCTCGTGAAAAGCAAGGGACTCCAAAAACATAAAAAACCATACTTCACACATACGTACACTAATGTCTCTAAGCGAAAGTCCACTGGGCAATATAACAGCCTCCCCCAAAAAGCAGAGATTGTTAATTTCCCTTTCCCTTTCCGTTTGCTAATTTATAGTGCAGAGGATTTGTTTGAAAAATCATGTGAGAATGAGACATACAAAAAAAGAAGTTCCGGGCCCAAACTTGTAATGTGTTTATGTAGACTACGTACTACGTAGCTAGAAAACAAGAAAATACTTACTTGCTTAACATCTTTTCCACCCACACTGACCCCAGCTTCTACAATAAATGGGTGACCTTCAAAAACTTTAGCACTGCACAAAAAAAGAAGAAGCGCAACTTAGAAACAAAAATGTTCATTTGTACTTGCATAGAATCCACCTACAACCCCATCTAAATGTTAGATCCAGCCAACTTTCACAGCAGATACAACCTTCCTGAATAAGTTGCAACCATATCTGGGTGCAGCTCCTTTATAATTCGAAGACGAAGATTGTATTCCCCAGCAGGACTAAGACACTATAACAACAAAAAAAGTTTATTATTTGCCGTGACAAACTTAAAAAAGGATTTTTACAGAGCTATACCTTTTAAAATTCAAGGAATAAATAATAGAGGAACAAAATGGATTGCTATTGAAAACACAATTATACAGAACAAAATAATGAACACAAAGGGTAGCTATAACATCACCACTAGGGTCATCAAACTTTGCTTAAAGGAACAATTGATGGATGCGAACAATTTGCTGAGAGTTTCGTGATTTAACAGGCATTTTGGGGCTAAAATCTGGTCCCATTTCACCTAAAACATTAGAACAGCATTTTGGAGGAATTAATGGATGCATGTTGTAGTGATAGAAGTAATGGACTGCACATATTTAGCAACATTTAATAAAAATAAAAAATAAAAAATAAAAAATTAACAATATCATTAACCATCCCGATATCCAAAACACTGTCATATAAATGCTTCAGTAAAAACTAGATGACATTATTGACTACTCATTGTCCATGCCAACCATATCATAATATTTTTGGTGTTCCACTTCCATCTTTGCGAATTTCCTTCAATTGAAGAGGAAATTTTCTTCTCTCTCTCAGGGTGTGTGCGTGTGTGTTGTTGGGGGGAGGGGGGTCTACAATACCCAATCCAGCTGACAGATGCACACATCCAAGTCTAGTTCCTGAATTCAATAGTTCAATGTGGAATTCACAAATAATTCGTGAATTTGTAAGCTTTAAATAACAAACAATGTTACTTAGCAAAACAGATAGGTCTAAAATTCATTTCCTTTCCAGCAAGCCCCCAACTTACAGATAACAATCAGTCGCAATCCTTACCAATTAAACGTTCAGCATAAGGTTTCCCTATATTTACAAATTCATGCTGAAGAAACTGTAAAAGGTTCTGCTTTGAAGTTTCTGCAATAAGGCGTTTAATGAGAAGCAAATCAACAGCTGATGGATGGTACTTTGTCTCAGGAGGAACTGGAGGCATTATATCTGTCCTCCTTGCAAATCTTACGGTGATATTCTTACTTAAAAGAGGGAAAAAAGAGGACGTCAACCTATCTTCTTGTCAAGCCGACCATTTTGGGTCCAACTCTAAGCTTTTTGGGTGGTGATAAATTCACCATTTTTGTTAAGTGGTCACGTGTTTTATATCAAAGATCTTTTTTTTTTTTAATGTATATTACGTAAGAAAATAATTCCTTAAGTATTATATATGCTTTTGGTATTTGTACATGATAAGGTGTAGACGTTCCCGAACGCATCCCGGGGAAAGGAGTGTGAGTCCCCCCCGTTCTGGTTCGATATTGGGTCACTACAGTTCGAAGGACTCAAATGTCACGGTTCTTAATCTTGAACCAAAGAGTCCAAATCCGGCAATTCGTTTTGAGAAAACAGATTTTTTGAAAGAAGTGCCAAACATGGACTACTTTGCCAGATACAGAGTCGCCACCTAAATGTTTTTTAATGGGAAATTTAGGAAACTCTGACTCGGTGCCAAAGGCCACGTGTTCGTCATCACCAAAGTTGCCTCGGCTCGGGAACTTGGGTACGATTGGGGAAGGTCACCTCGTGAGCACCCCCGCTCGCCCGGTCAAAGACCGGCCTCTACTAACCATGATATCTGATTTTGAAAACATTGTGCGTTCTTATTTCGGTTATTAGCCTAGATTACTATGTGATGCTCGCAGCAAACAAGTATAGACTGAGTCGCCTGAATTGGAACAAAACATTTCATGTTTGTTTGTTTCAAAATGGTTTGATGGTGCTACCCGCAGGTAGGCTAAGACGTGTATTTGCCACCCTCGGGTGGGCTTTAGAAAACATGATTTTGCCACTATCTAGTGGGCTTAAAACACACAGTCAATGTATTGTTCCAATCCAAATAACCCAACCTTCACCCACAGGCATTCAAGCAGTTTATATCACATAAGCAGTTAGCCTCATGGTAAGCATGCTATTCATGACAGTCACTCACACGCGTGCAAGGATGCTAAAGCATAACAACTCACCGAGTACATCAAGCCAAAACAGAATCTCGTTAGAAATCCATACATGAATCCTAAATAAACAGAATTGCCTAATGTAGCACGTCCGCGAGGGGGACCTCGCGCTACAGTTCGGACTCCCTTTTTTGTGTCGGTTCTAAATCTGAACCAAAGAGTCCAACTCTGGCAAATCGTTTGAGAAAACAGATTTTTTGAAAAGTAGTGCCAAACATGGACTGCTTTGCCAGATTACAGAGTCGCCACCTAAATATTTTATTTTTGGGAAATTTAGGAAACTCGACTCGGTCAAGGCCACATGTCCGGCTATCACCAAAGTGGTCTTGGCTCGGGAGCTTGGGTACGACGGGAAGGTCATTTATGAGCACTTTTCGCCCGGTCCGAAGACCGGCCTCTACTAACCGTGATATCCAATTTTGAAAACATTACATGTTCTTATTCCAATTATTAGCCTAGAGTTACTATGTTATGCGCACAGCAAACAAGTATAGACTAGATTGCCTAATTTGGAAATAAACATTGCATATCCGTTTTGTCTCGAAAAACGTGTCGTTTTCTTTTGCTACTCGCAAGTAGGCTAAAACATGGATTACAACGAGTTGTTCCAACTCAGGCAATCTAACCTCCACCCACAGGCATTCAAACAGTTTATCACATAAGCACTTAGCCACATGGTAGACATACTGTCATGCTAACATTCACACGCATGCGACATGCTAAAGCATAAAACTTACATTGTACTCCGCGCCAAAACAAGAAACTGGTTAGCGAACATGCATGACCTAGTTCATGTTAAGTGGCTAATGCGTCACAGGCATGGATGCAGTCTAGAGTAGGCTCGGCTAACCCTAAACATGTCATATGAAATGCTATCACATAGCACGTATTCAATTTTGGAATTTGAAAATTGCGATGCAGTTTGTATGATGTGCCAAGCCCGATGCATGTAAACAAATGCATGAATGCACACATGCATTGCATAAGGTATGCTAAAATAAGTATGCCCTAATCTACCATAAGCAGGTAAATAAAAGGGTTAGAAAGAAATGGGGGGTTGGAAGACATACATCACACTCACACACCCTTATTACAGTTGTGCCCTCGCTCGGGAGGACCAAAAGAATATACAGAATCAAATAAATAATTAACTATTCTAGCTAATTAAATATTACAAATCAACTAAATTAATTAAATCAAATAATTAATCTATTTAGCGATAAATGCCTCTAAGGAGGGTCGATCGGTACCGGACTCGCTTTGAATCAGACCGCTGCAGGCAAGTGTGCCTCTGCTTTCCGCTTCTCCTTCTCTGAAAATTCCCAAAACTTCAGAGTGCCTCTCAGAGCACTTGGAAGCATCATCGCCGAGGGTGGAGCCACCTCAAGAAGGAATCCACGCTCGATTTAATTATCGGTTGCTAAGAGGCAATGGCCAAGACTAAAGAGTGCCGATCGGCACAAATTGTTCTCAAAAACTCAAGAATCGACAAAGAAGCAGAGGGAACGAAAGGCAAGGCAGTGCAATTCGAGGTATATATGCACTAAACACATCCCAAATCATGCCATGAACTTAAGAGGGCATGTGCCTCGATTCCCTGCCACCAATCGCAAGATTTCCATGCGTGATGGCCCTAAGAACCAAGAGTGCAACTTTGATTTCAAATGCATGCAATGCAAACAAAGGTGCCAAACCCTATCAAACTCACTTCAAGAGGCCTAACATGCACAATGTCAATGCAACCCTAAGCATGTCATCTAGCATGCAATATGGCAATGCAATGCAAGAATATTGTTATGTAAACATACAAGCATGCAAAGCAAATTAGGAATGGACTTACACATGAATTGGACAGCTCTAAACGGCCCAAGAACAAGGGCCAAAGTGCCTAGAAAATGAGACCAAATACACACACACACACATGCAAGTGTGAAGGCCTAAGACTTAGGCATAAACAAGCAACATTCAAGCACACTTAAGAAGGCCAAACATGGGCTGCTAGCATGCATTAATAGCTCTGAAATTCATACAAAATGATGCTAAATCATGCGATGAAGCATGCCAAATAGAGCATGCAAATGGCCTAGGCTTAAGACAAGTCAATAGGGCATTAAAACCACACTTGGCACAAACATACATGGCAATACTCAAGCACTTAAAGACAAAGTTTTAACACATAAAACTAAGCCTAAATGACCACCTAGATGGCATCTAGGAAGCATGTGATCTAAGGCATGCAATGAGGCCTAAACAAGGAGCATACAAGGCGTACTCCTAAAAGATTAACAAGGCCACTAAAGCAATCAAACAAGCATGTATGAAGGACTGAAATGGCATGCTAGATGGTTCCAACCATCAAAAACAAAGCTAGAATGGCATACCACATATTCATGCTTTTGAGGCCAACAAGCCAAATACAAAGGGCTACCAAATACATGCCAAGATCGACCAAAATAGCTATGGACAGAGCTAAATCATGGCAAAATAAGCTTACAAGCTTCACAAACCTAAGCTTAAAACATGCTAGAAACTAAGGCTAACAAGCTAGACATGTTAAGGCAATATTAAGGCATTACAAAGTAACTATGCAAATCATGCAAAGAGTACTAAAACCCACTTAAAACCAAGTTATATCATGGCAATATAAGCATGGAAAACAAGCCAAACAAGCTCAACACACACTCAAGCATAGAGCTCCTTAAGGAAGCAAAATTTGTCCTTTTCAAGGACATCAAGGAGAGGGGGTGGCCCTCTCCTTTCTAGGACTTTATGGCACCATCTCCACCACTGAAATCCCTCAAGATTTCAGTGGTGGAGAGGTCCAAGCACACAAGTCCCGGATCTCTCCAAAATAGCACAAAAAAGTGACCTTTTCAAGGTCTAAGGGTGGTCAAACTTGCTCAAACCACCAAGCACCCTTAATGAACAATAAAGAGGACTTGAAAACAGAGATTTTATGTGCCTAACACTAGGCCAAAAACTGTTTTTAAACTAGGTAAAAACAAGTTGCAAAAATGGGGAATAAAGTGTAAGTTTCTTACCCTTGTTGACTACCTTCACAAAGGTTGATGTTATTGCCTCCTTGAGCTCAAAAACCACCAAAAACTCCAAGAACAACTTCTTTGGAGCTTCGCCTAAGAGAAAGGTGGAACACTAGGTGCTTTAGTGCAATAGTATGGACTAAACACCTAGAGTTCAAAGAGAAAAAGAGAGATACAAAGTGTATATCTAACTTAACCCTAAAAACCAGAGCTTTAGCTCTCTAACAATGGCTAACCTTCTGAAAATTGCTAACCTCCAAGCCAAGAGGGAGAGCTTCCCTCTTATAGGCCAAAAGCTTACAAGCTTGGCCACTAAGCAAGCCCATCCCTCCATACACGTGTATGGAGGGGAAACAAGTTGCAAACAGCTGTGAGAAAATATCTCACCAAGCAAGTGCACAGTGGTCGGCAGGGCAAAATGGTCATTTCGCCCAAAATAGTGCCGACCGGCCCAAAATAGTGCCGACCGGCACAATATAGTGCCGGTGACAACTACAGCCAGCCGGTAGCCTCTAGCCCCAGCCGGTGGTGTGTGGGGATGCCTTAGAAGGCATTCCCTGCCCCTCAAAGGCAAAACACAAGTGTTTGGTGCAAAACCAAACACAAACGGCCGAGTTCGGAGGTCCTGAGGCACGGCCTTAGCCGAGAACTCCGAACTCCAAACAACACACACATGGATGATCACCGAGTGTCAGCGGTGACGCCAAGTCTTGAGGACGGTCAAAAATGGGGTGTCTGGTTGCCCCTCTTTGACAGAACTCGAAAGTCATAACAATGACGGAGTGAATGTCAAAGCCCGAGACGACCCATTTTTGACAAGGTCAAGACTTGGACAAACATGCAAAGCACAAATGGTTGAACTCGCAGGCTGCCTACGTATCCCTTTGCAAGGAATCAAACCAGCGTAGTTCATGCACAGGCACACATGCCAAGGATAAGATATGCGCGTGGAGCGTGGGGCAAAATGCAACTGAAAATGCAAGAAGCCGAGCATAACTTATGATCATGCAAAGAAAGCTGTAATGAAGCAAACATGCGACAGTTATAAGCTAACATGCGACAGTCTACACTACAATGTAGAAAGGATGTAAGAGAATTATGAAATTCTCAAAACGTCTCACACGGAGGATACAATACCTGTGCGGCTCGCCCGGTTGCACCGGCGGTAAATGAACCGTACATACAATATCGTGCCTGCAAAGAAAGCAAACTTAACAAGTACAATATTGTTAGCAACATGCATGACATATGCAATGCGAATGATGAATGATATGCAATATATACAAAATGATGTATGAATAATGCAAATGAAAATGTAGTGCAATTAAAGCTAATGCGAACTACATGCAGGGCAATTGAATCACGACTCAAACCGGAACGGTTCGAAACCACACAAATGTCAAATAGGTTGATGGAGGTAACAAGTTCGTGTCCCATAGAACGATGTCTGATCTATGAGGAATACGCACGAACACAAGAACAAGTATTGAGTGGAATGACATAAGTGGGGAAACGACCCGCTGAGGAAAGAATAATGATCCTAATGCCGGACGCAATGATTATACTACAATGTAATGGAAATGGATACAATGGATATGGCACGCGGGCCAAACCGTATCTCGCCTAGGAAAGGCATGTACGCATACAAACCATGTCTAACACAGAAGCGGTGCCGCTACCCTCAAAGCTCGGACACAAAAGCTCGACGACTGTGTTTTGACACGAAAAATATGGGCACATACCAGACCAAGCTCAACTTGGAAAGGCGCAAGCCAAGGACGGAAGATGATGCAGTGGAATGCATGCGATGGAAGAGAGATACAATGGATATGGCACGCGGGCCAAACCGTATTTTGCCTAGGAAGGGAATGTACGCATACAAGCCATGTCTAGCATGTAACTTCGCATACGTAACTGCTTCGACGTGAAAAGTAAGGGCACATACCAGACCAAGCTCAACAAGGAAAGGCGCAAGCCATAGATGGAAGGTGATGCAATGGATGCATGCAATGGAATAGATACAATGGATATGGCACGCGGGCCAAACCAGATCTTGCCTAGGAAAGGCATGTACACATACAACCCATGTCTAACACAGCAACGGTGCCGCTACCCTCTAGGCTCGGACACAAAAGCTCGACAACCGTGCCGACCACGAAAAATATGGGCACATACCAGACCAAGCTCAACTTGGAAAGGCGCAAGCCATAGATGGAAGGTGATGCAATGGATGCATGCAGCTACAATGCAATGGGTATTTACAGAAAATGCATGACATATGCACTATACTACAATGATGCATGACATATGCATGTTTTTTTTTTTTTTTTTTTGTGTGCAATGCATGACATATGCAATAGAATTGATGATGCATGGAATGCATGTTTTGTTTTGAATTTTTGAAAATGCATGACATATGCAATAGTATTTACAATGAAATGCATGATAAATGCAATGTGATGCAATGGCTGCGATTGCAGTTTTCCCTATTCTACCAACGGGGTGATATACTAGGTTGGTTCAGTATCCAGAATCGAGGCGAAAAACACGCCGCCTCAACCTATGGGGCTTCCATACAGATTTCAAGCCGAGGGTACATCCCCCTGGGTATTTAAACCAGACTTTAGTCTCGGAAATTCCGAACCTTTGCGTTCTAGGCATAAGCCATTCAAACTCTAGTTTTCACCGCCCCATTGGTCTCCTAGGAACTCACCGCAGCACAGACGGTGGCTTTGCGGACCACCGAAAGTCGTTCGGGCATGACAAACACCGAAGGAATTGCACCTTCAGAGGATTTAAGGTCTCCTAGACCGTGCGTGTTTAAGGTCTCGCCAGACCAGGGGGCAACGATTACACAACACTCTAAGTGAGCGTGATGCGAACGAGACATGCACAAGGATGTAAATGGGGCGAATGAGACGTGCGTGTCTCAAAAGATGGAAAATGGAGTGCAATGAGGTACGCGTGCTTGAAAGGATGAAAAATGAGGTGCAGTGGGGTGCGCCAAACGGCGCGATGAAATGCATGCCAAATGCAATGAGGGGCAACTTAGTGCACCGAAGGTCTTGCACCTGCCGAGGATTTAAGGTCTCCTAGACCGTACGTATTTTAGGTCTTGCTGGACCTGCGCGTGTTTTCGGTCCCGCCGGACCGGGGGGGCAACTGTGATGAGGCGCGGGGAATAGCGCGATGGAATGCATGCCAAATGCAATGAGGTGCACCTCAACGCATCGGAGGTCTTTCACCTCCCGAGGATTTAAGGTCTCCTAGACCGCGCGTGTTTTTGGTCCCGCCGGACCGTGCGTGTTTAAGGTCTCGCCAGACCCGAATGGGGCATGAAATGCAAAACGAAGCGCGTGAGGTAGCACACCTCACGGGACTCAAGATGAAATGCAAAATGAGGCAGTATGACACGCATGCCGTATGATAATGCAAAATGGTGTAAGTCGCAAGGGACGTGCAAGATGGCGTGATACGATACGCCGGGAAATGCGATGGATGTGCGTAACGCACACGGGGCAACTTTTGAATCTCTGTAAATGACAAAAGGATACAAAAGGATACAATCTCTGCTTGAATTTGAGTGCCACGCACAGTAGAGACGGTCCGAAGCCAAAACGGAGGCCGGTTGAGCATCGGGGATGCATTTTATTGCACTTTCTTGAGCTATGAAGACCCAAAACTCCTCAATTTGCCTAAAAATGGCCTTGGGAACACCACCGGCTGGGTGAGGTGGTCACCGGCTGCCACCGGCTGCATGAACTCATCTATCGGCACAAAATAGTGCCGACCGGCACAAAATAGTGCCGACCGGCCAAAAATGACTGATCGGGGGCAGTTTTGCCATTTCACCTTGGGTTTTATAAAATAGGGTTCCAAACCCTATTCTAATCACTTCTCTTGCGCCGAAAACTCCTCCTCTCTCTTTCTAGAGTGTTTTTCCTTCGATTTTTCGCCGATTTCTTCGTGTTTTACACCCGTTTTCTCGTCGGATTCGCGATATTCTTCGCGTTTCGGACATTTTGAACCGATTGAAATCTCATTTCGGTGTCTCTTTTGGTATCTTCGCCTTTTCGGGACTTGTTCCTCTCAGTTTTCTCTACACTTCCGTGTGTTTTCCTCTTCCGGCCTTCTTGGCCATTTCCGACCCTCTCGGGGTTGACTTCCCAGTTGACTTTTCGTATTCCGGCCCATTTTTCATTTTCCGGCCATTTTCTCGCTACCACTACCATGGCCGATGATGTTCCACATGTCGGGACTCCCCCGGACCATGAGATGGACCCCGGGGTCGAGCTCCTCCCGTTGAGCGAGCGCCCATTCGATCCGGCGACCTATCGCCTACCATCCACGCTACCACCGATGGACTTCGCCATTTCCGCGGCCGACAGGTTTTGGACCCGAGCTGCTGTGGCCGAGCCTCCCACTTGTCTTCGCTGCCGAGGTAACATTCTTGTCTTTTATTTTCTGCAATGTAGGATTTCCTGTCAACTGCCGTAGCTAACTGAACCCCCTTAACTGCTTAGTTCTGATGTACTGTACTGTAGTTGATTGTAGACAAACTCACTACTGACATCTGTTTAGGACCGACGCGCATGCACACACACTGCACTAGTCTGAATCACCCAAACACATGGCACACATTGCACTGCCAATTCGCCGACACCCGGCGCTTATTTGATTCTGAAAACTCGCACGCATGCTAGATTTGCACAAAACTACACCAACACGCGGACACATCATACGTTGTAGTTTACTGAAACATATCGAGACCTGGCTTCTATTTGAACGTTGAAAAGCACGCACACACGCCGCTTTTGACGATCTTCATAGAGAACCTTGACATGTCACGCATCGTAGCCCACACACCGGTAAGTCAAATCCGATATCTGCTTGAATCTGGAAAATGTGCACATATGCACTGTATCTGCATGCTAACCTTCACAAACACACTGATACATCACAGGCTGTAGTTCATCGCAGTACACTGAAACCCGATATCTGTTTGAATCTGAAAAAATGTGCACACATGCACCAAGCTTACACTGGAGCATCTAAAACACACTGACGCACCAAGGGTTTGTAGTTTACTATAAGCACACCGGTACCCGGTTTCTGTTTGAATTTTAAAGATAATCTGTACGCATACTAGATTTATACCAACTGCATATTTTCATATGGCTTTGCAATTTCTTGACTACAGGGAGATTCCCATACTCTCCGCGGGTATGGGAACATTACCTCGCGCTACCGTATCTTGCCGAGCCGCCATTAGCGCATTGTGGATCGGGCCGGCTTCGGTACCTTCTGCAGAGGGCTTTCCAGACTCTCCACTTGCAGACCTCTTCTTGCCGCTCTGGCAGAGAGGTGGTGGGACACCACCGATTCTTTTCATTTATCGGCGACCGGGGACATGACGATGACCCCTTTCGACTTCTCGATGCTCACTGGCATCGGGGTGGGGGGTGATCCGATCCCCTTTGACACAGACATGGACGAGTGGATCGCCGCCCAGGTTTATTTGCTCGGCGAGGCACCGCCGCTTGTTCGTCCAGGGTTCGTCCGCTATTCCTGGTTTGAGGTACAGTTTCGAGTGCAGACCATGCTGGTGGACGCGGCTCCGATGACCCAGGAGGCTGCTGAGAGGTATGCACGCGGCTTTCTCATGTTTTTGCTAGGGACCACCCTATTCGCCGATCGGGCGAACACCGTGCCTCTCTCGCTCCTCGATTACCGTGGACGTTCGACGGATTGTGCAGTATGACTGGGGTGGCGCGGCTCTGGCCACCCTTTACGGCTATATGAGCTCCGTCTCCCGTGGCAGCGGGCAGCTGCTAGGAGGCTACTGGCGAGTCTGGGAGGTATGTCTTCTTCTCTGCTTTTCATTCATTTTCAGATTTCAGACTCTGCACACACCGCTTGTTCAGATATCGTATACACGGCACACATACATATCGCTTTTATCTTGATCAGACACTGTTCACACTGTACACCCTGCTCAATACACTGCACAACACACGGCTCCGCTATTTCTGCTTTATTCTGTACTCTGCTTTTCTGATAATCATCCTGACGTCTGTTTTGCAGCTGTGGGTGTATGCCTACTTCCCCAGATTGGAGCCAGTACCGGAGACGGAGACCCCTCTGGTCGTCCCCTTCTCTCGCCGTTACGACGGGCGATGTGTCCGGAGACCCCGGGACACTTTCAGCTTCTACCGCCGTTTCTTTGACACCATCACCCCCACTGAGGTACGTTTTACTTACAGTCCGTTTGAAGCTTCGCTTTCATACGTATATTCCTGTTATCAGTAGGTAATCAACTGTATTTCATTTCAGGTCATCTGGCAGCCTTGGGCTCCACTCCCAGCGGTGATACGAGATGTATGCGGTGCCGTGAGACCTCGCCACGGATTCTCTGGAGGGCCCTGTCGGCCTGGTACTGGTGGCGCTTGCGTCGAGACAGGATTGCCGGAGCAGATAGTTCCGATCCAGCCTCCCGAGCACATGAGGGATACCGAGAGATTTTCGGTGCAGCAGATGGAGGACTACACTCTTGGCTGGGCCATAGATGTGGATGCCCTCTGAGCGAGGGCGACTACTCGAGCACGTCCGGACCTTCTTGATGCGGCCTCTGAGGGGCTCCCGAGCCGATCGAGAGACCATGGCGCCAGCTGCCCGGCAGAGACAGAGCAGAGGGGCCATCACAGAGGCTCGAGCTCGTGGCGGAGGAGGTGCAGAGGGACGAGGGACTGGCCGCCCGCTTACCTACTATGTTGACTTATAGCGAGGCGGTGAGACCTACCAGATCCCTTTGCTCCTCCTCCGGGTCACGAAGTTGGCCATTCCCGAAGGTTGCCTTATGTATTACTTTATTTCTGCATCTTGCATTGTCTTCTCATTTCAGTTCATTCAGATATCCCACAGAATACTGATATATTTAATACTTTTGCAGACCTCCTCCGAGTATACCCGCCAGTCTGTGGAGCTGAATGCCTCCCTGCTGGGGATGCTGCAGCGGACTCTTGATGCTTTGGCCGCCTACGGCTTGCCGGTATGTTTTACTGACCACGGTCTCGAATCATATTCTGTTTCACATAATCTGCTATACTGCACAAAAATCTGATAGACTGCTCACGGTTTCCATACGTTGCACTCATACACTGCATTCTATACTGATAAACTGCTCACGGCATTCACACACCGCACTCAGACACTGCATTCTGTACTGATAAACTGCTCACGGCATTCACACACTATACTCAGACACTGCATTCTGTACTGATAAACTGCTCACGGCATTCACACACTGTACTCAGACACTGCATTCTGTACTGATAAACTGCTCACAGTTTTCTGATGTATTTGTTCTTTGTATTTTCAGCCTCCTTTCCCGATCCCTCCAGTGGGTGACACTGCTCCAGCTGGGCCTCCCGTCTCTACTCGGGATGGCAGGATCTTCCCTCGCACTGCAGGCGTGGTCATGTGGGGAGCAGCCACGAGCTCCAGTTCGGAGATGGGAGTCGGAGGCGGGATCGAGTCATTTATGAGGAGGCCGGGGATAGCTCGGCTCCGGATGGCATGACGCCTTTTGTGCTTGCCAGAAGAGGGCGAGGACTGATCCTTCGGCATGAGGCCTACTGCTGATGATGATGATTTTGTTACTTCTTTCTTTTATTTCTTTTCTTGTACTTTTCTCTTTTTGGTAGATAGAGTACTGTGTACTGCCGCAGGCAGGTTTTTGTTTCTTTTCAAACTATGTACTTGAAAAGGATGATATGAAATGGACTTTTTATCTGAAAAGTGTTATATTTACATATCTCGTACTTTGCACTGCATTGCATCATATTACACCACAAATGTAAATGATAATCGATCCATTATCGACAATTGAACACACCTTTGTAATATTCAAATAACCAACCAACTAAACAAAGAAAACAAATTTCATACAAACCACTGCTCAAACTGAACATACAACCCATACTCTGTTGAGGGTTGGGGCTACATACGGCCTGCGATACAATGCTCGGTTCATTCTGCCCACAGCAAACCTTGAATGAATAACCCAATCTGACAAGACGGATCACAAAAGAAAGAAAAAAAACCGATACGGTTGTAGTTGAAACACCCTCGGATGCCTCAAATCTTCCATTTCCTTTTCTACTTTGCACGGATGTAGAGAATGGCAAGGTATTCTGAGTACAAGCGATTACCTTTTTAGAAGAAGAAGACGGGTTTTCAAACGGGGTGTCGAGCCTCCCACATAACACGACGAGACAGACTCAATCAGAGAAGCAAAAGGCGCACGACCTAACGCGACGAGACACACTCGGAAAAGACTCAAAGCCAACATTAAGACTGACAAGTCAAAAGACACGACACGCGGACATGTTTTTTTTTTTTTTTTTTTTTTTTTTAAAAGACTTCAGGCTTGGGGAGCCAATTCCTCCGGGTAGGTTTCCCACCCCTTCTGATTTGTGTGACTCTCACATCACTCGACCCTCAGGCTCGTTTTTTTTTTTTCTTACAAAAACCCTTCTCTCATTTTTCTCTCAACTTACTCCTCTCTATTCTTTATTCTCTCATTTTTCATCCCTCCCCAAGGTGAATGACAGATGAATAGGAAGTTGCGGGTTCATGCCCGACACGGCTAGCTCACGGCTACTTCTTCTGGTAGATGGGGGGCGCCTTTCTGGCGAGTGCATGCTGACGGTGGGGGAAGACAGAAGACCTGACTCAACTGTGCCCCTGGTTCATTATCTTGACCATTTTTGTTTTCTTCTTAAAACAGTTTTGATCAGAGTGAGAGTTGGATAAACACACTTATTCAATTTTTGATTTGAAAATCATGTGAATCAGGCTGTGAGCACTGAAAATTCTCCCTTTTGGGTCCAAACATGGTCCAATTTTGAAACAGTTTTTGAGAAAATAAGTCAACCTCAGTGAAAATTTTCAAAAACCATTTTCGCAAACAAACGATGCTTAACGAGCATGAAGCTTACCCTCGAGATATGCAAACTCGGATCGGAGGCAGTGGAAAATTGCCCCTGGCTTGAAGGGGGGGATAAGGCAACGGAAAGTTGCCCCTAGTTTGAATGGTAGCTTAGGGCAACTTTTTGGACATGGATGGCAACGGGTGGCAACGGAAAGTTGCCCCTTGTTTGGATGATGCCGCGGCATGTTGTATGTCACTCCTTATTGACGACGATCGGACCCTGACGCCGGAGGAGTTGAAGATGGCTTGAATCAATATGTGGACACAACACCGGAAGGTGTTGGTGGTTTAACCCAGGAGGAAGTTAATCACGTAGTTCCGGTTGTCAGAATCAAGGCATTAGATTCGGAGAAGGCAAAAGTGATCAAAACCATGACATGGATCGAGACGCTATGGAAGCGTTGAAATTTGGACTTCAGGATGAAGTTGCCTACGTATCCCAATCATGGGAATCAAGCCTTACGTAGTTCCGGTTAAGGTACACTCGGGTATTTTAACCTTCACTGTTCAGGCTCTAACTTTTGCCAAGGTGCCTGTTGCAGGTCTTCGACCTTGCGAGCTTTGTTTTCCTTTTCTTTTCAGTTCTTTTTTTTTCTTTCTGGCTCTAACTTTTGCCAAGGCGCCCAATGCGGGTTTTCGACCTTGCGAGCCTCTTTTTCTATATTTTTTTGTATTACCCTTTTTTTTTCTTTTTTTCTTTTTTTTCATTCTTTCCTTTGCTCTAACTTTTGCCTGGGTCGCCCTTCCGGGTTTTCGGCCCAGCGAGCCTCTCAAGGGGTAAAAGTGTAACAAGTCCATGCCAAATGGTTTTAAGGTTTTGAAGCCATCCGTATCCAAGAGAGTGGCTGTTGATTTGTAGAAGAACCCATCATGGTCGCTGAATGAACCTTGCTTGGTGGGATCTGATCTCCTTGATCTGACGTTGGTGCCTCCTGTTCGAGGGCTACTTGAATTGGGCACACAGCGTTCGTGACACCGATCGTCTTGAACTGCTCCGGGTTTGCAAATGCATTTAAACCGAATTATGAGATCGAGCGATCCTGGGTCAGACGATCTCGAGAGCGATTCCACACAGGTCTTCGCATTAATTGTGCAAAATATTTTGTTTTTTGAAAGTTTTCAAGGAAACGACAAACCTCTCGCGCAGAAGATAGTGTGGAACCAGTCTGGATTGGACCAGGATCCTTCTCAGTACTCACGCTGACAAGCATGATTTCATTCATTAACAGCTTAGCATGCCTCTCTTTCTCTCAATGTGATCAAAATTTTGCAAAAACCCGAGGAATTCCTTCCTCTTCGTTTTCACCACAGTGTTCAAAAAGTTTTGAAAAAAAAAAAACTTAAGTCAAAACAATAATCTTTAGGGCACAAAAGAGCGGAATGCTATGTGTCACCCCATTCAATTCTTCCGCACAACTAGCCCAACAGTCCAATAAACATGGGAACACGGTAGCCACTTGCTTTCATTGTGTTCCCGGATGTAAATTGGCTCCAACAGAGGCGCACTCCAAAAGGAAAGCAAAAGAAGTAATTACAAAACAAAACGGTGCTTGAGGCAACAACCCCGAAGTCACCTAGCATTCTATACTGAAGAGGGATTGACTCATTACAATTAGACAGACCCTTAAGCAAAAGGACTGTCTCAAAACAATGAGACAAACTTATCAACAAAATGTAAGACCGACTCGACACCCAAGTCGATTTACAAAACTAGCATCGTGGTACTCAAAATTGCGGGCCAAACACCACATCAAAATGTACCAAATGTTGCCCAGCGATTCATCTTCGATCACATACTCATGATATCTGTGCCTTCGGTATCTCAGATCCTCGTAGTCCAAGAACTCCGTAGTAATTGACTTGGCCGAGGTTGGCGGAAGGATGATCTTATTATCAATCAAGTCTTGTACCTCGTGGCGGAGGCGAAGCGATTATCGATAGCATGGCGGCCAGACGCTGATGGTACGCCTGATCTTGAGTGGCATCGTGGTCCGCCGAAGGGGTTTGGGGAGTGGCCTAGGATCGAGAGGTGTAAGATGCCCTTCTTGGCCAAAATCAAAAGTGCCCTAGACAAAGGCATGTAAAGAGGATGGAAGGCCCGCGCTCAAGGTGTACTTTGGAGCCCTGAACACTCTGCTAGATGTCTTGGCGAATGGGTCAAGCAGTGCGGTCTTGGGTTTCGATTCTTTCCTGCGTGATTGGGAATGGGAGAAGCTGTTTTGGCATGACGGGGCCTGTCCCGATTCTCTGGTCGACTGGTACTGCCCTCAGGCGGGGTGGGGAAGGCATTCTCCATAGCTTTTGTCATAACTGCGGATACCTGCTGCTCATTCATTCCCCCGGCTTTCAAAGCCTCTACTGCCCACAGCAATTGTTCAATGGGGTCGGTATCTGCTTTCATCTTATCTTTTCCTCTGGCCTCGGCCTGATGAGAGGTTTGGGTTGGTACTGGTACATCACTGTTGTGGGTGGAGGTCATCTCCGACTGATTGAGCTCGATCACAATCCGCCCCAGTATCGGGGGCTCCTGGGGTTCGAGGTTTCCAGCATACGGTGCAACCGGTGGTGAGGTTGACATTCCGTAAGTGAGATCCGCCACGGACCTCTGGAGATCGCCTATCATTCCCATTAACTCGAATGTAGTGGGCTCGCGAGCCTGATAGAATTGAGGGGTCCAAAGCTGGTGCAAGGCGACCGGCGGGTGTGGCATATCAACAAGAGGCCTCATCTTGTGGGTGGTTCTTGACTCGGGCCGTCATGACCACAATCTTCCGACTCTGCATCATATTTGGTCTCGCCGAGGAAAAGACACCACCGTTTCGACTCAACTCTCAATCATCGAATGAAACGGAAAACAAGCAAGATTTCAAATTTCAAACAGCTCAAACACGGATGTAGTCAAACAACTGCGCTCTACTACTGAACACTGTTCCCTGAAGTCACTGTCCCAAATCTGAATCTGATTCCCGCAGATTTAACTGATTCCCACAAACTGATACCGGTGCCTGCAGGCCGGATACCCAGACTTGCAAACTGGTATATGCATTCCCTGTAGAGATACACTCTAAAAGCACATAGCATGTAAAAGAGAGCCAAAACACCCCTATGTTGGGGTAGGGTTTCCCTGTCCTATTTTGTCAGGAGCTAGGGTTTCACTACGCACGCAGCGGTTTCAAACAACCTATATCGGGTAAGCAACCTGTCCTAGTTTGGAATGGTCACTACGGATTCCGAATATGCAACTAGGTCGAATGGTCAAAAAGGGTGCCCCGGTAAAACCGGGGTTTGTGTTCCCATACTGGCAGAGCCCGCAACCGGTCAGCCTTATGGACATGCCTTGACAAGACAAGCCTCCAGCAAACCGCTCAGGAATAGCAGATGGCCAACACGGTGTCCTAGGCGCACCAATGCACATGCAATGCAAAGAGACACATAAATGTAGTCAAAACGGGATATCACGAGTTTGAGTCAAGCTCTCTAAATCTCAAAGAGTCGCCAGAATCAGAGACGTCCGCGGGGACCTCGCGCTGATTCGGACTCACTTTTTGTGTCGGTTCATCAACCAAAGAGTCCAAATCCGGCAAATCGTTTGAGAAAACAGATTTTTGAAAAGTAGTGCCAAACATGGACTGCTTTGCCAGATTACAGAGTCGCCACCTAAATATTTTATTTTTGGGAAATTTAGGAAACCCTGACTCGGTGCCGAAGGCCACATGTCCGTCATCACCAAAGTGGTCTTGGCTCGGGAGCTTGGGTACGATCGGGGAAGGTCAGCTATGAGCACCCCCTTTCGCCCGGTCCGAAGACCGGCCTCTACTAACCGTGATATCCAATTTTGAAAACATTACATGTTCTTATTCCAATTATTAGCCTAGAGTTACTATGTTATGCGCACAGCAAACAAGTATAGACTAGATTGCCTAATTTGGAAATAAACATTGCATATCCGTTTTGTCTCGAAAAACGTGTCGTTTTCTTTTGCTACTCGCAAGTAGGCTAAAACATGGATTACAACGAGTTGTTCCAACTCAGGCAATCTAACCTCCACCCACAGGCATTCAAACAGTTTATCACATAAGCACTTAGCCACATGGTAGACATACTGTCATGCTAACATTCACACGCATGCGACATGCTAAAGCATAAAACTTACATTGTACTCCGCGCCAAAACAAGAAACTGGTTAGCGAACATGCATGACCTAGTTCATGTTAAGTGGCTAATGCGTCACAGGCATGGATGCAGTCTAGAGTAGGCTCGGCTAACCCTAAACATGTCATATGAAATGCTATCACATAGCACGTATTCAATTTTGGAATTTGAAAATTGCGATGCAGTTTGTATGATGTACCGAGCCCGGTGCATGTAAACAAATGCATGAATGCACACATGCATTGCATAAGGTATGCTAAAATAAGTATGCCCTAATCTACCATAAGCAGGTAAATGAAAGGGAGAAAGAAATGGGGGTTGGAAGACATACATGCCACTCACCCACACTTATTACATTTTTGCCCTCGCCCGGAGGGACCAAAAGAATATACAGAACCAAATAAATAATTAACTATTCTAGCTAATTAAATATTACAAATCAACTAAATTAATTAAATCAAATAATTAATCTATTTAAGCGATAAATGCCTCGGAAGAAGAAATTGCCGCCTCGGAAGAAGGCAGACCGCCTTGCAGTGCAAGTGTGCCTCTGTTTCCTCTGCTCTCCTTCTCTGAAAATTCCCAAAACTTCAGGAGTGCCTCTCAGAGCACTTGGAAGCATCATCGGCTGAGGCAGGGAGCCACCGGCTGAAGAAGGAATCCACCGGCTCTGAATTTAATTATCGGCTGCCAAGAGGCAGCCGGCCGGCACTAAAGAGTGCCGATCGGCACAAATTGTTCTGCAAAACCTGCAACTGACAGCAGCAGAGGGAACAAAAGGCAAGGCAATGCAATTCAAGGTATATATGCACCAAACACATCCCAAATCATGCCATGAACTTAAGAGGGCATGTGCCTCGATTCCCGGGCCACCAATCGCGCATTTCCATGCGTGATGGCCCTAAGAACCAAGAGTGCAACTTTGATTTCAAATGCATGCAATGCAAACAAAGGTGCCAAACCCCTATCAAACTCACTTCAAGAGGCCTAACATGCACAATGCCAATGCAACCCTAAGCATGTCATCTAGCGTGCAATATGGCAATGCAATGCAAGAATATTGTTATGTAAACATACAAGCATGCAAAGCAAATTAGGAATGGACTTACACATGAATTGGACAGCTCTAAAGGGCCCAAGAACAGTGGCCAAAGTGCCTAGAAAATGAGACCAAATACACACACACACATGCAAGTGTGAAGGCCTAAGACTTAGGCATAAACAAGCAACATTCAAGCACACTTAAGAAGGCCAAACATGGGCTGCTAGCATGCATTAATAGCTCTGAAATTCATACAAAAATGATGCTAAATCATGCGATGAAGCATGCCAAATAGAGCATGCAAATGGCCTAGGCTTAAGACAAGTCAATAGGGCATTTAAACCACACTTGGCACAAACATACATGGCAATACTCAAGCACTTAAAGACAAAGTTTTAACACATAAAACTAAGCCTAAATGACCACCTAGATGGCATCTAGGAAGCATGTGATCTAAGGCATGCAATGAGGCCTAAACAAGGAGCATACAAGGCATACTCTTAAAGCATTAACAAGGCCACTAAAGCAATCAAACAAGCATGTATGAAGGACTGAAATGGCATGCTAGATGGTTCCAACCATCAAAAACAAAGCTAGAATGGCATACCACATATTCATGCTTTTGAGGCCAACAAGCCAAATACAAAGGCTACCAAATACATGCCAAGATCGACCAAAATAGCTATGGACAGAGCTAAAACATGGCAAAATAAGCTTACAAGCTTCACAAACCTAAGCTTAAAACATGCTAGAAACTAAGGCTAACAAGCTAGACATGTTAAGGCAATATTAAGGCATTACAAAGTAACTATGCAAATCATGCAAAGAGTACTAAAACCCACTTAAAACCAAGTTATATCATGGCAATATAAGCATGGAAAACAAGCCAAACAAGCTCAACACACACTCAAGCATAGAGCTCCTTAAGGAAGCAAAATTTGTCCTTTTCAAGGACATCAAGGAGAGGGGGTGGCCCTCTCCTTTCTAGGACTTTATGGCACCATCTCCACCACTGAAATCCCTCAAGATTTCAGTGGTGGAGAGGTCCAAGCACACAAGTCCCGGATCTCTCCAAAATAGCACAAAAAGTGACCTTTTCAAGGTCTAAGGGTAGTCAAACTTGCTCAAACCACCAAGCACCCTTAATGAACAATAAAGAGGACTTGAAAACAGAGATTTTATGTGCCTAACACTAGGCCAAAAACTGTTTTTAAACTAGGTAAAAACAAGTTGCAAAAATGGGGAATAAAGTGTAAGTTTCTTACCCTTGTTGACTACCTTCACAAAGGTTGATGTTATTGCCTCCTTGAGCTCAAAAACCACCAAAAACTCCAAGAACAACCTGCTGGAGCTTCAGTTCCAAGAGAAAGGTGGAACACTAGGTGCTTTAGTGCAATAGTATGGACTAAACACCTAGAGTTCAAAGAGAAAAAGAGAGATACAAAGTGTATATCTAACTTAATCCTAAAAACCAGAGCTTTAGCTCTCTAACAATGGCTAACCTTCTGAAAATTGCTAACCTCCAAGCCAAGAGGGAGAGCTTCCCTCTTATAGGCCAAAAGCTTACAAGCTTGGCCACTAAGCAAGCCCATCCCTCCATACACGTGTATGGAGGGGAAACAAGTTGCAAACAGCTGTGAGAAAATATCTCACCAAGCAAGTGCATTATGGTGGGCAAAATGGTCATTTCGCCCAAAACAGTGCCGACCGGCACAAAATAGTGCCGACCGGCACAATATAGTGCCGGTGACAACTACAGCCAGCCGGTAGCCTCTAGCCCCAGCCGGTGGTGTGTGGGGATGCCTCAGAAGGCATTCCCCGCCCCTCAAACAAAAACACAAGTGTTTGGTGCAAAACCAAACACAAACGGCCGAGTTCGGAGGTCCTGAGGCACGGCGCGCGAGCCGAGAACTCCGGGAACTCCAAACGAACACACACATGGATGATCACCGAGTGTCCAAGCGGTGACGTCCAAGTCTTGAGGACGGTCAAAAATGGGGTGTCTACACCTAATGCAACACATGCAAAGATGCAAACTATAGCAGGCTCGGCTATTCTAAACATGTCATATGGAATGCTACAACTAACACGTATTCAACTTGGAATTAAAATATAAATGCAGTTTGTATGATGCGCCGAGCCCGATGCGTGCAAAACAGATGAATGATGCAAACATACTGTCATATTGTATGCTAATTGAAATATGCCCTAATCTAACCATCATAAGCAGGTAAATAAAAGGGAAGAAAGACGTGGGGTTGGAAGACAGACATCACACTCACCCACACTTATTACAATTTTGCCCTTGCGCAGAGGGTCCGAATAAATAATACAGTCCCAAATGAAAGAATAGTACAGTCCAAATAATACAGTCCGAATAATGTACAAATTCCTAATTAATTAACGAATTAACTAAGAAAAACTGGAAACTAGAATGCAAGCCAGGGGGTGCCTTGATTCTGATGAATGATGTATGCCCGGGTGCCTTTGCGTGGGAATCCACAGCGATGCCCCGATTAGCCTCTGTTTTGCAATGTTTCTTGAAAAGCGCACCAAGTCCCGAAAATTTGCTGATTCTTGATTTTGCTGCAACAGAGAGCAGGAAAGGGACATAGCAATGTATTTCACAAATATATGCATGCCTCGATCCTCGTGCCACCAATCACGCATCTCGATGCATGATGGCCGAGGAGCCGAATTGCACAACTCAATATAGAATGACTGCATATGAACACTACAACAAAACCTAATTCCATCATGGATAATCCGGAGTGTCGGTGACTTGGAAATTGAGACCCGTTCCGTCGCTCGGAGTACGAAACGTGCCTCGTTTCTCGTGCTCAGGCTAACTCTTATCCCGAACATAATGCGATATGCATGATATGCATGAAATGTAGCTAATATGCAACCCTAACATACACAATGTCATGGAATGACATACACGATGCACGAGGTAATACGCAACCGGGCATACACAATGCTATGGATGAAATGGCATACGCAATGCAATAATGGGCTTACACCAACATGAGAGAGCCTCAGCCACACTCACATGAGAGGCCATACGATGAAAACAAGATACCTCGAAGTGCGTGCACGCAAACCGAGAACGGACCCTCAGGCACCGAAATGCCACTCTAATGAGACATGGCAAAGACATGGAATATGGTATGCTAACATGCAAAAATCAGTGGCAAGATGAGGGGCAAAACAGCCCCGAAACCCGGTAAAACGAAACCCAATGCATGAAATGATCCCGAAATGCGAAATTAGGTACATGAAATGGCTTACAGCTATACAAAGCATGCATAATTAGGACATGAAGTGTAAAATCAGAAGCAAGGCAGCCCCAAAAATAACATTTTTACAGTATAAAGCATGGCCAAACAGCAAGCACAAGTAGGGCTAAAATGGCATACAAAAATGGCTCCGCAAGGGAGGCAATGAAGCAAGTGGTAGATGCAAAGCCCAAATGGAAAAATAACCTTCTACAACACTGAAGAGGGACTAAAAAAAATGCTGTTTTTCAGTAGATGACAACCCCCAAAACAATATACAAACATGCTAAAAATGCCATGCAAGAAGTAGGCCAACAAGAGGCTATAACATGAGGTATACAAAGAATTCACCAAACAGCCAAAGAACCTTAATGAGATATTCCAAGAAGTTCAAAATATGGCCATTTTCAGTTCTGATGATGGCCGAAAACAGAAGCTAGATAAGCCTAAAAAAGCATGCAAAAATGGAGGCCAAAGAGGGGTATAATGGTAAGTGCTACATGGAGGCCCCAAACAGTATTGAGCCCTTCTACAATGTTGTAGAGGGGCTCAAAATAAGCCAACTCACAGTTTATATCATGCTCAAAAACAGATCACACATAGGCTAGAAATATCATGCAAGATTATGGTATTTAAGAGGGTATTGAAGCAAGTACCATATGGGGGGCTCAAACAGGGTTGAGCCCTTAAACAAACATGAACAATGGCTCAAAAAAATTCCCCTTTCAGTTAGGGTTGGAGCCCAAAAAAGCAAGCAAATAGGCTAAGAAATTGTTGCAAAATAGAGCTAGAAAAGAGGGGAAGTGGACTTACCCTTGAAGACTAAAACCTTGGCTACTTCTTGGACCAAATTTGCTGCCTCCTAGCTGCTGGAAAGCCTCCCAAGGTGCTGGAAATGGAGTAGTGGTGGTTGTGCTAGGTGGTGATGAACAAAGGGTGTAGAACTTGGTGTTTTTAGCTTGAAAGAGAGAGATGGAAGGAGATGTGTATACAAGGCTCTTAGGGAATTTTTTGTAACCCTTGGACCAATGTTGGAGGCTGGTTATATGGACTCAAAAAGGGGAGAAAGAAGAGGAAAAAAAAGGGAGGAAAGTTCCTCCAAACTTCCCTCCAAAAATATCCCCCCCCGGATCCAGAATCTAGGGGGAAACAAAGGTCACATCTGAACTAAACAGGGTGTAAGGAGGAAGGCCGGCCAGCTTTTGGGGTTGCAGGTGGCCGGCTGGCCACCCCCCATGGCCGGCCGGCCAAGGGGAAAAAATGGAAAGTTGATTTTCTGGCCGGCCACCACATATTGGTGGCCTCTCATGTGTCCTCAACAAAACCCTGTGGTTGGAAATTGGCAACTGTAAGACAGGAGAGACAACAAGCCACTTTTAGGAGGGGTTCAAAAGGTTCAACAACAATTACTGGCCGGCCATATAATATTAGGGTCCTCCCATGTGTGTATAACACAAATATGTGGTTTGGGGTTAAAGAAAATGGCCCTAAGGTGGTCAACATTGGCTCGGAAGTGAGAAAAACGGGTGTCAGAGGGCGCCGGAGGAGTGTAACTGGTTGCTGAGACAATTGCTGGCCTCCCACCCTTCAGTGACCTTCCTGGTGATAAAACAGAGGTACCTGCCAAAAATGAACGAAAACCGATGCAAAACGAATGCTCGGGGGCCAAAACACGCAGTTCAGGGTCCCGAAGATAGGCTGTTAAGCACCGAAAGTGGCATTCGGCCACGAAGTGGGTCTCTCAGACCTCAGTGTCCCTCAAAAGGGAATAAATAAGATGTATGCCAAAAATCGGAGGAATCGGAGATGGTTAGACGGTCCCAACCAAGGAACCGACGGCTCCGAAATGGGCAAAATGGCCTCTGACGCGAAATGTAGCCCACGGCCACCGAGAGATGGTCTACGGACCTCTCCTTCCTTGAGAAAAAGAAAAGAGAAAGTCCGTTCGCAAACCGAGACAAAATCTGAAGAGGTTCGGAAGTTCGGAGGCAGGGCTCACGGCCGTGACTCTGAGACTTCTGAACGAGCACAATATACAACATCACCGAGCGCTCAATCGGTGACGTCTGAGTCTTAAGGTCGGTCAAAAATAGGGTGTCTACATAAGGTAGTAGATGATTGTACAGTAATGCATATAGAGTTGGTTGTTCATTTTAATTTCGCAGCTCATTGAATGATATCTTGTGATATTATCGGCTTCCGCCAGCCCCTTATATTATTGATTATTAAGCAGGCCTTTGGTAATTTTAGATTACTGGTCGGTCACGTGCTAATCCCGTGGGGCGGGGGTTGGGTCATGACAATCTTTCTCTCCCTTTATTGATGTAATGCTCGTTTGCTTTGTATTGAATGTTTCATCAATAAAGGTTCTCTTTTGATTGATCAAAAAAAATTATTTTATAAGAGGCCAGTTATGGATTTCATTTTTTTAATTAATTCTGTTAAATAAAAAATTCTGATAAGGAGATATTTATAATTTTCTAAATCACATGGGGTAATTTGTATTTTAATTAAATTTTAGGGATGCATTTATAATTTATCATTTTTTGTATTTTTTTTATTATTTTTATAAAAAAATTGTGTAAGAAAAATAGAAAAAATAATTTGACACTTTGTAATTTTTTTTACTAAAAATTTTACTTCCCAAGTTAGGCCGGATTAATTCTAATCATCATAGCAATCGTAGTGACTCTATTGCAAATTTCACGTAGAATTTCACTCTATCAAGGAAAACATTTAGTGGATTTATTAATTTATAAAGGGGTGAAAGAAAAAAAAAAAAAATATATATATCTATATATTTGTCTACCCAAGTAATTAGTTGATCTTCATCCTAACCAAGCAAATAATTTGACAACTCTTAATAAGATTTGCATAGTGTATATTTCCATGAAAATAAATAAATAAATAAAAATCGTGGGAAATTAGGATAACTAACCTACAATTTAGGGGTACATAGAGTTGCAAATAAGTCGAGCCAAACTTTTGAATGTTTAAATTTGTTTATTAAAATCACTAATCAAGCTTGACTTGTCATATATTTAATGAACTCAAGCTCGGCTCAAGCTCTTGATTACATAAAAGAGCCAAGTTCGAACTTGAGCTCGAGTTTGAAAAAAAAAAAATTAAACTTAAGTTAATTTACTTATTAATGTTTATATTAATAATAAATTCTATCAATCAAACATGTAAATTTACACAAATACCAAAGATAAATAGAAAAATAAAATAGATTATTAAAATTTGTTTGATATATTATTAAAAATAAATATTAATTTATTCTTTTTATGTTCACGAGCCTTATCGAGCTAAGCTTAGGGATACTCAAGCTCGGCTCGATTAATAAACGAGCTTAAAAAACAAGCTCGATTCGTTTAACGAGCTCGAGCTCGAGCTGTTCATAAACAGTTCTGTTCATTTGCAACCCTGGGGTACATACCATATGCACTTTACCACAAAAACTATGTAACTTTACTACAAAATTTTGTAATATCAATCACAAACAAACTTTTGCAAAATCATGAATTGCAAAATTTTGGTCATTTTGTTACTCTAATTTATTGCGAGGTTACCCATTTTGTGATAGGATAAATATGGTATGCATCCCTAAAGGGATGTACACTGTAGCATTTTTCTATAGTTTAAGCAATTATCTCATCATCCTTACAGGTCTTGATTTTCATCTCGGTTATGTTTTTTTAACGTACTTCTACAACGTCACAACATTCACTTCTTCTAATCTGTAGGAGAAATTGAGAAAGAGAGAGTAAATAATAGATACTCGTTCAAGAACATGATAAGTATATAATGATAGGTATATATAGAGAAGGAGTGGATAAGTAACAATGATTTTCATATGATAGATTAAATTATTTAATTTAAAAAAATGACTATCGTGATTTTCAATAATATTACTCCGTGGGGGTAAATTAATATCTTTCTCAAATATAATCGTTTCTCTTTTATGTAAAATTCTAAGAAAAAAAACTCTTTTATTGATTTTGAATGTCATTCTCGTCAATAACTAAACTGTAATAGATAGTATATTTCAAGAATTAAAATGGGGGGCAAAAATTGAGAACTAAAGTATAACACACCACATGTATATGAAACATGTTTCAGACTCACTGCAAGGAGCTTTGTCGCGGGAGAGAAAACCTAAACGTTGGAGATAGAATCAGCAGGATGATTCCCACTCAATGAACAAGTTGATAAACCAAACATATAAGTCGTAACAATTTGGTTGTTCCCTCCGAAACTATCAATGGATTCGAATAAGAAAACTTGAGGAGCTCAGAAGTTGTTACTAGCTACTTGCAATAAAGTTGTTATAAACCATTGATATAATTAAGGGTTAAATTCATTTTACCCTTTATGTCTGGGATTGGAGGACTTTACCCATATGATTCAAATATAGTGAAAAAGTTCTCATATAGTTTTGAACTAAAGTGTCACCATTAGGTTTTCTATTCAAACTAACAGAAAGTGTATCACACACGCCAATTGCCAATTTTGAGAGTGGGTTTAGTTTTCTGAAAAAATAAATTGAAATTAATACAACAAAAAGATAATTTTATCCCAATTTTCTCTAAACCTAAAATTCGATTAATATGCTAATTAAAATAAAATATAATTAAGGATATATCTAAAATATAAAATATAATTAGAATTTATTTAAAGTATAATTAAATAAAAATACTATAAAATAAGTAATAATTAAAATTTGATCTAAAATATGATTAATTAAAATTAAATTAACATGTTGAAAAAATAATAAATAATTAACAATTTAGATTTAATTGTGACATAAAATATAGTTAATTTAAAATTAGATTAAAAAACAAGGAATTAAATAATTAAATATTTAAGATTAATTGTGATCTAAAATATAATTAAATTAGAATTAGAATAAAAAGTTAAGAATTACAGTATACAATTAAAATTTTATAAGTATTGTGATTTAATTGAATTAACATTAGACATAATAAATTATGTGTACGAGAGAGGAGAGAAAAAAAAATAACAAAAAAGTATAAGATTTTAGGGCATTACAATCTTTTCACATATGTGGTTAACAGTGTTCACGGTTACACTTTGGTCCAAAACCACACGATGACTTTCTAACTATTTTTGAATAATAGCGGATAAAGTGTTCTTGCCTCAAATCAGATGGATAATTAATTGTAGGGATTTAACATTGAAAGCTTTAAAACAAAGTTTCTTCCGTCTGTAAGCTGTGACTTGATGTAACTCTATGTTATTTCTCTTTTAATATATGTCATGTTTGACTTGTCCCAAAAAAAAAATTAAACAAGACAAAACAAAAAACTTCAACTACAAAATTGATGACTAGTGATGCAATTTGGTGCGTCTCATAATTACCGTAGCTTTTGTGTAAAGATTTATAAAGACGTGCAAGAAAAAAAATAAAATTACTCACTCTATAAATATAATTAGTTGATCTTGTTCACCTAACCAAGCAAATAATATGCCATCTCACAAAATTTCACTTAAGCAATTGTCTCATCATCCTTGCAAATTTTGAATTCAACCTCAGTTATGTTCTTCAAAATTGACATATATATATGCTCATAAACCTTGCCAAATGAAGCTTCAAAGTCTCAATTCCCATGGAGGTTTCTCTTCAATTGAAGGTTTATGCAAGAACACGAATGTATGATCATAAATATTTATGAGTCTTGCCATGCATGTATCAATTTCCATTCAAATCAACAAATCTTACAAATAAACTTATGAATTCCTTAAACACTCTTGAATTTCTTAACTTGTACATTACACCAAATTCATTAGATTAAAGAGAATGTAGTTGCAAGATTTCTCAAGCTTCTCTTTCCCTTACTTCTTCCTCTCTTCCTTCTCTAAGTTGAGTTCACACTCTCAAGTCTTTCCCCCTCTCTCTCTCTACGTGTAGTACACCAAGGCCACCAACTCTCTTTTTATTCTTGATTTTAGTCTCTTGTATATTATATTTTCTAATCCAACTTATCCAGCATTGAACTAACTTAATACCACTTAGCCTTAAATTAATTTGGGTAATAAACTAATTAAAATCAAACTCATTTAATTTAAATTAATCTCTAACATTTATGACTTAAATCAAACTAATTTTAATTTTCTCAACGTGAATTAGGCTCTAATTTCATATTATATTATTTAATTCTAACTTGTTAAAATTAGCGATTCAGACATGTTTAATCCATAACTCTATATATCTGTTTACAATAACAATGCCATATACATATATCACACATGGCACATACTCCACAAGTAGCACATAATCACACAATTAACACTAAGCACAAAATTATTGTAATTAATTTACCTAATTAAGTAGGCGGTTATCACAAAGAGAAATGGAGATTGCGGGTGAGATCAAGGTCGGCCCTGGCCTAAGGCCAATAAGGCTTGTGCCTTAGGCCCCAAAATTTTAGCCCAAAAATAGGGCCCCCAAATTTATTAAAATGTTATAGGCCCAATGTTTTTATTTTTATTTTTAAAGGGCTCCAAAATATTTTATTGGATCCATGTATGGTTTAGCCCATAGTAGTTTGGCCCATATTTATTAAAATGAAATATATATTAAAAAAAAAAAGTGTTTGAGCCCAAGAAGAACAATATATACAGTATATGGGCCCTATTTTTTTTTTTTACCTTCTTTATCTATTAGATTTTAGTGAAATAAATAATTTTGCACTAATTTTTTTACCTAGGTCTTTATCAATTTAAATTGAATAATTTTTTTTGAATTTTTTTGCTCTAATTTTGTTTCATTAAATTGTTTTGTTTATAATTTTAATGATTATATGTGCAAGTAAATTTTTTTGTGACTACAAACAAATACAAAAATTGTAACTGTTAGAATAATAAAGAGAGAGAAAATAATATGTATTGTGTTGAATGATTGTAGATTGAATGTTTGTAGAGTTGAATGTATATACAATAGAAGGCCTGTATATATAGCCTGAGAAAGAATATCCTACTAGAAACCTAATTATGAGAAAGAGTATCCTACTAGAAACCTAACTATGACTATTCCTAAATATATCTAGGAAATCAATACCTAATATATTTAGGAATACCACATATACATTAACATCACCCCTCAAACTCAAGGAGGATAAACATCTTGAGTTTGGAGAGAGAAACTAAAACATGAAATAAAACTAAATAAAATAAAAGGCAAAAAGATTGCAAAATCTGAACGGGAACGTAAGGGCGTTTGAAATAAATCAGAGGTCGGAATTAATGCCGGGAGACAGTTTATGGTTGTGTTGGACCATTGTAGAAGCTAATCGGAATCAATATCGGGACAGTTTAAAGAGGTCATGTCGGACCGATGTAGATACAGTTTAAAGGGGTCATGCCGGACCGATGTAGAGAACTGGATGTTGAACCAACAAGTGTGGCACACACATAACTTATGACGTGGTGCTGAACGATGATGGCAACAGATAACTGAGTGCGCCAAGGGGCGGCTTGGATTGTGCGCCAAAGGAGGCGACTTGAGTTGTGTGCTAAGAGTGGGCAGCTTGGATTGTTCGCCAGAGGGGGCGGCTTGGATGGTGCACCAATGGGTGGTTCGCATGGTGTATAACCATACTCACCATAATATAGGTATAATACCCCCCCTCAAACTAGAAACCAATTTGAGGGTGAAGTAGAGGGAAAGATAGAATGGAGGGAAAAAAAAATCGCGAGTAAAAAAAAATATATATATGATAGAGATATTTGGGTAAGGAATAAACAGCGGACAAAAGGAAGAGATCACCATGAAGCGATACTAACAGGAAAATATGACAGCGGAATAGGTTGAGGTCCGGCGGGCGGCCAAGGCGAGGCTGCCGCCCGCCGGTGAAGCGAAATTACTAAGTTCTTAACATAGCGAAATTCCTAAATATATTAGGTATTGATTTCCTAGATATATTTAGGAATAGCACATATACATTAACAGTAACTTATTGTTTTATCCATGAAATTTTTTTTTTCCCCAATGTAAGAGTGTCCCATTTTTGAAATTCACCTTAAGCCTCCTAAATCTCAGGGTTGGTCTTGGGTGAGATGATAGAAAACCTGATATATCATCGCGTAAATCAATCTGCATTGTATATATTCGTTCGCAAATAAATTTTAATTTCCATATAAACTTTTGTTTTTGTGCGAATCATTTAACAAAAGTAAGTTTTTGATCATGGAAACCAATTACACTTCTAAAAAGATAGGTGTCGTTAGGAAAGTGGGTTAACTTTTTGACTTTTTAACTTTTTTAGCCTGTGACTCAAAAGCTTGATTTGGGAAGGACTTTTGGCTTTTTTGACTTTTTTGTGAGAGAAAGAATGTAATGATTATGGATTGGATGTGATGTTTTATCTTATTTGGCTAAAAAGCTTATTTTGTTTTTTGTGACTATTTTAGCTAAAAAAAGCCTTAAAAGCCTCTTCCCAAACAAAGGTATATATAGTGTGTTTTGTGGTGTTATGAATTTTTGTATTAGCATATATCTTTATCATGTGTTTGTGTCAATGTGTCCTTACTGATGAACTTGAAGCCCCAAATGGCTAACTCAATCTTTGTTTTCTTTCCAATTTTAACATAGACATGTGAACTTGATGCTCCATCGCAGCCCATAACTACCACTTACTTTTCATTCCTTTTATAATTTCAACATAAGCAATTGAACATACTTAGAAAACATTATTTAGAAACTAGAATCAATGATCTATATTTATTGTGAGTGACCATCATCTCACTAAGTCTAAATTTACATCACAAACTCACTTTTAAAATAAGATTCACTTTTAAAATCTGGACAGAACAGAAATCTGGAAGAAAAAAAAAATGATGCGTGTTCGTTCTTTGTTTGCTGTGAAGAAACAGAAGAAAAAAAATCTGGACAAAAAAAAAAATGAATCGAAAAGGAAGATAAATCTGGACAGAACAAAAAATGAATTTGGAAAATCTGGACAGAACAAAAAATAAATATGTCGTTCCATGTAGTCACCTCATTGTCCATGCGATTGAAGCTTCTCTCCATTGCGATCTTCCACTCCTCCGTACTCGAATCCTTCTTCTCTATCTCTTCTTTTACAAGTTTATGTAACCGATCTCTACACTTCATCGCCACCTACAAAGAAATCAAACACCGATTAACACTTGTTAATGAAAAACAAAATAAAATGACTTGTTTGAAACCTTGTTAATCAGCAGATTTAACAAAATACGAGAACAATCAGATCAGATCGAGTTAGGATTTTGACCAGATTAGATCGACTTTCTTGTTCGATTTCGGATCTACAATTTGCGAGAGAGATCGAGTTCGAGTTCAATGAAAAAAAGCTAGAGCAAGAACAGATCTAACAAAATGCAAGAGAGATCAGATCGAGTATGGATTTCGGTCAGATTAGATCGATTTTCTTGTTCGATTTCGGATCTGTGATTTGTGTGTGTGTGTGTGTGAGAGAGAGAGAGAGAGAGAGAGAGAGAGCTGAAGAACAGCTAGAGTGAGAAAGATCTAGTTCGAGTCTAATGAAGAACAACTATAGTGAGAGAGATCGATATTAATTGCAAGAGAGAAGAGCAGCTCATGAGAGATTGTGATACTTTTACACTATGTTTGGCAACTTATAAGAGAAAAGAAAAAAAATGATTACTTAAGTTATAAAAGAAAAGAGAAGAAAAGAAAATAAATGATTGTGATTTCTCTCCTTTTTGTTTGGATAAAGAAGAAATAAAAGAAAAGAAATGATTGTGATTTCTCTCATTTTTGTTTGGTTAGATTTCATTAAGAGAAAAGAAAAGAAATTTTTTTATGTTATATTACCAAAATAACCTTTTTATATTTTCAATCATTTCATTTCTTTTATTTTTATAGGGACAAAATTTGTATTGTGAAAATAGTGGTTTCTTTTCTCTCCCAATCTTTCCTCTTTTGGGAAGATTGAAAATGAGGCTTATAAGAAAAATGAGTTTTTCTCCATTTCTCCCCATTTCTTTCCACTTAGGTTATCCAAACAAGTAAGAGAAATACATATCTCTCCATTTCTTTTCTTTTCTCTCTAAATCACTCAATCCAAACATAGCATTAGTAATTGGAATAGGGTTAAGTGTCTGTTAAGTAAGACAGACTTGGCTCATTGAGACCATCAACAGGCATCAAGCCTTGAAAAACGTGTTGGCTATTGAGATATACCACATCGTTTTATAAAACGTCTTTGATTCAAGCGCCATTATAGGCAACTTTTCTTGTAATGAAATTTTCATAATTCATAACATTTTTTATTTTAACATAGATATGTGATCTTGAAGGCAGATCCCAGCCCACAACTACCTCGTTCTAAACTATAGTGAATATGTATAGAAAAAATTGATAATGAGAAGAACTACCTCCAAACTATTTTTTTTTTTTTTTTATTGATCATTTTATGTGTTGGAGTTCTTAATTCCTAAAAAAAATTTAAAATATATAAAATTATATCACCAAATTAGATACAATCTTTTCACATGAGGTGGGACCTAACAAATGCACAACAATGCTATATCTCCTAATTTACCACTCCTAAACCATCTCTAATGATGTGGTATTGACGTTAGACCCCACATGATAAAATGTTTGACGAATCAAAATTTGGCATTTATTAAATACATCATTAGGGATGATAAATTAGGTGTCTCAAGCATTTTTCTTAAATGCGTAATTCTCACCTTATACGAGAAAATTATGTCTATGATCAAATTTTATGCACGTAGAATTGTATAGGAATTAATCACCTGGTGAATCCCTCTCTTAGCAAAAAATGGAACCCCCAACTCATCTATGCAATACTTAGTAATCAAATTTGCTAATACCAAATGTGGATATCTCCTCAAACACCCTTCTAAATCTTTAACCATTGCTGCAACCAAAGGATAACTCAAAGCAAATCCAGCTCCACGAAACCCTTAATCAAATGAGAACAAAAATGAGACATAATAAACTTCGAATGTCCCCCAATGTAACCATACTTAGTATGATCATATTTTCCCAAAACATTAACCCAATTGTCCACAAAAAAGATAGAATCATCATCCCTCATCACATACTACCTCACCCCCTCGTCGCCCTCCCTAAACACCTCCAAAATTGCATGCACCATGCGAGCCATGATTGGCGTGACATGTTTTGACTTTCTACAATTTTGGATATGTCATTGGACACGAGAAGAGGAGGAGAGGAGGACGGCCTGGGCGAGGAGGTCATCGGTGGGGTGTGTGTCGAGGAAGAGGTATCCACGTGTTGTGTTGGGGAGCTACCATGACTCAATATATGCTTTTCGGTATCTCCATGCATTGAGAGAGCCTACAAGGCCAAAAACAAGATGGTTAAGGTTAGTGGGAGAGGAATGATTGGTAAGTAAGGTTATTAGATTGTTGGGAAGGTGGTGTCACTAGCCATATGTCTTCTAAGGGGGTGAAGAATTGAAAAGATAAGCAGTTGGATTGGATAAAAATGAATATGTATGCTAAATAGAGGACTAATGTTGAAATACACAGAATTTTACAAATGTTCACAGCAAATTTATCTGATAAAAATCTGTTGAACTTGATGGAATTTGTTGAAGAGTTCATGGTGAGGATGATGAAGACAATATATTGAAGAACTAGTTGGGAATGTGATGGAATCAATCCATAGGGACTTGTGTATGTCTTGACTTTGTTGTGAAGAATCATTGTACACATTTTTATAATGGTAAGTTAGATGTCAATATGTATATAAACGGACATTAATCATTCATGATGTGCCTTTCCACATCAATATATGTATATATATTAAATATTAAATTAGTGGTACCATAATGGTAAAGAAGATTAATGTAATTTTGGTAAGATTGCCATAATTGTAAAGAAGATTAATGTAATTTCTTGAAAATTTATTGGACTGACTGTAATATATTCATTAGTATGAGTTTGAAAATTAAAGGATGACGTGTGTGGTTGAAGTACTAGGTAATCTTATAAGTAGGGATGGCAATTTGAACGCGACCCGAATGGGACCCGACCCTTGACCCCGATTACAATAGGTATTCTTTGAAAATTACCCTTATAGGGCCGATGATGGTATTGAAAATTGAATCCCTAAAGGTTTTCAGGTCGGAGATGGGGATAGGTTCCCCAGACCCCGCCTCACCCTGAAAATTCCCTATATATATATGTAGACACCCCATTTTTGACCGACCTTAAGACTCAGACGTCACCGATTGAGCGCTCGGTGATGTTACATATTGTGCTCGTTCAGAAGTCTCAGAGTCGCGGCCGCCTGCCTCGGGAACCTTCTTCTGTGCCTTGTCTCGGTTTGCGAACCAGACTCGGTTTTCTCTGTTTTCTTTCCTGAGGGGAGGGAGTGGTCCTGTAGACTATCTCTCAGTGGCCGTGGGCTATGTTTCGTGCCCGTAGGCCATTTTGCCCATTTCGGGCCGGTTCGGTTTGGACCGTCGGTAGTGTGCCTCGGTTGGACCGCCCAACCATCTCCGATTTCTCCGGTTCTTGGCAAGTGCCTGTTTTATCATTCCGGACCTTGGGGCCTCGATGCCCACTTGGCGGCAACGCCACTTTCGGTGCTCATGCCTATTTTGAGACCACGAGCAGCGGTTTTGGTCCCCGAGCATTCATTTTGCATCGGTTTTTGTTCAATTTTGGCAAGTGCCTCTATTTTATCATTCTGAGGGACACTGGGGCCTCTGATGCCCACTTCGTGGCCGAACGCCACTTTCGGTGCTCACAGCCCATTTTCGGGACCCCGCGCGGTTTTGGTCCCCGAGCTTTCGTTTTGCATTAGTTTTTGTTCAATTTTGGCAGGTATCTCTGTTTTAGCACCAGGAAGATCACTGGAGGGTGGGAGGCCAACAATTGTCTCAGCAACCAGTTATCTGCTTGGTCAAAAGTGGTTCAGCATGAATCTGGGAAAGAGAAGTCTGCGCGGCTTCACCGAAACGGGCGTAACTCTTTGCACAAGAGGAATTAAAGTATGAGGCCACCACCATTGGAAAGCTTACTTCCGGGGCTTCATTTTTCACTTAAGAATCTCCTAAGTTCAATTCCGGATGGAGGAGATATGGTTGATTGAATAGGGCATCACTCCATTTTTCACTTAAGAATCTCCTAAGTTCAATCTCCTAAACTGTGAGTGGGCCTATTTTGAGCCCCTCTTCAACATTGAAGAAGGGCTCAACCATGTTTGGTCTCTCTATCATGCACTTGCTTTGTAATTTTCCATATTTACCGTAAAATTGCATGGTTTATTTAGCCTATTTGAAGTCTGATTTTGAGCATGCCATTAACTGAGATTGAGCTTATTTTAGGTCCCTCTACAACATTGTAGAAGGGATCAATCTTGTTTGGGGCCTCCATGCATGGCCTCTCTTTATACCTCTCTTTGGCCCCATTTTGCATGCCTCTTTAAGCTTATTTGGCTTCTGATTTCGGCCTTCATCAGGCCTGAAAATAGACTTATTTTGTCCTTCTCATCATGTTTTGTTAATAGTCTTAGGCCATTTGATGATTGGTTTTGGTACTTCATGTTATATCCCTCACATTTTCCGTAAAATTGCATGCTTTGTTAGGCCTCCTTAGCCTCTGTTTTAGGCCTTCATCAGGCTTAGAAAGTGTCTTATTTTGGCCCATTCTTCATATTTTGTTAAGTGTCCGAAGTTGTTTGGTGTATGCTTATGGTACCTTGTGTTATAGCCTTCATTGGCTCATTATTTTGCATGCTTTGTGTATCATATCTACACACTGAATTGGGGGATGTAATCTTTTGTAAATATGCATATTTTTGGTCCCTCTTTAATGTTGTAGAACTTTTTTTTTTGGTTTGAGCATTGTATATACTACTTGCTTTGTAATTCCCCTCTTTTCCCCCATTTTTGCATGCCATTGTTGCCATATCTATGCTCACAATTTGGCCATGTTTTGTACTGAAAAGATGCTATTTTTGGGGCTGCCTTGCTACTGTTTTTGCTTTCATGTACCAATTTTGCATGTTTAGCATAGCTGTAGGCCATTTCGGGTACTTAAAATCACATTTCGGGATGATTTCATGCATTGATTGTCATTTCGTATCATTTCGGGGCTGTTTTCCCCTTCATTTAGCTGCTGAAATTTGGTTTGCATGCTTGCATATCATTTTCCACGTCATTTCATGCCTTAGTGCATTGCCTCGGTTTGCGTGCCCGTGGGCACGCACTTCGAGGCACTCTATTTTCATTCATTGGCTCCCTATGTGAGTAGGCTGAGGCTCTCTCATGTTGGTATAAGCCCATCATTGCATTTCTGTACCATTTTCATGCTTGTATATCATCGCCTCGGTTGGCGTGTCCGTAGGCACGCATTTCGAAACACTTCGGTTTTATCCGATTTACATCTCACATCATCGCCTCGGTTTACGTGCCTGTGGGCACGCATTTCGAGACACTTCGGTTTATCCGATTTGCATTTTCCATCATCGCCTCGATTTACGTGCCTGTGGGCACGCATTTCGAGACACCTCGGTTTATCCGATTTGCATTTTCCATCATCGCCTCGGTTTACGTGCCCGTGGGCACGCACTTCGAGGCACTTCGATTTTATTCGATTTGCATCTCACATCATGGTTTCGGTTTGCGTGCCCGCGTGCACGCTTTTCGAGGCATCTCATTTTCATCTCATTTTCCAGTATAATGCATACCAGGTTGTATATTAGATTACCTTCATGAATTTTCTTGGTTGGCGTGCCTGCGGACACGCATTTCGAGACATCTCACTTTCATAGCATTGTGCATGCTATATCACATGTTAGCTGCATTTCATGCATACCATGCATATTGCATCATGTTCGGGATAGGTGTTAGCCCGGGCACGGGAAACGAGGTACATTCCGTACTCTGAGTGACGGAGTGTGTCTCAATTCCCAAGTCACCAACACTCCGGATTACCCATGATGGAGTTAGGTTTTGTTGTAGCATTCACATACATTCATTCTATATTGAGTTGTGCAATTCGGTTCCTCGGCCATCATGCATCGATATGCGTGATTGATGGCACGAGGATCGAGGCATGCATATATTTGTGAAATACATTGCTATGCCCTTTTCCTGCTCTCTGTTGCAGCAAAATGAAGAATCAGCAAATTTTCAGAACCCGACACGCATTTCGAGAAAGAGTGCAAACAGAGGCTAATTGGGGCACCCCAGTGGATTTCCGCGCCGGGCAGCCCAACATGCATCATCCATCAGAAGCAAGGCAGTCCCTGGCTTGCATGCCAGTTTTACTTTTTTTTGTAATTAATTTGTCAATTAATTAGGATTCTATATATTTTGGACTGTATATTTCGGACTGTATTATTATTTATTCGGACCCTCTCCGCGAGGGCATAATTGTAATAAGGGTGTGTGAGTGTGATGTATGTCTTCCAACCCCCATTTCTTTCTCCCTTTTATTTACCCGCTTACGATGGTTAGATATAAGGCATATTTCAATTAGCATACAGTATGACAGCATGTTTGCATCATTCATCTGTTTTGCACACACCGGGCTCGGCGCATCTTACAAACTGCATTCGTATTTCAATTTCAAGTTGAATACTTGTTAGTTGTAGCATTTCACATGCCATGTTTAGAATAGCCGAGCCTGCTATAGTTTGCATCTTTGCATGTGTTGCATTAGGCATTTCAACATATTTAGGATCATGCATGATTTCTAATAAGCTTATGTTTTTAGCTTGGAGTACTCGGTGAGTTTTATGCTTTAGCATCCTTGCATGTGTGTGAGTGTTGCCATGAATAGCATGCTCACCATGAGGCTATGTGCTTATGTGATATAACTGCCTTGAATGCCTGTGGGTGGAGGTTGAGTTACTTAGATTTGGACAATTCATTAAATGTTTGTTTTAAGCCCACTAGATAGTGGCAAAATCATGTTTTCTAAGCCCACCCGAGGGTGGCAAATCCGCATCTTAGCCTACTTGCGAGTAGCACCATCAAACCATTTTCAAACAAACAAACATGAGATGTTTTGTTCCAATTCAGGCGATTCAGTCTATACTTGTATGCTGTGCGCATCACATAATAACCTAGGCTAATAACCGGAATAAGAACTCACAATGTTTTCAAAAACAAATATCATGGTTAGTAGAGGCCGGTCTTTGATCGGCGAAGCTGGGTGCTCACGATGTGACCTTCCCCAATCGTACCCAAGTTCCCGAGCCAACTTTGGTGATGACGGACACGTGGCCTTTTGGCACCGAGTCAGGGTTTCCTAAATTTCCCATTTTAAAAAATATTTAGGTGGCGACTCTGTTATCTGGCAAAGGAGTCCATGTTTGGCACTTCTTTCAAAAAATCTGTTTTTCTTCAAAACGATTTGCCGGATTTGGACTATTTGGTTCAAGATTTGGAATCGCAACAAAATCGAGTCCGAACTGTAGCGAGGTCCCTCGCGGGCTTGTTACAATATATATATATATATATATTTAGGGTTATTTAAGTCTCATTTTCAGCCTCTTTCCCACTTACACTCACTTCTCTTCTCTCAGTCTCTCTCATTTTTCTCTCTTTGCTGCTGGTGCTCCTCACTGTATTGGCGACAACAGCGACTCCTCTGCTGTCCTCCTCTCCCTTCTCCCCTCACCACCGATCTCCCCCATCCTCCGATGTCTTCGGCAAGAGAGAGCTGTTAGGGCTTCCGATCTCGCCGATCTCCCTCCTTAAGAATATCACGGTGACTCCGATGTCTTTCCCTTCGTTGCTGTCAATGTCACTATTTTTGATCATCGAGCTAGCGGCCTCGCTTCCGACACCATCTCTCTGATTTCTCTTTTTGAATTGTACTTCTCAGATCTTACCATCTCTCTTATTTCTCTTTTTTTGATTTCTTGCAGATCTTACGAGTTGATATCAAATCATAGAGATAGGAAGGGAGAGAAAATGAAGGTTGGCTAGTGAGAGATCTCAGATCTGTGTTGATCTGATTTGTATGATGTTGTTGGTCTCTATTTATCGTGCTGTATTGATCTCCATCTCTCTATTTGTCTCTATTTCTTTTTTTGGTAGTTGATCTGTTGTGTATGATGTTGTTGATGATTTTGTTGATCTGTTATGTAAGTTATTCGTTTAAATTTTAAAAAAAATATTTTTTTGTATTTGATGTATTGAATTGGAGCTTAAACACGCTAATTTTTTTTTTTTTTATTTGATTTATTCGATCTGTAAGTTTAGTTATACACACTTAAACTTTTGTATTATTGTTTTTTTTTTTTTGGACCGGGAAATTTTCAGGGTCGGGGAAACCTGATCCCCGTTAGGAGGCGGGGATGAGGACGATGATAGGTTCTCTATCGAGGATCGGGGCTGGGAACGGAAAAATTTTCACTATCAAGGATCGAGAACGGGGAGTGTGATTCTCGACCCGTTGCCATTCCTAGTTATAAGGGACTGAATTGTCTCCAGTTGAGCAGCTCAATTGGACTATCTAGTTTGGTCCATTTAAGACCTATTTCGAGTCTGTCTCGATAACTTGAATCGTCCAATGTGTAAAACTTGTCGAATATTTCATCCTTACAAAAAATCACGTTGACAAATGCATTTAAGTCTACAAGGTGTAAAATGTCAAAGATTTGGTGTAAATTAAAATGTCAAATATACCTCATGAGATTTGCTTAAAATACAATTTGTCCCATATGATTCTAGAAACTACATCTCACCTATTAAAATTTCTAATTTCATAACAAATGATCCCTTTTTAATTAATAAATCATTAAGTTAATTAACAGTTTTTAATGATGTCAGAAATTTATTTCAATTAATAATTTAGATAATTTTATCATTGTTTAAAAGAACAATTACAAATTTCATTTTCCAATTAATTATGTTAAATAAAAAAATTTGACGAGAGAATATTTGATATTTTGTAAACTGTAGAGAGCAATTCATAATTTAAAGAAACTTTTTTTAGATGGTAGAACAAAGACAACAAAGAGACAACAAATAGAAATACTACTATCAACAAGGGTTGGTTCAGTTGGTAAGGCTCGTTCCCTTCACCCATTTTGGCTTAGGTTCGAGTCTCGCTGCCGACAGTCCTTTATTGGTAAGTGATATTGCATAACACTTTTCCTGACCCTGGAGTGTGGTAACCTCCCCTCCTCCTAAACTTTGTCATGAATCAAAAAAAATAAATAAAAGAAACTACAACAAAGCACATCAAGGAGGCACTGCAGAGAGGACCAAAGCCAAAATAGAATCTAACACATCTTCAAGGGGCCTATTTGTAATTTGCCCTTAAATTTAACCATTGATTGCTGAATATTTATGGGTTGGGTCAAATGGTTTGGGCTAAAATTTGGTCTAATTCCAATATTAATCCATTCTTTGGGTCTTGGATCTCTTATTTAAAATGCTAAGCCCAACCCATTTCATGGCTAAAATAAGGGACATTCTATTTACACCAAAAAAATCATAATCCTAACTAAAATTTTAAAATTTTTATTCCTATTATATCATAATGTTAATTTACTAATAAAAATAACACATATTAAATCTTAAATTTTTTTTTTCTCATGGTACATCTTAATCACATATACTATTCTTTATCTTCTTCTCCAAATTTCAATTGTTTTCTTTTTTTCTTCCTCCTCACTACAACTCCAAACCACCCCCCTTCCTCCCCCCCCTCCCTCCCCCCAAAAAAACTCATTGTTATCATCAACATCATTATTTTTTATCCTTGCAAATAAGAAAGTTTGAACAAAATCAAATAATAGATGAGAATAATAATAAAAATCGTTTTTTGAAACAACTCATAAAAAATAAGGTAAGTATTCACACAAATATCAGAATACAATTGTTGATTTTTGTATGTTTTTTGTTTTTTCATAGCCTTCGTTTGAGATGTGGATTGACTTTTTGGCTATTTTAACATGGGGCTAAAAAGTCTCGTTTGGGATAATTTTTTGACTTTTGTGAGAAAAAAAATGAAATTGTTATAATTTGGATGTGATATTTTATCATATTTAACTAAAATAGCCAATGTTGTCCTATATAACTATTTTAACCCAAATAAACCTGCCAAACATATATATAATATTAAACATGTTTAGGGGAGGTTAATAAATTAAGACAATGTAACACTTGTTTAATAGCCCAACTTTCAAGAACAAATTCCTTTACATCCGAAAGGCCAAATCAATATCTCCCTTTCTCAAACAACCTCCTTGGCCACCAGTGGAGCTTTGATAGGATCATCCTCATCCACAGTAGGAATCGTAACATATTTGATATTTTTCCGCTCACATGATCACCATCATTACCATCATTGAATTTATCAACGGAATCAAGAAAATTGACTTGGTTAATGTCATTGTTATTTGAACTTTTAAATCCGAACATGTTCACTTTATTCGATTTCTGAAAGTCCGAACCAACCAAAATTGTTCGGCATTATAAGTCTAAACATAAAGACTTTGTTCTTATTTTAAGTACACCTTGAAGGGCAATTCATAAAAAATTATAAGATGTATTAAGAGTAATATAAAATCCTAAATAATTAAATAGAGTATGCTGAGAAATTAGAATTATTTAATAATTTTTTTTGGTGTAAATAGAATCTCCCCTAGAATAAGTATAGTTGGTCATTTTGCACCTCTAAAATTCAAACTAATCGCACATATTATTTCGATCTTGTGCATTTCGCGCAAATATATGGATTGGGCCGAATGGTTTGAGCTAAAAATTAGCCGAATATGATTTGGCCTTTGGGCCTACTCTAACAAATTAAAATTTGATATTTTAATTTCGTTAATTTAAATTTTAAATTTTGAACTCAATAATAATTTTCAACTAAATTTTAATGATTCGTCCACGTAATTTTTTAACCCCCTAAATTAGGTAGAGAAAAATTGTACAGATATACCTGTGCCATTCTAAACATCATTTCACTTCATCTGTTAAGGAGAGTAACGGTTGAAGATTTGTCTGAGAATTGATTTTTTTAATAATTTTTTTAAGAAAAATATAAAAAAATAAAAGACAATAATTTAATAATTTATAATAACTTGTAATTTTTTTAATTAAAATATTTGCCTCCCAAATATTTTTTGAATTTTTTTTTAAAAACAGACCATTATCTTATTTATTATTTTAAATTGATATAAAAACCCGTCCAGATGAGATTCTTCCACTAAAATGACCAAAAACAAATAAAATAGAAACACCCAATCGTATCATTGTCTTTATTTTTTTTACATGCCCTTTCACAAAAAAATAAAAAATTAATTAAAGTAACCAATTTCCAAAGCAGCTCAAAATAAAAATCATTTTAAACAGATCAACCCTCATTCCATTCCCAAACCCTTCCCTTGTCCCTGTATTGGCTCTTCCATCTCCTCTACTCTAGCCTAGAGCTGTGTTTCTTAGGTTTTACGCTAACAGACTTCGAGGTACCAAGTATAATCCGATGGTGGTGATGGCAATGGCGAGAGGGGACTGAGAGAGATATGAGGTAAATCTGAAGATGAAAATCTCACGAGTCTGATCACGATTTCCATCTTCCCCCTCTTCTATGATTTTGTATGTCTATTTATTTACACAATACATATCATTCAATATAATTGAACAAATATGACTTTGAGGCCCCGTTTGTTTGGGGTTATAAGGAGGGGATCCCTTAGTATTACTAATGGGGTGTTTATTTTGAGAGATGAGGAGGGGACTATTAATCCCTTGGTATTAGTAGTTTCCTTGGAAGGGAGATTGGTAAGGAGGAGATAGAGATGGTATTAGAAAAATAGTGAGGGGATTAGAAATTTTTTTTATTTTTTTATTTTTTATATACTGGGAATTTTTTTAAAATATTAATGTTTAATTTTTTATGTTTATTTATTTATTTTATTATTTTATATAAAAATAATTTAACAAATCCTCACTATCAATCCTTTCACTAACAATTGTCTCACTATTAATCCTCTCCATTCTATCTCTGAAAATTAACGGGATCTGGGATTCAACCAATTGCATGAGGTTTGACACTCAGACTGGTATGGCTGGACAAAAGGCGGGTAGATTTGGGATGCGACCCCTTTTTTTTGTGATTTTTTTTTATATAAAAATAGAAAAAATAATTTGACGATTTATAATATATATTTTTTATTTTTTAATTACTTACTAAACTAAGTCGAATTAATTTTAATCTTCATAGCAATTGTAGCTATTCTATTACAAACTTCACAAAGAATTTCTCCCTTTCAACAAAAGATTTAATGGATTGTTTGGGATGTTCTAAATAAGTGTATTTTTTGACTTTTTATAAAAATATGTGTAAAAAAGTAGAGAGGAAATGTTGATTGATGTGACTCAAAAAAGATAAAAAGATAAAAAGATGGACTAAATTAGTGTATGCCAAACCACTCCTTAAATTGTATTTAGTTCATAAATTTATATAAGAATTTAAATAATAAAAAAAAACGAAAAAAAATGTGTGAAATGTAACTATATTTTATTTATATTTCACTCACTATTTTTATTTTTCTTTCTAAATCCTTATTCAAATCCATAAACACAGTCTTAGTTGATTTATTAATTTGGAAAATGGTTGAGGCCTCGAATTTGAGGCTTCGAATTTGCCTCGAATCCCATATATATATATATATATTTTTTTTTTCTTTCTTCTTCTTCGCAGAACCAGAGGAGAGGGGAGGGGAGGGGAGGGGAGGGGAAGAAGAGAGAGAGGAAGGGGAGGGGAGGGGTCCGGATTCGCCGTCGCAGCTCGTCGAGCTCGCCAGCCGTCCGATCGTCGCCCGATCCAGCTCGTCGCAGCAGCTGCACCGCCGTCGCCTCCGCCTCCGCCTCTGCCTCCTCCTCCTCCTCCTCCTCCTCCTCCCCCGGTGATTATGGCCCCCTCCAGTCCGGCCCACCGGCGGCTCTCTCCTCTTCCCCTTCCTCCCTCCTTCTTCCTCCTCTCGTCTATTCATTAGAAAAATTCGAGGCCTCGAATTCGAGGCCTCTATCACGACTCTATTAATTTATACAAGTTGAAAGATATATATATATATATATATATATTTATATTTGACCACCCAATAAATATAATTAGTTGATCTTGATGCAAAGAATTTGCTAACTCTTAATAAGATTTGCATGGTGTATCTTTGTGTGAAAAAAAAAAAAAAAACGAAATTAAGATCACAATATCTAATTTAAGCAATTATCTCATCATCCCTGTAAGTCCCGATTTTGATCTCGGTTATGTTCTTCTCACCCACTTCTATAATGTCACAACATTCACTTCTTTCAATCTATAAGAGACACAAAATGAGAGAATAAATAATTATAACTCGTTCATGATAAAGAGATTGGACGGATAAGTAATAATGTCTTTTTCATATGATAGATTAAATTGTTTTATTTAAAAAAATACTATCTTGATTTTCAATAATATTACCCAGTGGGGGTAAATTAATTTGTTTCCCAAATATAATTATTTCTCTTTTATGTAAAATTCTAAAAATACTCCCTTCTTTTGTTATTGATTTTACATGACATTCAAGTCAAGAACTAAAATGTAATAAATCGTATGTTTCAATAATCAAAATAAAAAAAATTAAAAATTGAGAAATAATGTATAACAAACCGCATACATATGAAACATGTTTCAAACTCACCTTAGGGAGCTTTGTCACCGGCGAGAAGACACGAACTTTGGAGATAGAATCAGGGAAATAACTCCCAATCAATGAACAAGTTGGTAAACCTCGCGGCTCGGATCGAACATAAGTCATAACAATTTAGTTGTGCCCTCCGAAACTATCAATGGATTCGAAGAAGAAAACAATTGGAGCTTCACACGGATCATGGAAACCAATTACACTTCTAAAAAGATAGTGTGTTTTGTGGTGTTTTAAATTTTTGTGTTCAGCATATCTTTATCATGTGTCTGTGTCAATGTGTCCTTGCTGATGAACTTGAAGCCCCAAATGGCTAACTCAATCTTTGTTTTCTTTTCAATTTTAACATAAATATGTGAACTTGAGGCTTCAACCCAGCCCACAACTACCACTTACTTTTTTTTCCTTTTACAATTTCAACATGAGCAATTGAACATACTTATTAGAAAAACATTATTTAGAAACTAGAATCAATAATTTATATTTATTGTGAGTGACCAACATCTCACTAACTCTAATCTATATCACACACACTTTTAAAATAAGATTCAAGATAAATTTTCACAATTCATAACATTTTTTATTTATAGATATGTGACCTTAAAGGTAGATCAGCCTACAACTACCAACACTACTTCCAAACTATAGCGAATATATACAGAAAAAATTGATAAAGAAAACCACTACCTCCGAACTAAATTTTTTTATTGATCTTTTTAAGTGTTGGAGTTCTTAACTCCTAAAGAAAATTTTAAATATATAAAATCATATTACAAAATTGGACCTAATCTTTTCACATGAGGTGGGATCTATTAAATGCACAACAGTGCTACATTCCAAAATTTACCACCCCTAAACCACCTCTAATGACATTGAGGTTAGACCTCACATGATAAAATGTTTGACAAATTAAAATTTAACATTTGTCAGATACATCATTACAGATGATAAATTACAAGCATTTTTCTTAAATGTGTGGCTCTCACCCCATACGAGAAAATTATGTCTGTGATCAAATTTTATGTACGTAGAACAGTAATAACCCTTACCACTGATTACTAGTTAATCACTGATTACTACTAAACTGAGACTGATTATGATAAGTAATTGAATCGACTGAAATACTGAACTGACTGACTGAAATCTGAAACTAAATTGATTGAGTGTATCTGTTTAATTGTATGTCTATCTGTTGACTGATAAATTATCTGTTCATGATTTATGTTTCAGACTGCAAATTGAAGGCCTTATCGGCGGCCGAATCTGAAATTAATTAATGTTTTATGATCATTAGGAATTATATGATTTTATGGCATATTTATCCAAAAAGTGATTTAGTGTGATTAAATTAGATTAAATAATGTAAAACACATAAGTTGGTTTTATCTACCAAAATGCCATTGTGAGTGGGCCACTACCTTAGACCATATTTGAGCCTTTTTACACTTATTCATACACATTTCATTAGCTCATTTCTACGCACAACCGACCAGTGAGAGAGAGAGAACTAAGAGAGTTGGTTTTCATCTTGTTATACTTGGAAATTGAAGGAATTGAAGAGAGTATTGCAAAACTGAGCTCCTAGACCTTTAATTCAAGACATAAGGTAGAGCTTTTACCTTCTTGTGTTTAATTTGAGTTACTTCTAGCATGTTTTAGAGGATTGTTGAAGATTAGAGCCAAGATATGGCTTATAATGTTGAATTGTAGCATAAATCATGCATGCATGCTTATATCATAGCATTTTGAGGTTGAATACATGGAATTTGGTACATGCATGGTTATATTTTTGCATTGGACCATGAACTCATCTTGGTTTTGGAAAGAATTGGCTCAATTGAGCTAGCATTTGAAGCTTTAAAGTTGTTGAATTCATGCATGTTACACATTCATCATGTTCTTGAAAGTTTGGTTTGAAATTGGGTTTAATTCCCTCACATTTGGACCTTGATTTTACAAATTGAGCTTTAAATCATGTCATACTATGTAATTACAAGTGTTTTCCAGGAAATGGACCCAAATGAATCGAATTTGATTCATTTGAAGTTGAATTTGAGCTTGAGGTTCAAATTTGGGAATTTCAAATTTTGAACTCACGCCGAAGTATTGGCGCCGGCGTGAAAATCGTACTCAAAGATTTTGTTGTGTTTCTTTGTCGCTCGGCCGAAAGGGTAATTTACGCTCGAGCGGGACATTGTGTCTTATGCTCGAGCGGGTGTCGAGCGCCCAATCGAGCGTGGATTTCACCTATCTAGCACTTTTGACTGTTTTGCAGTATACTCGAGCGGGTAAGTCTAAGCTCGAGCGGAAACCTTTGTCTACATGTCCGCTCAAGCGGGGAAATCCACGCTCGAGCGGGACCCTGTTTTTCTGAAAATTCTGAAAATGTTTTTAAAGTGCATCTTTGCCTCCTCATTCCATTCTAGGCATTCTTAGGCCTAGTTTAAGGCGTCTTACTGAGGATATAGATGTAGAACCACACCGAGTCTAAGTAGGGACTAAGTCTTTGATTTCCGAATGTGTAACTTAGTACGTGTTCGTTCTGTCACTGTATAGGGTTGGCTTTCGGAGACGCGCTCTAGCTGCTTATAGCCCAAAACTCTGTGAGTAACGATGTCGTAAAGATATGTCAAAGATGAATATTTTGTGACTGTTAACTGAACTGCTTTTTGAATTGTTACTATTAACTGAATGAATGTATGTCCTCTATTCTGAACTGTATTGTGGCATCCTTAGCAACTACTATTCTATTCTTTATTCTTTATTACAGAGATCTCATCGCTTCCTATCTTGGAACTTCATTTCTTGTTATGATGGCCATCATTAATCGCTTTCGGTCTTTTAAGACCCTCACATTTCTTCGCTATGCTAATGGATGTACCACATATGACTGTTATGACTGAATGACTAATATACTGAATCAATTGACTGTTTTCAATACTGAAAGGACATTCATTCTTAACCTCTTTACGCATTATGTTATTTACTGGGCTTTAGCTCACTGCTCATATATATATGTAGGTGTTCAGGCACCAGACCGGAGCTAGGAGCGTGGGTTAGACTCCCTTTTGTCAAAGCCAACCATCATGCCTCCTTTGTGAGGTTCGAGTCTGTTCAAGCTACGACTTTAGGGTGTTTTAGTTTCCCCATACATTACATTTTTGTATAGATGTATAGTATTCTTTGTCTTTGTTTTAACAAGGACTAAGTCCCTGTCCTGAATGATTATAAGTGTTGTACATACTGTTTTGCACTGATTGTATATATGTATGAAAAGTCTTTTTGCATATAGACTGTCACAGCTCATTGGACATTGTTTAAATTACTGTTTTGGCTTCCGCCAAATTACTCTATTTTCTTTGTTCTCTTTATTAGCAGGCCTTTGGTAATCACGGATTACTGGTCGGTAATGATGCTAAACCCATAGGGGTGGGTTTGGGTCGTGACAAGAACTGTATAGAAATTAATTACCTGATGAATCCCTCTCTCAGCAGAAAATGGAACCCCCAACTTATCTACACAATACTAAGTAATCAAATCTGTTGATTTCAAATATGGATATCTCCTCAAACACCCTTCTAAATCTTTGACCATTGCTGCAACTAAAGGATAACTAAAGCAAATCCAGCCCCACCAAACCCTTGATCAAATAAGACATAATAAACTCTGAATGTCCCCCAATGTAAACATAGTTGGTATGATCATATTTTCCCAAAACATCAACCCAATTGTCTACAAAAAAAGATAGAATCATCATCCCCCATCACATACCACATCACTCCCTAGTCCTTCTCCCTAAACACCTCCAAAATCGCATGCACCATGCGAGCCATGATTGGTGCAACACGTTTTGACTCTTCCACGATTTTGGATATGTCATTGGACACGCGAAGAGAAATAGAAGAGGGCAGCCAGGAAAGGAGGTCATCAGTGGGGTGTGTGTCAAAGAAGAGATATCCACGTGTTGCGTTGGGGCACCACCATGACTCAATGTATGCTTTTCGATATCTCCATGCATTGAGAGAGCCTACAAGGCCAAAAACAAGGTGCGTAAGGTTGGTGGGAGAGGAATGATTGGTATAAGTGAGGTTATTAGTGTTACCCAAAAAGCAACCTAAGAGGGGGGTGAATTAGGTTTCTACAAATTAAAATTAATAATACCCCAGTAAAATTAACTACTAGTACAACAAATTATTAACAAGTACAATGATGAACTTAACAGTAAATGATCAAGCAAAATAACAATGAAGTATAACTAATATACAGGGTAAATCAAATGATTAACACATGAATATTAGATAGTTATATCAGTAGTAGGAAAGTAAAGAGATTAGGGAAGAGGAGACAAACAGATTTATAGTGGTTCTGCTTCAACTAAGCCTACATCCACTCCTCAAGTTTCACTTGAGATTTTTCACTATCTTCTAACTTCACAGGGATGCTAGCAACCTCGTAAACATGGAGCAATCCTCCATGGATTTTACATAGATTTCACAAACCCAAACCCTTGCAAATTTTAGGTGATTCACAATCACTCTCAAGATTTCAAGAACACAATGTTTGCAACACTTTTACAAGATGAAATGGTATTTTTGCTTTCAAAGAAAGCTTACAATAAATATCTCTCCCAGATGGATATACAAAATGAAACTCTGATTTTTCTGTAAACCTTACACAAGAAAGATAGGCTTAAAGCTATACGTCTCAGTGTATAATTTCTGAAAGAGGATGTAAACAAAAATTGAAGAACACTCCTCAAAGAATTTTTCAGAGAATAGATGTGAGTGATTATAGATCAAAGAATATTTTCTACTTTTTTTTGTAATTTGTTTACATTAGAGGCTTTAGTATATATAATGAAACTTATAGCCGTTTATAGCTGTTGTATTCATTTGAATTTATAGCCATTTATAGCCGTTGTATTCATTTGAATTTATAGCCATTTATAGCCGTTGTACTCCATCATTACTAATTTGAATATCTTCTACTCCATCATTACTAATTTGAATGTCTTCCACTTGAACCTTTTGGCTTGCTGCTATGCTGGGCTGTTTGAACCTTTTGGCTTGCTGCTGTGCTGGGCTGTTTGAACCTCTGTTTTGGGCTATTTGAATTCCTGATTTAATCAAATATTAAATACATTCTAACAACATTTAGGATAAAGGTTTACGTGAGAAATAATGGGACAAAATAAATTTTGATTCTATTTTTCTCTTTCAAATAAATTAAAACATAATTAAATAAATCATTAAAATAAATGTTGATTCTATTTTTCTCTTTCAAATAAATCATCAAAATAAATTGTGATTCTATTTTTCTCTTCCAAATAAATTAAAATATAATTAAATAAATCATCAAAATAAATTAGTTTAACAATTAGGTTGTTGGGAAGACGGTGTCACTAGCCATACATCTTCTAAGGAAGTGAAGAATTGAAAAGATAGGCGGCTGGATTAGATAAAAATGAATATGTATGTCAAGTAGAGGACTAGTCCTAAAATACACAAAATTTTGCAGATGTTCACAGAAAATTTATCCGATGAAAATTTGTTAAACTTGATGGAAGTTGTTGAAGAGTTCATGGTGAGGATGATGAAAACAATATGTTGAAGAAGTAGGTGGGAATGGTATAGAATCAATCCATAGGGACTTATGTATGTCTTGACTTTTTTGTGAAGAATCATTGTACACATTTTTATAATGGTAAGTTAGATGTCAATATGTATATAAACGGACATTAATCATCCATGATGTGCACTATAAGAATTTACACTTTTTGCGACTAAATATTTTGGTCGCAAGAGTAGTCGCTGAAGCATTGTCGGGAAGGTAACTGGCGATTGAAATTATTTTAGTCGCCAAAAGTAATGCAATGCTGACTATTTTTTTTCTCGCCAAAAGTATTGGAAAAAAAATTAAATATAACCTTTTTAGCGACTAAAAATATTTGTTGCGAAAAACGTTGCTTATATTTAGCTACTAAAGATTTAGTCGCCAAATTTTTTTAGGTTTCTCCTATTATTTTTTAAGCTACTAAATATATTTGTCGCCTAAAGTGTGATTGTGTTTTAGGTATTAAAAGTTTAGTCGCCTAAAGTGTCACAGTTTTTGCTACTAAAATTGTAGTCGGTAAAAGTGTTTTTCTTGTTCATCAAAAAATTTTTGGCTACAAAATATTTTAGTCGCCAAATGTTTGATTGTTTTTTTCTACTAGCATTTTAGTCGCCTAAAGTCTGGTTTTCTTTTTGCCTATCAATTTTTTAGTCACTAATAAGTCTGACCTTTTTGGCTACTAAGCTTTTCGTAGCCAAATAGTTTGTGTTTTGCCAACTAAACATTTAGTCAGCTTAAGTCTCACATTTTTCGCTAATAAAATTATAGTCGCCAAATGTTTTTTGTTTTTTGGCTACAAAATATTTTAGTCGCCAAATGTTTGATTATTTTTTAAGTTTTAGTCACCTAATGTCTTCTTTTTGTTGGCACTAAGTTTTGTAGTCGCCATATTTGTTTTCCAAAAATTGTTATTAAGTTTTAGCTACTAACATTTTAGTCACTGAAATATGTACTTCCTATTTGAGTACGAATTGTTTAGTCGCCAAAAAAATGATCTTATGTTTTATAAAAAAATTGTAATTTATCCACAACCTGTCTATATTCCGTATAACCTATAGTGTATATATAAACAAAACAATACATATTTTATCAATCATTCCACAACGTAACATTATCAATCATTCCACAATCCATATTGCTTCCAACTATCCAAAAATAAATAACTTTAAATGTATATATTCCATACAAACCAACTATTGTCCAAACTAAAATTATAATTCCATACAAAAATCTAACCCTTCATATACAAAAAATATATTTAGTACCATGCAATATGGCCATTTGGCGTGGTACAAATTACAATCGTAAACTGTACCACAACAAAAGGTGATCTATATGCCACGCCAGCAACTATCAGTTGGATTACAAAAGTTATATCTATCAGTAAATTACATAAAAGCAGAGGAACACATAATTAGTAGGATTATACAAAAGTGTCAAGTATCCTCCATAAACAAAAATGTTGACTATCCACAAGTTCAGCCCAAAAGCCATCTACAAAAAAAATAAAAAATAAAAAAATAAAAAAAAAATAAAATTGCACCCATTACAAAATATCAATTGATTCAAACATAGGAAAAATGTTGTAATAATTAACATGCATTTAAGGTAGAACAATCTATAAAACTTTTTTCGAAATACAATCATATGTGTAACGCCCTCAAAATAATGACATTAAACCCAACAGTGTTGACATGCTATGATATATAAAAGATCCACGTCCTTTCATTCAACAGGGTTCTATTACAAAAAGTATTACATGTTAACAACAAAAGCCAATGCCCTAAGGGCTTACAGCTTTCCAAGTTAACACTTGGTTACAAGAAAGTAGAGTGCTAACTCATTTACACATTAAGCCCTTGGCTTGAATTTACATGTAATATTACAAAAGGAAAGACAACCAAAAAGTCCGTCCGCCACTAGCCTTCCAAGCTAAGTCCTTGGAGGTGGCATGCTACTGTGCACGAAAATGATGTTCCCATATAGGGTGAGCCACGGCCAGAGGAATATACTAAACCAGTTATGAATAATGACTAAAAGATTAACAGTTGATAGATGGCCAACTCCTTTGCATTCTTTTATAACACAATACAATTCCAAGACGTTTAAGTCTATATTTCCTTTTCACTTGCCATATCATAACCTTGGCTCAAACATCTCACATGAGACAAGCACTCATGTCAACACATTTCACTTCAACAAATATAAACATAACAGTCATAGTCATACTTTCCAAGACAAGCATATACGCTCTGTCCATACATTTCTAGATAAGCATACATGCTCTATCTACGGAGTTCATCCCCTATCTCCTCCCAATAACATCCGGTTTAGAGGTCCATCCCCTATCTTCCCCTAAACCATAGAGTACATCCCCTATCTCCTCCAACACAACACAATGTATATAAACAACAATTATACACATCACATAACAATACATGAAATCAATGTATTCTATCCATCGTTATAGTCCATAACATAACAACCCTTAGGTTCCAATTTCATTAATGTTTCAACATTAATTCCATGTTTCTATACCAAACATGCTTCTAGGTTTATTATAGACAAAACCCCAAACTTTTGTAAAATTACACAATGGCCCAAAGTTTCCCAAAATTACACAACAACTACCAACATATCAAAATGCTAAAATTTAAAGACAAGACTCATAAAGAGGAGTAGGATATTCCTACCTCAAAAGATGAGCTCCAAAGGAGAAGGACCCAAAACCAAAATGCTCCAAACACCAAACTATTCGGGTCAAAATGACGCCCTCGACGATCAACACCCTTTTTGTGAAGACAAATGGTGAACAACACACTCTAGCTAGATCAATACTTAGAGAGAAGTTATGGTTTTGAGTGAGAAGCTCTGAAAATGGCGTTTTGGTAAAGTAAGAGAAAGAAGATAAGTCAAAAGTGATTTAAAATGCCCACCCCACTCGGTTATCGACAGTCCGCTCGGCGTAAGACACTCGGCGTAAAGACACATAAAACAGTTCCGCTCGGCGCAACATTGTCCGCCGAGCTCCAAGACACTGACACAAAGTTCGCTCGGCGTAGATCCCAGCCGCCGAGCGCAGTCTCCTCCTGAACTCTCACCAAAACATATCCAGACGCTCGGCGACAAAGACCCGCCGGCGCATAAACCACACTTGCGAAGTTTTGCGGTGCACGAAATCTTGAAAGGGTGCATTCTCCGCCGGCGCCAAAACCTCCGCCGGCGTAAGCAACAACAACCCATCCGCTGAAGCGTAAACATGTCCGCCGGCGGACCCGCTTAAAACTCGGGCAACTAGACTTGGTTCTTAAACTTAACCAACCTGTGACAAACCTGCCCAACACATCCTGTAACTCAAAAACAAAGCAAGAAAGGACGTAAATAAGACAATACTCAATTACCAACATCCACGGACACATGTCCGGACCACTATACAACAAGGGGTAAACCCGGGACCGCTATAATATGTATGTATTATGAAAGATTTATTCCAAACTTGATTTCAATTTACAAGAAATACAATTTTTAGGAGCATACCTATTCGTGAAATAAATTTTTATGAGTATAATGCTTTGGTTGTTAATTTATTTTAACTCTTCTTCATTCTCATTTTCCTAATCAAAGTAAAATGAATGAGTAATTTACGGGTTATCTCCATAACCATATCATGCTTTCTTAATACATTTACCACCCAAATGACCACCGTATATGATGAAACAATGGCATCATTTGCAATGAAAATGTTGAACATTTGTTGGATGTTAACTCTGTAAACTTAAATTGCAGAACATAAACCTTACACTTCGGATTATTTACCATGTGTATTATCAAGAAATCAAGCCAAAATGACATACCTGAATCCATTGACGAACGGTTAAACGGAAGCGTGATTATCAATAAGCTCTTTGTTATTGATTATGTTATTGCCTTCTAATCCTTTCCCCTTTGGTGCCTTATGTTTCTCCTTGAGAGGATTTAGAAAACATGGCAGTGTTTTTACCACCTGGGAAGGAATAGGGACCATAACCTTTTAAAGGTTGTAATTGGTTTTCAAAACTGAAACGTTACCAATATGTATTAATTTCTATTTATTGGTTTTCAACTGAAACGTTATGGAAGTTCAAAAGGAAACAATAAATGTCTATTTATTGTTTCAAAACTGAAAACCAACTTTAACCATTATTGGTTTTAATTCTATTTCTGCCCCTCATAGAAATAGGAATTAAACAACTAGTATCTACACATTAGGTCCATAACACATATACCCTTAAGCCTATTAACTAAATTGAATCACTTAAATTGTAGGCTTCTTATAAATGATAACACCACATTTAATTATGTGGTCCCATTGAGACATTATCTAACAATCTCCCACTGGACCACATATGTATCCTGAAAAATGTGCTTAACTTTAGTGAGCTCAGAAATTTGTTATCATAACTTGAGGGTATCCAAACAATCTTGTCCATTAACTATATTAATATAGGATCAAAGCGGTCTTCGTTACATCAATCGTAACTCGACCCACCAATGGTCACGTATACTACAAATAAATGACATAGATCAATCATGGATGCGTAGCATGGAAATTACATGTGATGTGATCCATACATGCCTATGTCCAATGGTCCTACTTAACTTTGTTGAGATCAATACTTCACTATACGTGTAGGCGTAATAAATGAATACTTCATTTCTGCAGAAATTAATCTAATTACATAGATAAAACTCAAGGTGACATAAAGCAAGAATATAAATACAAACTCCCACTAAACCGTAATGTTCTCAAATAGAACAACACCCATATGAGCAAAGGTGCTCATGAAAGACCTTGGGTGGTAGTCCTTCGTAAGTGGATCCGCTATCATGGAGTTTGTCCCAATGTGCTCTATGGAAATCTGTCCACTCTGCACTCTTTCTTTTACAACTAGGAACTTGATATCAATATGCTTTGATTTTGTCGAGCTCCTGTTGTTATTGGAATATAAAACTGCAGACTTATTGTCACAATATATCTTAAGTGGTCTTTCAGTGCCTTCCAAAATACGCAACCCAGTGACAAAATTCCGCAGCCATATCCCTTGGTTTGATGCCTCATAACATGCTACAAACTCTGCGACCATAGTGGATGAAGCTATGAGCGTCATTGCAGACCTCCAAGAAATTGCTCCGCCAGCTAAACAGATAAATATAGCCTGATGTGGATTTCCTACTGTCTTGGCATCCAGCAAAATCAAGTCGGAATATCCAATGACCTCTAACTTATCCGATCTCCTATATGTGAGCATATATTCCTTTGTTCTCTGTAAATATCGTGATAACACGCTTGATCGCTTCCAATGATCCATGCCAGATTACTTAAATATCCTAACATGCCAACTATGAGCAATATCCGGACGCGTACATACTTGAGCATACATTAGACTCCCTACAGCCGAGGCATAAGGAATCTTCTGCATTTCTTGAATTTCAAGACTGGTCTTCGGGCATTGGCTGAGACTAAACTTGTCTCCCTTAGCAACCGGGGTTTCACCTGATTTACAATTTTGCATGCCAAATCTAATGAGTACTTTTTCGATATAGCTCCTTTGTGATAATCCCAGAATACCCCGAGAACGATCTCGGTGTATTTCGATTCATAATACAAAGGAAGCATCACCAAGATCTTTCATTTCAAAATTCTTAGATAGAAATCTCTTGGTGTCATCCAACAAGTTTATATCGTTTGTGGCAAGCAATATGTCGTCAACATATAAAACCAAAAATATGTGTTTATTCCCACTGAACTTGTGATACACACATTCATCAACAACGTTAGTTTCAAAACCATACGAAGTGAGAACTTGATGAAATTTGAAGTACCACTGACGAGAAGCTTGTTTGAGTCCATAGATGGATTTAGTCAATTTGCAAACCATATTCTTTGGGTCTCCTGACACAAAGTTTTCTGGCTGCACCATATAAATTGTTTCTTTAATGTCACCATTAAGAAAAGTCGCTTTTGACATCCATCCGATGCAACTCAAGATCAAAATATGCAACAAGCGCCATAATTGTCCTAAAAGAATCTTTCAAGAAACCGGAGAAAGTTTCTTTAAAGTCAATTCCTTCTTTTGAGTAAAGCCTTTGGCTACAAGACGCGTTTTATATCTCTCCACATTACCATTTGAATCCCTTTTGGTTTTAAATATCCATTTACAACCTACGGGCTTCGCACCAACTGGTAATGAGACAAGTTCCCAAACTTTATTGTCTTGCATAGACTTATATTCTTCATTCATGGCTTTTATCTACTTATGAGAGTTGGGACTTTCCATGGCTTGACGAAAGTTGATTGGATCATCTTTCGACATTCCATTTTCTACCTCATGTTCCTGGAGATATACAATATAATCATCCGAAAGTGCAAATCTCTTTTCTTGTGGATCGCCTTAATGGCATGTATTCTTGAGGTTGTAGAGTTTGTTCCTCAGGAACAATTACCTCATCTTGAATGGGGGTTTGAACTATATTATCTTGAACGACATTGTCTGGTTGAGGATCCGAAATTACTTCTCGAGCAGTGACAGGTATAGGAACTTGTAATTGGTCAAAAGTAGTAGGAAGTGGGATTCCTCCTACTTCCTCCTCAAAGACAATGTCTCTAACTGGATATCTCCCCCCAAACTCAACATCCTCAAAAAATGTTGCAATTCCCGTCTCAAATATTGACCTATTTGTGGGATCATAAAACTTGTAACCCCGTGATCGTTCGGCATAGCCAATAAAGTAGCTGCTAATGGTTTTAGAGTCCAATTTTCGTTCATGAGGTTTATAAGGCCTCGCCTCAGCAGGACACCCCCACACATGCAAATGTTTTAGACTAGGCTTTCGCCCAACCCAAAGCTCATAAGGTGTTTTTGCAGCTGCTTTAGTTGGCACCCGATTTAAGATATAAGTTCTTTGTCTTTAGAGCCTCACCCCTGAGGGACTCGGTAAAGTAGAATATGATCATACTTCTTACCATTTCCTTAAGAGTCCGGTTTCGTCTCTCAGATACACCATTCATGCTAGGTGATCCTGGCATGGTGTATTGTGGGACGATTCCACATTCCTCCAGGTATTTTGCAAACGATCCTGGACGTTGTTCACCTGATCCATCATATCTGCCATAGTATTCACCACCACGGTCAGACCTGACACTTTTAATTCGTTTGTTGAGTTGTAACTCAACTTCGGCCTTAAATTTTTTGAAGACGTCCAAAGACTGTGATTTCTCATGGATAAGAAATAGATACCCATATCGGGAATAGTCGTCTATGAATGTGATAAAATATTGTTGACCATTCCAAGACGCTATAGGGAATGGGCCACAAATGTCCGTATGAATTAATTCTAAGACATCTGTAGACCTATGGGCACCATATTTCTTTATTTTGGTCTGTTTTCCCTTGATACACTCAACACAGACATCAAAATCTGAAAAATCAAGAGAGTCCAAAATTCCATCAGACACAAGGCGCTCAACTCTAGATTTAGAGATGTGACCTAGGCGTTTGTGCCATAATGAGGCTGAAGTTTCCTTAGCTAATTTACGCTTTGTACCTCGTGATTCCACGTGCAAGGTTTCATTATAAGATGCAATAGTTTCGAGCAAATATAGATTATCAAACACATTAAGTAAACCAGTACCAACAACATTTGAATTAATAGACATACTAAACTTCAAATTTCCAAAAGAACAATAATATCCCAATTTGTCCAATACAGAAACAGAAATTAAATTCCGTCTAAAGGACGGTACAACAAAAGTGTCTAATAAATCCAAATAATAACCAGTTTTAAGCAATAATCTAAAGTGCCCTATTGCCTGCACTTCTATTGACTTGCCATCACCCATAAAGATGTATCTTTCAAAGATCGATTGGCTTTTCGGTAGTTCAGCAACCCCATAGAAACACATATGTGAGTAGTAGCACTGAATCTACCCACCAAGTGTTTCTTGGTAATCAAGCTAAATTTATTTGAAACGCACCAAAACATGAAATGTACCTTTCTTTACACGCCAAAGCACGTATTTGGCACAATCCTTCTTTCAGGTCCTGCTTGCCACAAAAAAGAAACAACCATCCTCTGACTTTCGCTTTTGGTTCCTAGGACCCTGAGGAATAGCAACTTCCTTTCCCTTATTCGTTCTTTTGCCCGTATGCTTAGAGGTGCTTGACAGATGAGCACTGTCAGTCCTTTCTTGCTTCAATCTCTCTTCCTCTTGCACACAAAATGAAATGAGCTCATTGAGAGTCCATTTCTCCTTCTCGCGATTATAATGACCTTAAATTGGTTAAATTGTGCAGAAGAGAGATGAGAACTAAATGCACGAGCAAATCATCAGATAGGTCGAGCTTTAGTGCCTTAAGTTTTGAAGCAAGATGAGACATTTTCATGATGTACTCGCGAACATTACCCTTGCCTTTATACTTTATTGAAATCAAGCTTGCTAATAGCGTGCTTGTTTTGACCTTATCGCTTTTAGCAAACGCTTTTGAATTTCTGAAAGAAATTCACCCAAGAATGATAACATCCTCTCGTTATTGCACCGAAAGACTTCGAATCCCACGCTTCATGATCATAAGACTTAGCTCGTTAGAACGATCCCACTTTTCAAAGTACACAATTTCCTCGAGTACTTTTGTGCAAAGGAGAGCATTCGGTTTTGGCATCCTTAATGCCAAGTCTATGTCCATGCAGCCGAGAACAATCAATATGTTCTCTTTCCAGGCCTTAAAGTTTGTTCCATTTAACATTGGAACATTGTTCATGTTGGCAGAGATTGAAGTAGTCGACATTAAAGCTGAATAGAAAAGAAAATAAAGGGAATGAACAATTATGCTCACATTAAGTTACCAAACAGATAATCTCTAAATAAATTAATTTAATGACAACATCTCAAGATACCTAGTACAACATTAATACCAAGCCTTTGGGTAGTGATATTAACTGTAAGTGGTATTCTTGTTGTAATGATCAAACATTGGCAATAAGTTATGTCAAATAACAAATCTATCTTTTGATGGATTTATTATTCACATTAGGTTTCCTTTACAATTGGCACATGTTTATCACCATAAAATGTGTGTGTAATTTTGCCAAGTATTAATCATGTCTTTGGACCGATAAATACTCGCATGAGATACACAGACATGAACATCAAAACATTCCATATAAAACAATCTAGACAAGAGAGATCACTTTTGTGACATCTTGTTTGAATGGACTTATATTGAGAATGTTAGAAAATTAAATTTTTGTAGGCGTTGTATAAAATTACATTAAATTTAAAGATTTCTTAATTTGTTACCCCGAAATATTATATAATCTGCAGCAATCCCAATTATATACATACATATATAAATAGAATTGACGGGGCCAAAAAACAAATTGACCACCGAATCATTTTACAATTCCAGAAAACAGATTGCCATTTTCACAAAACAAAACAGGAAAAAACAGAATTTACATCCATAAGAAAATTCAGAATCTGATTCCAGGAAACTAAATAGAATGAATAAAGTATATCAATTCTGATAATACACATGATATGCTGGCTCTGATACCAATTGTAAACTTAAATTGCAGAACATAAACCTTACACTTCGGATTATTTACCATGTGTATTATCAAGAAATCAAGCCAAAATGACATACCTGAATCCATTGACGAACGGTTAAACGGAAGCGTGATTATCAATAAGCTCTTTGTTATTGATTATGTTATTGCCTTCTAATCCTTTCCCCTTTGGTGCCTTATGTTTCTCCTTGAGAGGATTTAGAAAACATGGCAGTGTTTTTACCACCTGGGAAGGAATAGGGACCATAACCTTTTAAAGGTTGTAATTGGTTTTCAAAACTGAAACGTTATCAATATGTATTAATTTCTATTTATTGGTTTTCAACTGAAACGTTATGGAAGTTCAAAAGGAAACAATAAATGTCTATTTATTGTTTCAAAACTAAAAACCAACTTTAACCATTATTGGTTTTAATTCTATTTGTGCCCCTCATAGAAATAGGAATTAAACAACTAGTATCTACACATTAGGTCCATAACACATATACCCTTAAGCCTATTAACTAAATTGAATCACTTAAATTGTAGGCTTCTTATAAATGATAACACCACATTTAATTATGTGGTCCCATTGAGACATTATCTAACAAACTCTCCATTTTTCAGTTAAGTTCTAGGCGTTTACATCTCTAACTCCAACCTACATGTGCTAATGACATTGCAAGTGTTGTCACAGTTTCTATATGTCACGGGGAATCTGGCCATGACATACCCTATGGTGGTTCCGGTGTTTTGCTTTTTCGCTCCCATAACGCCCTTTTTTGGTTAAGTTTAATGCATTTTCGGCTCCAACTCCCAACCTACACGTGCTAATTATATTCCATCTATTGTCACAAGTCCTATTTGACATTTGTACGGTGGTTCGAGAGCTGTTTCACATTTTTGCCCCCTTAACGCCCTTTTTCGGTTTAAGTTTAATGTGTTTTCGGCTCTAACTCCCAATCTACACGTGATAATTACATTTCGTCTAATGTCACAGGTCCTATTTGTCATGGGTAAGGTGTTTGTGACATCCGTACGGTGGTTCGGGGGTTGTTTCGCATTTTCGCCCCCTTAACGCCCTTTTTCGGTTAAGTTTAATGCGTTTTCAGCTTTAACTCCCAACCTACACGTGCTAATTACATTCCGCCTATTGTCACAGGTTTTATTTGTCATGAGAAAGGTGGCTGTGGCATCTGTATGGTGGTTTGGGAGCTGTTTTTCATTTTTGCCCCCTTAGCGCCATTTTTTGGTTAAGTTTAATGCGTTTTTAGCTCTAACTCCCAATCTACACGTGCTAATTACATTCTGTCTATTGTCACAGCTCCTATTTGTCACGGGGAAGGTGTCTGTGACATCCCTAAGATGGTTCGGGAGCTATTTCGCATTTTTGCCCACTTAACACCCTTTTTCAGTTAAGTTTAATGCGTTTTGGACTCTAACTCCCAACCTACACGTGTTAATTACATTCTATCTATTGTTGCAAATCCTATTTGTCATGGGGAAGGTGTCTGTGACATTCGTATGGTGGTTCGGGAGCTGATTTGCATTTTCGCCCCCTTAATGCCCTTTTCAATTAAGTTTAATGTGTTTTCGGCTCTAACTCCGAACTTACACATGCTAATTACATTATGTATATCGTCACAGGTCCTATTAATCATGGGGGAGGTGTCTGTGACATCCGTACGGTGGTTCGGGGGTTGTTTTGTATTTTCGCCCCTTAATGCCATTTTTCAGTTAAGTTTATTGCATTTTCGGCTCTAACTCCCAACCTGCGTGTGCTAATTACATTCTATCTATTGTCATAGGTCCTATTTTTCAGAGGGAAGGTGACCGTGACATCCGTACAGTGGTTCGGGGGCTAATTCGCATTTTCGCCCCCTTAACGCCCTTTTTCGGTTAAATTTAATGTGTTTTCAGCTCTAACTCCCAATCTACACGTGCTAATTACATTTCTTCTATTCTCACAAGTCCTATTTATCACGGGGAAGGTGTCCATGACATCCTTACGGTGGTTCAGGGGTTGTTTCGCATTTTTACTCCCGTAACACCATTTTTCGGTTAAGTTTATTGCATTTTCAGCTGTAACTCCCAACCTGTGAAATCCATAGAGGGGTTCGGGGGATGCCTTGCATTTTCGCCCCCCGAATGGCATTTTTTAACTAAGTTTACAGCGTTTTTCACTCCAACTCCCAACCTACGTACGCTAATTACATTCTGTTTGTCCCCACAGGTCCTATATATAAATATGCAAGACAAACTCCAAATAAACAAAGATCATTTCAAAGGCATCCAATTAGAAGCATCAATTACTTTGTATAAATTTTCAAGCAAAATTGGCAACAAAAAAAAAAATGAAAGAAGGGAAGAAAGGAAGACAAAGCAATTAAAATTAATTACACTTTTCAGCCCAAAAAAGACAAGCATTATCAAGAGCATCTGATAAACACAAAAGTGAAACACTCAAATCCACATAAATGAAACACTAATTACACTTACATGTTGTGGGGAAGTGGTTTTGGAAATACTCTTCCGATCCTGGGAGACGCTCTTGATCCTCAGCTTAGTCACCTGCAAAGACAAACACTCCGGTCGGGGGTGCCGGGGTTAGCACTCCAACGGGCAAGTCAGTTCTTATACTCAAGAAAGCTTGTTTTACTAAGTCTAGTAAAGTGATTCTTACATACTTTTCTAAATCTGAAGCTCTTGTATTTATACTCATTCTCTGGACCTCGGGTCCAGAGCCTACCTTCTACTTATTATCCTTTTGTTTATTCCAACATGCATCTCCCCATCTATTCGACAATTTCTATACATTTGGTATCTTAGTTGATTAGTACAGAGCCGAACAGTGTCTGACTTCTGGGATACATCCTTGCCGACTCTTCTATTTATTCGGCTCCCATAATTGCCCCCCAAGCATTCTCCCAATGTTTGTTGGCTAGAGTGCTTGGTTCCGAATTTTGAATACCCAACCAAAATTTTGGTGATCAGGTCCACAAAGCATACGTCTAAGTACACCCCCTTTTGGTTGTCGTACCGACTTCCCGCCTCTTCGTACATATTTATTCATTGCGTTTTTAAAGATTGGCATCCCTTCGGATTCGCATTCCGTGATATTGGTTGCTGGGTTGCCCTTTGGATCGTTCTTGCAATTTTGTCTCCTCCAATATCTTCACCCTCCGTAAGTTTTCCACTTCTTTGCTTCGAGAACTATTCCCATTTTATTCTTTGGCATATCTGTGCCAACTGTAGAGTATGGCGAAGCATTTGAAAGACCTCCTCTCATCAGATCGAATTACTGGTTTTAGACGCCATTTCTGTATTCCAGATGACGTCCGTCTGTCACTTTTGGCAGACGGCACCCTTGACATGGAGATGGAGGACGAAACCACAATTGTCTTTCCTCTCTTGTCAATTACAGAGGGTGGAGTCCGCTTCCCTCTACACCAATTTTTGAGGGCTGTGCTTCGCCATTGGGATTTAATCCCTTCTCAACCTAACGTGAATTTCTTTAGAATTATAATGGGGATTGTAGCGTTGAATCGTCGCCTTGGAATTAACCTTGGCATTCCGGCTATCCGGCACTACTATGCCTTGGCTAAGTCCTCCGGTCGGCAAGGGCGTTATTTCCTCAAAGCTAGGGATACCGACCATCAGCTAATCACTATGCTTTCCAGCTTTGGGAAACGAGTTGATGATGTTATGGTCGTTGTCTAGGGCAACTAGGAATTTGGCGAAGGGGAGGATCGTGTTGACCCTATTCCTAGACGGAGAGGCGAGCCAAGTCGCTGAGTATCTCCTTGTTTTTGTCATGTGTTCATTTTTATTGTAAAACCTATTCCGTTAAAATCTTACGGCTTCGTCTCGTGTAGAGAGGGGTTTGAAAAAGGTACTATCTTCAACCCACGACGCCGTTCTTTCAGATATTAGGGTTGCTCTCAGGTATTTCTACCGTCAAGTCTTGAAGCAGGAGGGCGGCTCACATTCTGCTTTGTTACGAGCCGACATACACAACCTTCTCGGCGGCGGAAAACATACCGATTCCGAAGGGTGAAGATTCACTTACTGCTCTTATTCTGTCTGACTTCAAAAACTTGAGGCAGGTAGGCTTTGAAGGGTCCAATTCGGAGCGAAATGAGGTAGCTGATATCGCCGACTCAAATCAATCCGAGACCGAGTCTGAGGAGGTATTGGATTCCGCCGATCCTCCATTTACATCGGGACCAGGGGATCTTCCTTCTGCCGACGTTTTTCAATGCTTAGAGGATCTTCCCGACACAGACTCCGCGGATATGGCCGGATTGAGTCTGACAAAGCTTGCTAAAAAGGCGAACGCGGAGAGATTAGCCGCACGGCGAAGAGCGGAGGGCCTTTCGTCTGAAATGCCGCCTGCCACCGAATCTCGACTCCCCCTCCCTATTGCCGAATCAGCGTCCTTGGGGGTTGTAGAGGAGACGGAAAAAGGTCAGAATGCCGAATCTCCGTTGGTCGGGGAAGTCGGCCAAAAATTTAAGGAAAAGGCAGGGAAACGTTCTGCTGACCTCAAGGTCGGTTCAGACAAACAAGGTGGTAAGCGTCCTCGATTGGAGGGATCTAATGAGGTTGTTCCTTTTGTCATTCGTCCAATGGTAAAGGACATGCTGGTTCCCTCCAACGCTTCGGCGCTTAAAGATCCAGAAGTTGCATTAGGTGTGGCTATGTCCGTGTCGTTGCTGTCTGATATGGAGGCTTTCCGGGTGGAACCAGATCTGAATGTGACAGCACTAACCGTGCAATCGGCACTTCTGGTACGTATTCTAACTTTTCTTCACTTTATCCAAGTACTGTTGAGGTTATATTTTTGGGTTCTTCCTTTGTAGACCGTCGGAAGGATAGCCGACATGGGACGTCGGCATCTCGACGTCGTCAAGCAAATTGACCGCTTACGAAAATAGGTGGAGGGCCAGAGGAAGAGGGCCGAAGACACAGTTTTGAGAGCAGACAAGGAAGCTTTTCGGGCCGAGGCCGAAGTAGAAAAGGCTCGCATTGCAGATCAATCCCGAGTGGACGCTGAAAAGAAGGCGGACGCGAGCGAAGCGGCGCTGAGATTGTCCCAGCAGGCGGTTGCTAGCCTGCAGGTTGAGTTGGCTGACATGAAGGCGGCAGTTTCCAAAGTATTCGAAGCCGGGAAAGATGCTGGGCCCGTCGAATATGTGGACCAAGTCCTGCGGTTCGAAAACAGGGCGTTTAAGCATGGCTGGCACAAAGCCCTTGCTGCAGCTGGAGTTTCACTGACTATGCCAGTGCCGTATGAGCAGGTTGATGTCGAGCCGTTGGAGGCGATTAGAAAGGTGGTGAGCAATTGACTGTTAGGATTTCACAAATGTATTAGGATTTTACTGATGTATTGTTACAATCGTTTTGTCAGACATTTTTGTGCGGGTTTATAGCTTATTTATTTTGCATATATAAAATGGGAAGAGTTGTGCTCAATTTTGCTAATGAAGAATGATATTACTTAATTTTGAGCTCGGACGATCGGACTAAGGAACCTGCCCTTGCCTTAGCCAGGGCGCGGGCGAGGAACCGAATGAGCTGAAGGCTCTGAATCGAGGGCTGGCTGAGGCGTAAATTACTCGGCGTTATCATTTGAAAATATAGCCGACTAGATAAATGAATCAGCCCTTGCCCTAGCGATCTTAGGCTAACCGGCGACAACACCTGAAATATAGCCGACTAGATTAATGAATCTGCCCTTGCCCCAGTGATCTTAGGCTAACCGGCGACATCACTTGAAATATAGCCGACTAGATTAATGAATCTGTCCTTGCCTTAGCCAGGGCACGAGCCTGAGGAACCGAATGAGCCGATGGCTCTGAATCATGGGCTGGCTGAGGCATAAATTACTCGGTGTTATCATTTGAAAATATAGTCGACTAGATAAATGAATCTACCCTTGCCCCAGCGATCTTAGGCTAACCGGCGACAGCACTTGAAATATAGCCGACTAGATTAATGAATCTGCCCTTGCCTTAGCCAGGGCGCGAGCCTGAGGAACCGAATGAGCCGATGGCTTTGAATCGTGGGCTGGCTGAGGCATAAATTACTCGGCGTTATCATTTGAAAATATAGCCGACTAGATAAATGAATCTGCCCTTGCCCCAGCGATCTTAGGCTAACCGGTGACAGCACTTGAAATATAGCTGACTAGATTAATGAATCTGCCCTTGCCTTAGCGATCTTAGACTAACCGGTGACAGCACTTGAAATATAGCCGACTAGATTAATAAATCTGCCCTTGCCTTAGCCAGGGCGCGAGCCTGAGGAACCGAATGAGCCGATGGCTCTGAATCGTGGGCTGGCTGAAGGGCATATGACGTTTGGCGCTTAGTCTTTCTGACGTTTTCTCGGGGGAGCTGCATGTACCCCAAAATAAATGGGCGAGTTCATGCCAACAACTTGATTCATTTCTATTCAGGCTCGATCCAAACCTGGCAGGGGCCAACATTGGCTGGGTTTAGCAGTCAAAATGAATCGTAGAAGCGAGCCTATTCACACGAGAAGAAGAGCATCCTCGGATCGGGAAAAAGAGAGGCCCCCTAGTCGTCGAAGCAGATCACCCCGAAAGGACGGACAACGGGGAGGGTCCCCGCGCCCATGACCGCAAGTTGAGCCTGACACGGCGCCACGACTGTTGAGTTTTGCGGTTCTCGTGAAGAGTAGACCAATGACGGAGGCGGATTCTATAATTAAAGACCCAGATGTGGCAGTCGAGTTCGCTCGGCAGATTTTTCCGCCGGAGGTCCAACAGTCGATGGTCGGATGTGGAGATTTCGAAGTATTTCGGGATGACATACATGAGGCTGTCAAGGGACTGTATAGCGCTTATGAAGTCGGGATGCGTCTGCGCGAAGCCCGACGCGAGAGTGAGAAAAACAACGAAAGGAATCGTAGCCTGGAGGCCCGCGCGAAAAAGGCTGAGAGTGAGCTTCGGGAGCTGAAGGGTGTTCGAGCGGGAGAGTCGATGGTGGACAGTCAAGCGAAGAGCATCGGGGAGAGGGCGAACCGAGAGGCCTCGGGTTATGAGAGAGGATATCGGGACGGTTTGAAGGCCGGGATCAAGAAGACCAAAACAGACCTAGCTGAGGAAGTCTGCCGATGCGAAAATCGTGGTTTCAAGCATGGCTGGATCAAGGCCCTTCAAACCGTGGAAGCTCTTGGGTCCGTGGGCATAAATTCAGCTTCGCCCCTATATCATCGGCATTACCTTCCGTATCCCGAGTTCGAAATCGAGAAAAGCGACGACGAAAACGCGGACTTAGTGGGCCATAATGTTAAATAAATAGAATTTCTTTATCAAATGCTTGAAATGTTTGGCGGCTTTTTAATAAATAGAATTTCTTTATTAAATGCTTGAAATGTTTGGCCATTTTTAATAAATAGAATTTCTTTATTAGCAGCCTTTGAAATGTTTTGCGCGTAATTAAACGCTCTATCTCAATTTATTGTCAGCTTTTGTGTTGCGTAATGTAAACGTTCGAACATGCATCGATCGGCTCCAATTAAGAATCATGTAGTTGGTTAGTTAAATCGTGACCCCCACGAAGGGTGCTCCGAATCCGGAGACTTATTTGGCCAATCGTGGTATCCATGAAGGGCGCTCCGAATCCGGAGACTTATTCGGCCCTCAGATGTCATGCACCCAAAGGGGCTCCGAATCCGGAGACTTGTTTGGCCAATCGTGGTATCCACGAAGGGTGCTCCGAATCCGGAGACTTATTTGGCCCTCAGATGTCATGCACCCAAAGGGGCTCCGAATCCGGAGACTTGTTTGGTCAATCGTGGTATCCACGAAGGGCACTCCGAATCCAGAGACTTATTCGGCCCTCAGATGTCATGCACCCAAAGGTGCTTCGAATCTAGAGACTTGTTTGGCCAATCGTGGTATCCACGAAGGGCGCTCCGAATCCGGGGACTTATTCGGCCCTCAGATGTCATGCACCCAAAGGGGCTCCGAATCTGGAGACTTGTTTGGCCAATCGTGGTATCCACGAAGGGCGCTCCGAATCCGGAGACTTATTCGGCCCTCAGATGTCATGTACCCAAAGGTGCTCCGAATCCGGAGACTTGTTTGGCCAATCGTGGTATCCACGAAGGGCGCTCCGAATCCGGAGACTTGTTTGGCTCTCAGATGTCATGCAACCAAAGGGGCTCCGAATCCGGAGACTTATTCGGCCATCAAGAAGCGTATGAGCTGAGGAATAAAAACGAGAAAGTTTTGCATTACAGCAGAGTATGTATAGGTACCAAGCCCACAGATCAGGTCATTGGTAAAATTTTCGTAGATGCGTTAAATTCCAAGGCCGTGGCAGGCTTCTTCCTGCCATGTCCGAGAGCCGATATGCTCCTGTTCCTGCAATGGAGTATACTTGATAGGCCGTCGATTCGGACCCGACTTTCCGTTGGCGGTCTCCTGGTACCGAAGTACTTTTCAGACCGGCTCTCGGGCGAACGGCAAGAATCGAACTCGTTGATTGTATGACTTAGCAAGCTACTACTGATACTGTGCCATGGAGGCCAGGGCGCGGTCTCTTCGTTCCTCGATTAGATCCAGATCCAGGGCGAGCATCATGTCATTTCGGCCCGTATCAAAGGCTTGCGGTTTCAAAGTTGGGAGGCCGATTTCCAGGGGTAAAATTGCTTGGGTTCCGAAGCATAGAGCGAATGGCGTTTCTCTGGTGGACCTTCTCGGTGTTGTGCGATACGTCCACAATACACTCGGCAATTCTTCGACCCATTTGCCTTTAGCTTTTTCCAGCCTCTTTTTGATGCCGTCCAAGATGGTTTTGTTAGAGGCTTCAGCTTGACCGTTACTCTGGGGGTACGCGGGCGTAGAAAAGTAAGGCATGATACCGTATTTGCTGCACAGCTCTCAGTACACGCCACAGTCGAACTGGGTGCCATTGTCTGAGATGAGAGCTCTTGGGATGCCGAATCATGTAATGATGTTTCTCTATGAAAATCGCTTTATGTCGGCATCTCGTATATGTGTTAGAGCCTCCGCTTCGACCCATTTTGTAAAGTAATCTGTTGCTACGATTAAGAATCGCTTGTTTCCTAGGGCCCTTGGCAACGGTCCTACGATATCAAGCCCCCATTAAGCAAACGGCCAGGGATTGGTGATAGAGTTCAACCCTTCGGCGGGCAAATGGGTTAGTGGGGAAAACTTTTGGCATTGTTCGCATCTTTTAACATAGTTTTCTGCGTTGGCTCTCATTGTCGGCCAATAATACCCCTGTGTTATAGCTCGATGGGCCAGGGAGCGTCCGCCAGAGTGGGCACCACAACTGCCCTCATGTATCTCAGTTAAAAGCTTTTCCACTTTATCTGGGTGTACGTATTCCAAATAGGGACCGGAGAGGGACTTTTTATAAAGCCCTCCTTGTGGATCTAGATAGTATCGCAGGGCCTTATTGCGTAGCTTGTGTGCTTCTTTTTTGTCTTCTGGAAGCTGTTTAGAAGAAAGGAATCCAACAATGGGGTCCATCCAGCTTGATGCGGGTTCTATAACGTTGACGTGGGTTTCCTCCGAAGGACCAATACTCGGCTCCGGGATGAAACCTACTTCAATGGTCCGTTTGAGCTCAGAATTGATGGCGGAGGCTAGGCATGCCAGGGCATCTGCGTGTGTGTTCTGATCACGTGTTATTTGGTTCAATTCGTGATGGTCAAACTTCGTTAGCAAAGAATTGGCCGTTTTCATATAGGCCGCCATATGGTCGTTTTTTGCAGCGTACTCCCCCTTTAGCTGGTTGATGACCAATTTTGAGTCACAAAACACAAGCAAACGCCGAGCGCCGAGAATATGTGCATTTCGTAGATTGACTAAGAGGGCTTCATACTCGGCCTCGTTGTTTGATGCTTCGAAGCCAAGCTTGACGGCCTGCTCTATTACTGCGCCGTCGGGAGACATGATTACTACGCCGGCGCCGCAGCCCCGTTGGTTGGACGATCCATCATAGTATAGCTGCCAAATATCCCCGACATAAATTCTCCAGTTCGGCTTTGATCGAACTTCAGCCTTCGGAAGAACGTCGGCAGGTTTGAGGTCGGAAAGCCCGCCTGTGAATTCGGCAACAAAGTCGGCCAGCACCTATCCCTTGATTGCGGTTTTGGGTAAAAACTGAATGTCATATTGGCTGAGTTCAAGAGCCCATTTTGAAACACGTCCTGATGCTTCTGCACTCTGTAGTACTGACCGGAGAGGATAATCTGTTATCACTCCAATGCTATGCCCTTGGAAGTAATGCATCAGTTTTCTTGCTGCCATGACCAAGGCTAGGATGAGTTTTTCTAGCGGAAGATAACGTGTCTCGGCATCGACCATTGCCTTGCTCACATAATACACTGGCCGTTGCTGCCCTTCCATTTCTTTTTATAGTACGGTACTGACGGCCCTATCAAAGACTGCCAGATACAGAATGAGGGGGTCACCGGCAGCTGGTGTTGTCAAGAGAGGTATTGACCGGAGGTAAGTCTTGAGCCCGGTGAAATCTGCTTCGCACTCGGTGGACCATTCAAAGGCTTTTCCTTGACGTAGCGTTTGGAAGAATTGTATGCAGCAGTCTGTTGACCGACTGATGAATCTATTGAGTGTAGCGGCCATCCCCATCAACTTTTGGACTTCTTTCACTGATCGGGGGGAACCGAGTTCCAAGATTGCTGTGACTTACCTCGGGTTGGCTTCGATTCCACGGTGGTTAACGATATAACCCAGGAATTTGCCGGAGCTGATTCCAAACGCGCATTTGGAGGCGTTCAGTTTCATTCTGTATTTGCGCAAGATGCCGAATGTCTTCTCTAGATCGGCTATGTGATCCTGTTCTTCTTTGGACTTGACCACCATATCATCGATGTAGACTTCCATAGTGTGGCCGAGTTGTTCTTTGAACATAGCAGTGACCAGTCTTTGGTAAGTTGCCCCTGCATTCTTCAGCCCAAAAGGCATAACTTTGTAGCAGTAGGTTCCTCTTGGGGTGAGGAATGCATTTTTGTCCTGGTCATCCGGATGCATGGCGATCTGATGATAGCCTCTGTAAGCATCGAGGAAACTCATGCATTGGTGGCGCGCCGTTGCATCGACGAGTTGGTCGATTCTAGGTAAGGGAAAGCAGTCCTTGGGGCAAGCTTTGTTCAGATCCGTGAAGTCGACGCACACTTGCCAAGTTCTATTTTTCTTCTTCACCACCACTGTGTTGGAGAGCCACGTGGGGTAGGTGACTTCTCTAATTGCCCTGGCGTCAAGCAGTCTGTCGACTTCTTCTATGACAGCGGCAGTGTGCTCTGCGGCAGACTGACGGCATTTCTGAATGATGGGCTTGCATGTGGGGTTGATGTTCAGGTGGTGCTATGAAACTGATGGGTTTATACACGGCATCTCGTACGGAGTCCACGCAAAGACGTCGAGGTTGGCGAGTAAAAAGGAGATCAGCTGCTGTCTATCGGCTTGGTTTAAAGAGGTGCCGATCATGAAGAACTTCTCCGGGCTTCCATCGATGTCAACTTGATCTAAACCTTCCGTGGCCTTTTCGCTTGGTTGCCGCCCGACGTCATCCAGGATTTCCCGATTGGGTACCTCAATGGAGTTTACCTGTAATTCCTTTGGCATTTTGGCGGCCAGGAGGTAACATGCTTGTGCCAATTTTTGGAAGCCGCGGATCTGCTCAATGCCGTGTTCTGTTGGGAAACGTAACAATTGATGGTAGGTGCTCGGGACGGCCTGTAAGGTATGCAACCACGATCGCCCCATGATGATATTGTACGGCGATGGCAGCCAGACGACCAGGAATTCTACATCCACTGTTCTGGAACCCGCTCGAACGGGTAGGTTGATCTTTCCCAGTGGGTATTCGGGGTTGGCATTGAAGCCAAATAGTGGATAAGGGGCCGGAGTCAGGTCCGATTCGGTGAACCCGAGTTTGATGAAGGTTTTATAATACATGACCTTCGAAGTGCTGCCTTGGACTATAAGAACGCATTCGGCGGTGAACCGGTTTACGTGTAGCGCGACAACTAATAGATCGATGTGAGGGAGTGTTACGCCGATCAAGTCAGAGTCGTCGAAGGTGATGCTTGGCGATTCTTGGGGTCGCTTTCTTTGGCGTGAGTTGCCTTGAGGGCTGGGAGGGATCGGATTGCGTGTCTGACGGGGTTTCGCAGTCAGTATATCATATGGATGTTATCATGCGGAACACTTCGCCGGAGACGTTCGTCTTTTGTCAACTCCTCAAAGTAATAAGCTGAAGCACAGCTAGCGTCGGTGTTTTGCTGTCGGGCCCGAGACCGTAGATCGCCTGCCCTTGGGGGTCGCTCAGAAACCTGGCGCACTGTTTGTTTGGACTTTACTATTTCCAAGGCCAGATCGCAGTGAAGGCGCTTGTTCTCAACGATGGTGTTGTCTAAACTGTGTTTGGTCTTTTTGGTTCGTTCCATGATGGCTAGCATCGTCTCCTACGTTGAAGTTGTTTGTGAATCGACATTCGAGGCACGTCTTGCAGCGATGATTTCCTTCTCGAGCATATTTGCCGGAGTGAGGTCGACTCTCTGTGTGATCGCGTCGGTGGCTATCGGAGGATCTTGCGTCACGCCTTCCATAGATGTACTTGAGTACTCCCACAGACGGCGCCAATTGTGGGGAAGTGGTTTTGGAAATACTCTTCAGATCCTGGGAGACGCTCTTGATCCTCAGCTTAGTCACCTGCAAAGACAAACACTCCGGTCGGGGGTGCCGGGGTTAGCACTCCGACAGGTAAGTCAGTTCTTATACTCAAGAAAGCTTGTTTTACTAAGTCTAGTGAAGTGATTCTTACATACCTTTCTAAATCTGAAGCTCTTGTATTTATACTCATTCTCTGGACCTCAGGTCCAAAGCCCACCTTCTACTTATTATCCTTTTGTTTATTCCAACATGCATTTCCCCATCTATTCGACAATTTCTATACATTCGGTATCTTAGTTGATTAGTACGGAGCCGAACAATCTCTGACTTCTGGGATACATCCCTGTCGACTCTTCTATTTATTCGGCTCCCACACATGTGTGTTCTAAGTATGTATATTTTGCATCCATCTATGCCATGCATTCTAATTTACCATTGCAAAAGTCAAAGTTACTTGCCAATATAACACTATATGTATATTTTTTTTATAAAAAATTCATTTAAATTTTTTTTTTGTATGTGATGGGTTCATATGTGTTCATATTTTTGTGTATGTACTTGTATATATGATTTACATATTTGTAATTTACATCAACCATATCATTGCTTTTTATCCTTTCTTTTGCAACAATATAAGCTTTATACATAGCTGAAAAGCTATACAATAAAAAAGAACTAATTAAAATAGTGTGTAGAAAATGAAATATAAGGTATAGATGTAAATTTAATATAGCTTGGATATATTCGGAATAAATTTAGTCTACATATTTTCTTTTCTAACAACTTTTTCTAAACAAAATTCTAATTGCGTAGGATTTTTCTAATTGCGTAGGATTTTAAATCATCCCTTCTCAAAACAAATAATATTATATATTTTTAAAAATTAATAAAAAAATAATTCTTTACAAAGTCACAAGCAATTTGAGTCTGATTTACGTGTTACTAATTTTAAATTCATATTAAACACGTGATTTGTAAAATAAATCACGCCTCAAATATTCATGATTGATAGCATTTTTTTGTCATACAAACACAAACACAAAGGAACAAGAATTGAGACAAGTTGTGATCCACCAACATAGGAAAACCAACATAGATATCTCTCCTCCACACAAAAATTAGAGAAGAGCATGAGTTTTAGTCTTTTAACCTTCTTGTACAAAACTTTATTTGTTTATTTGACTTCTGTGAGCTATTTCTAATTTATTTTTCTTTTTTTTAAATATTTGTGTGAAAGTATGTAGTGTATATATATCATTCTTCAAATGAATCTACCAGATCAGAGAGAGGTTGAGAAACAGAGTCTTCATTTGACTGGCAAGGTAGTGGATATGAAAGAAGTGACTGGAACTGTAAGCGAGTGAGAGAGAGAGTGTGTAGTCACCACATCAAACCCACAAAAAACCCAATAAACCCATAAAACTAAATCCATAGTTTCAATTCAAACACAATAAACCCATAATTTCGGAACACTAAAATCAAACCCACAAAACTAAAATCAAACCCATTTTGGACATCAAGATTTAATTAATTTCGTACAAATCAAATAATTCAACCAAACCCATTTACGAAATCAACACAAAAATAAACCCTAAATAAAGTGTGAAAGATGGGGAAATACGGGAATGAAGGGAGAGAGAGAGAGAGAGAGAAATAGAGAGATGGCCCGAGAGGGAGAAGACCGAGAGCGACAGAGAGAGAGAGAGAGAGAGAGAGAGAGAGAGAGAGAGAGGGAAAAACCTGTGATTTGTAGCAGTGGCGGTGGTGATTTCCAGCGATGGTGGTGGCGACTTGCGACGATGGGGAGCGATGGTGGGGAGCGACGTATGATGGTAGAGCCGGCATCAAGTTTGGTGGTGAGTGGGCTATAAGTGGTCTATGTGTTTGTAAGTGGTCTGTGTGTGTGTGTGTGTGTGTGTGTGTGTGAAACAAAATTGAGGGCACCAACATCTACGCTTTCCTCCAAAACAAATTTCGTACCTTTAGCGACAAAATATTTATTTTGTCGGCAAAACCACCTAATCAACGACTAAATCATTTAGTCGGCAAAGAGTTACCGAATAAAGAACCCTATTTTTTAGCGACAAAAGTTTTTTGGTAGGAAAAAGGCAATGTACGCTGACTAAAAGCAGAATTAGTAGCCTAAAATTTTGACAAACACCGACTATAAATTGTTTAGTCGCCTATTGTGCATATTTTTAGCGACTAAATTTGGTTTTAGTCGCCAATAATTATTATATGGCTACTAAAAAAAATTTAGTAACTAAAATTCACAGCATTGCTGACCCATAGGAAAATTAGTCGCTAAAGGTCTGACTTTTGGCGACCAAAAATTTTTTAGTCGCCAAAAGTGTATTTTGTTGTAGTGGTGCCTTTTCACATCAATATATATGTCATATATGATAAATATTAAATTAGTGGTACCCATGATTTGTCTTTTGATACCTATCAAGATATATATGTTGACATATATGTTAAATATATGTTGATGGAGATTTATACGGGGACTTACATGAAGAGATCTACATACACTTGTCACTTGGATTTTCTCCTCAAGGGGAGGGAGCGAAAGGACGTCGTCCAAGATTGGACTTGGTAAGGTTCCAGTCGTGGTGCTTGACGACATAGAAACAACTCTCTCGATCCCCCGAAGTTAGGTCAAGAGTTCGGGTGGAAATAAGAAACAAAAATATTTTTCTTGGCTGGATACAAATTCAATCCCACCTATGCATGCAATTTATTCTTCTCTCACGACTAAAAGGAATGAGCACTTATCAGCTGAAGATGCTTTATGGGGATCAATAGGTAAAGTTCAAGCATCTAAAACTCACCTTGTCATAACTCGTGGCCTGCATCCGTCTAACGCTCAATCAATTTGAGATAACCCATTAATGGTTCCCCTAATGTGCCTTCTAACATTTAACATATATGTTGACATACATATACGTTAAATATATGGTTTAATATAGGTACAAAATGTTGACATATATGTGCTTGTGTATGCCTTTTCACATCATCCATGATGTGATTTTTCACATTTAACATATATCTTCCCAATACATCTTTAAATTAATGGGCAATTAATAGGTAGGTGTTTTGAATAAGTGTTTCTCACAAGTTTCTTTATGGCATAATTAAAATACAAAAAAATTGATGAATATAAGACACTTTTATTAAATTCAATATACTTTTATTGAAATGAATATACTTTTTAATAGTTATACGTATTTTCAATATTTTTTTTTACACACTTCCACTACAAGAAAATGCAGCATTGGCGACTAAAATAATTATTTTTGTCGCTAAAAGTCGTACAAATGGCGACTAAAATCAGTTTTGTCGCCAAACGTCAGCACTTTTGCCGACTAAAGCAGTTTGGTCGCCGAAAATAGGACTTTTACCGACTAAAGGTCAGTTTAGTCGCCGAATATATCACTTTTAGCTTAAAAAAACATTTAGTAGCAAAAAGGCACGGTTGTTGGCGACAAAAATCATTTAGTAGCCAAAAGTGATGGTTTTGGCGACTAAAAAACAATTTAGTCGCCCATTACAAGTGTTTTGCTGACTAAAATGCATTTTAGTCGCCCAAAGTTGAGGTTTTGGCGAAAAGTTCTTTAGTCGCCAAATGTGTAATCCTTAGGCGGGACTCATTTGTTTTAGCGACAGAAACACAAATTAGTAGCCAAAAATTGGAGAATTGGCGACTAAAATTGAGATTTAGTCGCCAAAAGTGCTACCCAATTTTTTTTTGTAAATATTTTATTTTTTTACATGAAATATATTAAATAAAATAATTTATTTTTATATATACAATTTTTATATACACCAGTGAATATAGTATATAAATAATAAATGTTGCATTAATAATCATGAGATGTGTGAGTGGCGTAGTGGGGACAGTGTTCTTTGAAGGTGCAGGCGTGTTTGGTCGTGGACGTCCCGAGTTCGAGCCCCGAGCTCAAGAGAGGCAAATTTTTTTTTTTTGAAAAACTAGTATTGGCGACTAATGCATTTTGGTCGCCGAAAGATAAATAAAAAAAAAAAATTAGTATTGGCGACTAAAGGTTTAGTCACTAAAAGTAGAATTTCCCAAAATGGAATGGAGTATTGGCGACTAATTATTTAGTCGCCGAAGACATATGTATTGCCGACTAACAAATGTTTAGTCGCCAAAACTTTTCGCGACAATTTTTCGGCGACCACAGCGGCAACTAAAGATTTTAGTCGGGGAAAGTGAAAAAATTAGTATTGGCGACTAAAAATGGGGCTTTTGGCGACTAAAACTTTGGTCGCCGAAAGTGTTTTTTCTTGTAGTGTTCCCAACATTAAACAATGAGAAATGTTAGGGATCATGAAATTTTTTTCATGAAAATGATCATGAAAGATTTGTAACCCTTAAATTATCTTGATTAGTGTTAAACAATACTTAAGAAGCACTTGTTAGCATTTGCTTTGAATAATTAAAAGCCAATTTCGAATAATGCTATATGTACCAGTTAATATACTAATAGATGATATGGTATTATTTTAGAAGTTTTAAGTATTTGTAATTTATATAATAAATAGGGTCAGTAATAATGTTATAACACTAGTTAGTACACTAATGATGCAGATAGCACCCCCGGCTAATTTCATAATAAAATTGATCGTTAATTACAGATTTTCCCTTTAATTAGTCCTATTAATAACCATTTCGGTCAGACCTTTTAATTGGTCTATTATGCCCCTTGAAATCCATTGCCTAGCTTACCCATTATTAAAAAAACAAATTTGGACATTTTTATTGTATTATTATTAAAATCACACAACTTAAAACAATAATTTTGTCATGTTTTTTTATTTTTAACAAACGGTTCTGATAATTTTTAACTACAAATTTCACGTTAAGTAACTGTTTTAAAATTGCTCTTAAATTCAACACATCTATTCCATTTATTAAATTATTCAAATTCATCCAAAAAAATAATTAATCTACAATTATAAATGTATTACATTTGCACCCACTGATAATTAAGTTATTGAATTTTTTATTTGTTTTTAATATTTTAGTCTTTTTTTTTTTTTGTAGATGTTGTACTCTAAAATGTATTTAAAAAATAAAATATTTGTGAAGAAATCTAAAAAGTATTCAATAAATATAAAAAGATATGAAAATGTATTGAATTTTTATATTTTTTGTATTTATAAAAAAATTACAAATTATATATTTTTTAAGTAAAATAAAAAAAATTTATTAAAAAAGTCACTAAAATTTTAAAAATACGTGTTGAAAACTCAAAAAATTCTTTTAAAAAAGTCCAAAGCCAAACAAAGTGACTCAAAACATCACAACAACCAAAAAAAAAAAAAAAAAAAAATTAATAAGAAAACAAAGCCCTAAAAATTCCAAACATCACAACAACCACAAACCTAAATAAAACCACATTATGTATCTATTTTTTTACAATTACATACATATGAAGCTAAATCCAAAAGAAATTCAAAAAAAAAAAAAAAAGGGGATCTTACCAATAAGTTTTATATACAAAGTTCAAAACCCATCTAATCCCAAAACAAAATACTTGTATCAATTAGTCCTAGATATTTTAAATTGTTATCAAAAAAATCCAAATTTTTTTTTTTAAAAATTTACAGATGCTGTTACATTCCACTACTATCGGACTTCCGTCAGACGATCACCAGAGACTCGTCGGAATGTTCAACATCACTAGGAAGTTGACGAAGTATCGCTAGAGTATCACTAGGAAGTCATCGGAAGTTCACCGGACGGTTATGAACGCCAATGGAAGTCACTGAAATGTCCAGAACGTTCGTTGGACGTTAACAATATCATTGGAGACTCACCGAAATGTCCAGAATATTGCCAAAAAAAAAAAGAATAAATAGAGAAATTAGAGAGAAAAAACATAACAAAATGTGTTAAATATTGATAAACTAAAGGAAAAAAATGTAACGGCAAAAAACACCAACAATGAGAAAAACATATGTTATTTTTCAATTTTTGTAGGGTTTAAGCAAATAATCTCCAATATTGATCAAACTAAAAAATAAGTTTTGAAACTGTAAAATGTTACAGTTTCAAATAAAAAATCTATTAAGTATTTATCCTTATTAATCAAACTGAAAAACATATTATGAAACTGTAAAATTTTACAATTCTAAATAATGTTATGAAACTGCAAAATTTTACAATTTTAAACTATAATTCATTCCAGCATAAAAAAAATTGAAACTGCAAAATTTTACAGTTTTCACCGCCTGTTACTAATACTCGAAAAGAACTTATTCAGAATTTGAAAATTTTCTCCATTAAAACAGAAAAATAGACTAGTGTAACAGAGAAAAGGTAGAAAAATTAAGAAATCAAAGTAGAAAATAGATATAGAAAGAATATTATAATCCGGCAACTTTTTTTTTTATTTAGATCTAGTCGGATCTCATGTAGATTTACTCATTAAATTTGAGGTAGATCTACTCATCTTCTTCGCCGTCGGTGAAGATGAAGTCACGAGTTGATGTCGATGGTTGGTGGTTGCCGATGAACGCCAATCAATGGTGGTCGTCGGTCACTGGTAACTATATATTAGAAAGAGAAAGAAAATAAGAAAGGTGTAATCACCGATCGTCATCCATGACAAAAAAAATAAGAGAAAAACGCAGAAGAAAAAAAAAGAGAGAGAGGAAAACGTAAAGAATGAGACAAAAAGCAGAGAGAGAGAGAAAGAGAGAGAGAGGAAAAGTAGGACTTTTGGATCTACTCAAAAAGTTACTGGATTAAATAGTATACACATATTTCAAACAAGACCTATGGGTAATTTTTCCAAAAAAAATTTGGTCTGCTTTATGTAGAAACCCAATTGTAGATTACATTTGGTATAATTTTAATTCAAACCCCAAATGTTTTCAAATATAAATTGGGCCTTCAAATTTGGGCCTCTTAAGTGACATTAATGATTATACCCTTCTATTTGGGCTTTTTTCATGTAGGTGGGTTTTTTTTGTTTGGACTAGCATAAGAGGCTGTGTTTTTTGGAGCCCTTTTTGGACCCATTTTCTAGGGCCCAAAACGGTTGCTTTGTGCGCTTTTGTCTGTATGTCAATCTAATCCAATCCAATATGCATGTGATGTTTATATACAATTTCCTACTAATTAATACACCAACTCCATTGCGTAGAAGCATATGCCTCTCTCTCTCTCTCTCTCATTGTGCATTATCACAAGAACATGCAATGTCCCTTACGTTGCGTTCACTGAGCGATTTGGGAAGAGAAAAAAATAAGATGTGTAAAACTAGGTGAAATATAAGTATATTTTATTTATATTTCATCTATATTTTTCCTTTTCCTTTCCAAATCCCTCCTCAAATTCTCCAATCAAATACAACATTAAAAGCTTGGTCAAATCACAAGTAAAAAGAACATGCAAAAAGACCTTGGAAAAGACACCTTTTATGGAGCTATATATATTTGTTGTACATGCAAATTTACTTTCCAAGTCATATTATGCTATGTTCTTCCTAGGTTTGATTGTAAAGAGACACTCATTCATGTGTATAGCGATCCCGGGTTTACCCCTTGTTGTATAGTGATCCGGACATGTGTCCGTGGATGTTGGTAGTGGATTGTTGTCCTGTTTACGTCCTTTCATATATTGTATTTGAGTTATAGGATGTGTTGGGCAGGTTTGTTTCAGGTTGGTTGTGTTTGGGAGCCAAGGGTTGCTGCCCAAAATTTTTGTCCTTCGCTCGAGCGAGGAGTTGGTCGCTTGAGCGAGAGTTGAGTTTTGTGTCTGGTGGGTCGAGCCAGAGCGGCTTCGCTGAGCGAAGCGATCGCGTCTGGCCGGACTGAACACCATGATTTTTCGCTCGAGCGAGCCGTTCTTCGCTCGGCGATTCGATCTTGAGCGAAGCGGTTCGCCGCCGGCGTGCGTCTAGTTGCAGAACTGAAGCGGTCGAGCTCGCTCGAGCGAGCTTTTCTTCGCCGAGCGAAGTTTCTAGGATGTTGGCTCGAGCGAGTCCTTCTTGGCTCGAGCTACGGTTTCGGTTCCGGTCGCTCGGCGACCAAGTCTTCGCCGAGCGAGCTGTTTATATCGGCCGACAAAGCGAATTTTAAGTTAGATTTTTTATAAACTTTTGATCCAATCCTCCAGATCTGAGAGCTTCTCTCTCTAGCTTTATATTCTCTCTAAGGTTTGATCTATCTAGGATCATTTCCTTCCCATCTTGCTTTGTTAAAAAGGTAGAGGTTGACGAGGGCTTCGATTTAATCTGAAAAAGTCGGTGTTTGGAGCATTTTGATCTTTGGGTCTTCATCTCCTTTTTGGGCTTAAACTTTGAGGTAGGGATATCCTACTCCTCTTTATGGATTCTGTCTTTAAATTTTGACATTTTGATATGTTGGGGATAGTTGCGTAATTTTGGGAAAGTTTGGGGCTTTTATGCAATTTTATAAAAGTTTGGGGTTTTGTTTTAAATAAACCTATATGTACGGTTGGTACATAGAAATGAGATTAATGTGGAATCATTGATGAAAATGGAACCTTAGGGGTTAAATGTTAATTATAGAAAATGCTATAATTATATTGTTTAATTAATTGGGATAATTAATTGTGGAATTGGGATGTTGATTATATATCCTTTGCGCATTTATTTTCTGTTTAGAAATATCTGCTTTGGGCTATCGGTGGAGGATAGTCTTGATTGTTGTAGACAATGCATGATGATTAGGTAAATTAAAACCAATCATTGAAATGTGTCATTAAGAATGACAGTTGAAGAATACATTAACTTTATGTATTGATTTGTGATGTGTATAATTGTTGTTTATATGCATTGTGTTGTGTTGGAGAAGATAGGGGATGTACTCATGGTTTAGGGAAGATAGGGATGTACCTCTAAACCGGATGTTGTTTGGGAGAAGATAGGGGATGGACTCCGTAGATAAAGCTCATATGCTTGTCTTGGGAATGTGATATAGCTAGTATGCATATCTGTGGAAGTAATGAAGTTGTAAGTGGTTAATATGAGCTGTTGTTTCATATGAGTTGTGTGGCCAGGTTCTGAGCCATGAGTTATAAACTGAGAATTTAATGAAAATGGAGAGTGACTTGAATATAGACTTGAAGGTCTTGGAATTGTAATGTGTTATGAGAGAATGTAAAAGTGTTGACCATCTATCAACTGTTAATCTTTTAGTCATTATTCATAACTGGTTTAGTATATTTCTACTGGGCTGTGGCTCACCCTATATGGGAACATCATTTTCAGGTACAGGCAGCATGCCACCTCCAAGGACTTAGCTTGGGAGGCTAGTGGCGGATGGACTTTTTGACTTCTATTTACTTTTGATGTGTTGCATGTAACTTCAAGCCAAGGGCTTTACGTGTATTGAGCTAGAGCTCTCTTGATTGTAACCAAGTGTTAACTTGGAAAGTTGTAAGCCTTTAAGGCATCCGCTTTTATTGTTTACATGTAATACTTTTGTACAGAACAGTTCAGTTAAATAGAAGAAGGTGGACTTTTATTATGTTGATGCATGTTTGATTGATGGGTTTATTGTCATTATTTGAGGGCGTTACAATGTGTGTTGTTTAAGGGATTAAATAACTCATATTATGTTATGTTCTAAAGTTTGGTTGCAGTGATACTCCATATATCCATGTGTGTTGTTAAGGAAGAGGAGTTTGGTGAGAGTTTGATTTTTGTTGGCTTCTCCTGTTTGTCTAGATTATGTGTAATTAGGGATATCAGTTGATTCTCGAATATAAAAAATAAAAAATTAAGACTATATTTAGGTTATAAATTTGAATAGAATTTGAAAAGAAAAATAAAAATGATATATGAAATATAACACAATTTATTCATATTTCACTTATATTTTCATTTTTTAAATTCCTATCTAAATTCATAATCTAAATACAATTTTAATTTCTATTTATATACTTTTATGAAAATAAAAGTTAGTACTATACATGATAAATGCATTCGAGTCTAGAAAACCATCTATGAGAGTAGAATGTCGAAGGTTTGGTGTAAATTATTCTTAAAAGTTAGGTGTATGCTAAATCCACCTACACCACAACACATCTCTTCTAGATCCTTCTTTCCATCGTCACATTATCAAACCCCAAAAATCACTACAAGAAAAATCACTTTTGACGACTAAATTTTTAGTCGCCAAAAGTCTGTTTTTAGTCGCCGAAAGTCGAAATTTGACTTTTCCCGACAAAATTCTTTAGTCGCCACATTTGTCACGTATACGTCGTCGGCGTAGGTATTGGCGACTAAAACTTGTTTAGTCGCCAAAAGACAGGTCTTTAGCGACCAATAATTTAGTCGCCAATAGTGTTTTATACTTTTGGAAATCGGGTCTTTAGCGACTAATAATTTAGTCGCCAATAGTCACTCAATCGCCGACTAAACGGTTTAGTCGCCAAAATAAAGAGTTTTGGTGACTAAATTTTTCGTTGCCAAAGGTGTTTCCGGCGAAAAAAAAAAACAAATGCACTTTTTTTTGCTTTTCCTGAGTTTCAAACCCCAACCGTCCCACATTCCAAGCCTTTTTGCAACACACTCCCTCCACTATGCCATTACAACTTCACATGAATATATATGCAATATATATTATTTATATAGTATATTAACCGGTATTAATACAAAATAATATATATATATATAATTATTTTAATTCAATATAATTTATGTAAAAAATAAATTATTTACTAAAAAAAAAATTAGGCCACTTTTGGCGACTAAAGTGAGTTTTAGTCGGCAAAACCCCTCCTTTTAGCTACTATTTTTTTTAGTAGCCAAGAACATGAACTTTTGGCGACTAAAGTGAGTTTTAGTCGGCAAAACCCCTCCTTTTAGCTACTAATTTTTTTTTAGTAGCCAAAAACATGCACTTTTGGCGACTAAAGTGAGTTTTAGTCGGCAAAACCTCTCCTTTTAGCTACTAACTTTTTTTAGTAGCCAAAAACATCCACTTTTGGCAACTAAAGTGAGTTTTAGTCAGCAAAACCCCTCCTTTTAGCTACTAATTTTTTTTTAGTAGCCAAAAACCTCCACTTTTGGCGACAAAATTGATTTTAGTCGCCAATAACTATGCATTTGGCGACTAAACTGTTTTAGTCGGCAAAAGTGGTCACTTTTTGGCGACTAATTCCATTTTAGTCGCCAATTCTCCTACTTTCAACGACGAAAAATGGTTTTTTGGTCGCTGAAAGTGCTGTTTGTTGTAGTGAAACTGTGAAACTCATTCCGGCGAATTCCCTATTTTATTTTCTTATTTTATATAATATTGTACGAGAAGAAACACATAAAAAGATACTTTAAAAATTATGTATTTTTGTATCAAAATTTTTTTAAAAAAATCATAAAATCTTTTAATTGGTGAAAATTTTTTATAAATTTTGATACGATAATACATTATTTTTAACTTATCGTTTTTCATGTCAGACAAACAATTTGAGACGAAAATAGCATAACATAGAAACAATATTTGATCGTTTGACATATACCATCTACACCTAGATATATTGGTGGAAAAAAAAATACATACATATCAATTGATTTTTGGGGGAATTACGGGCCGATCCTTTGGGCCGAACTTAATTCCTACAAAGTCCTAATCAAAAATAATTTAGCACATCTTTTATTTTTACCCCTTATATTCAGTTGAGTGATTTTATCCTAAACCTAAACACACATCTCTCTCTCTCTCTCTCTCCCCCCCCCCTCTCCTATTTCTGTCACTAGCACACCATTTCCTCCTCCTCCATCACCAACCATCATCTCTTTTTCCTTCATTGCCATCACCGTTGCTCCTCCCTCATCATTCATCTACTAGCTTCAACACCGTAATCTTTCATCATCAATCTACCATCTTTGACATCATCGTTGCCACCATCTTCTTCCATCACCAATCTACCATCTTCGACATCGTCGTTGCCACCATCTTCCTCCATCACCAATCTACCATCTTCGATATCGTCGTTGCCACCATTTTCCTCCATCATCGGTTTGGAATGCAAAATGTCCAATTAGTGCATTGAAAGATGTTGTTAATCTTCTACAGACGTGTAACTGATCTGATAAATTTGTTACTTAATTTAGTGATAAATTTGTTACTTAATTTATGAATGATAAATTTGTTACTTAATTCAGTGATAAATTTGTTGTGATACCCCATCTATCTCTCTCAAATCAAGTCCACTATTTGCAAATTTTTTAACAAATTCATCAGTGATAAATTTATCATTGGTTTAAACAATACACCCATTTCCATTCAGGTCGATTTTCTTGATCTCTCTCAGATCTAACATCATCTCTCTCAAATCCAAGGGCCACAGAGACAGTTCTCATGTTCACCAACACCAACGAATTCATCAATGGCCCTGGAACTCATCAATGTCAATACATCCCATCTCCATTCATGTCGATTTTTTTGATCTCTCTCAGATCTAGCACCATCTCTTTTAAATCCAAGGACCACATAGGCGGTTCTCATGTTCACCAACATCAATGAATTTGTCAATGGCTCTGGCAGTTCTCATGTTCACTAACACCACTAATTCATCAACGGCTCTGGCAATATAACAGCAAGGGCAAAATTGAGATAAAAAAAAATATAACAAGACTTCCTGGTGTATGAGATAAAAACTTAGGACCTAATGGGTAATAGATTCAATTATTAGGACCAGCTGGTAAAAAAACCCTTGATTTTTACGTATCAAATTAGGCTGAAAATTATTTTTGCGAGTGTTGGCATCAAAATGGCCCTAAACCTGCTTGATTAAGCTTAAATAATTTAGGCTGAACGTATGATGTCAATCCATTTAGATCATATTTGTTTGGACAAACTGAATTATATGAGAGTAATTACCAAACCCCGTTAAATTGTGTACCATATCACATATTTAAATTGGTATTGCATTATGAAAAGAGATTAAAAATCATATCCAATACAAACATGGCCTTAGGGCCTACACTCGCACAAATATGGATTGAATTGAATTGTTTGGGCTAAAAATTAGTCCAATATGATTTGGGCCTTGGGCCTACTCTAACGAATTAAATTTTGATATTTTATTTTATCAATTTAAATTTCAAATTTTCAACTCGATAATAATTCTAATTCTAAATAGATTAATGATTCATTCACATAATTTTTACTTCCAAATCCCTTCAAATTTAAGGGGAATTTGTGGAAAAAAAAATTATGTAGATGTAGCGGTGCCATTCTAAATATCGTTTCAGTTCATCTCCACCTAAAGAGAGTAACAGTTGAATATTTGTTGGAAAATTGATTTTTTAAATAATTTTAAAAAAAAACGTAAAAGATAAATAAATAATAATTTAATAATTTTTATTTTTTTAAATTAAAATATTTGCTTCCCAATTATCTTTTAAATTTTTTTTAACATGTATCATTATCTTATTTGTTATATAAAAGCCAAAGACCGATCCACTTATCATTATAGGATTCCTATCATTATAGGATTCGAAAGTATGTTCAAGAATGCAAATTCTCAAACTTTTTTGATTATTTTAAATTTTCTAATATGATATATAATATTTTTCAGATCGCACCTCCTAAATCTGTCCTTGATAAAGGGATCCATTCCAAAATGAGATTTTTTAGCTAAAATTGTTAAAAAGTAAAAACTTCCAATCATATCACTATTTTTATTTTTTTTACATGTCTTTTTATAAAAAAATTAATTTAAAAAAATCAACTAAAGTAACCAATTTCCAAATCTGCTCAAAATAAAAATCATTTTTAACAGATCAACCCTAATTCCATTCTCAAACCCTTACCTTGCCCTGTAATGGCTCTTCCATCTCCTCTACTCTGCCCTCACTCAGTGTTTCTTAGATTTACGTTGACAAATCTCGAAGTACCAAGTGCGATCGGAGAGTGGTGATGGTGGTGATGGCGGGAGGGGATTGAGAGAGATATGAAGTAAATCTGAAGACGAAGATCTCACGAGTCTAATCACAATTTCCAACTTTCCCCTCTTCTATGATTTTGTATCTCAATTTATTTACACAACACATATCATTCAATATATATGAATTGAATGCTAACAAATATGACTTTGAGGGATTCAACCAATTGCATGAAGTTTGACACTGGTATGGCTGGAAAAAGGGCGGGTTGGGATTTGACCCTGTTTTTATGATTTTTTTTATATTAAAAATAGAAAAAGTAAATGACAATTTATAATATATATTTTTTATTTTTTAACTAAAATTTTTTCTTCCCAAACAAAGTCGAATTAATTTTAATCACCGTAGCAATCGTAGCCATTCTATTGCAAATTTCACAAAGAATTTCTCTTTCAACAAAACATTTAAATTGTGTTTAGTTCATAAATTTATATAAGAATTTAAGTTTTTAAAAAAAAAAAAAAAACAAGAAGGGAAAAAATGTGTGAAAAATGTGTGAAATATAGTTATATTTTATTCATATTTCACCTATCATTTCTATTTTCTTTTCTAATTTTCTATTCAAATTCATAAAACAAACACAGCCTTTGGGCCTACTGTAAAAAATTAAAGAAATATAGCTGATCTTGAACCTAACCAAGCAAAGAATTTGCTAACTCTTAATAAGATTTGCAGGGTGTATCTTTGTCACGCCCCAAACCCGCCTCTAAAAGTTTCGGGCATGACTTATTCAGAAACGGACACGTAACCTGATATACGTAATATATGGGGCCTAAACGGAAGCACTTGATAACAAAAGCCTATTCCATTGAGCTACCATTATTATGCCAGGATCACAACATCACATTAGGTAAATAATATATAGAAAACTTACACACATATACTTCGACTCAGCCCCACAATTGGACGTATAACAAAAATATTAATGAAGGACAACCAAAGCATAAGCCAAAAAAAACTAACAACACTTTACAAAATGCACGGCTTCAGCTAAGTGCCTGGACACGCCGAGGTTGACAAGAGAGAGACGAGCCATAAGGGTTAGGACTGGTCTCCCGGTTGATTACTTACAGAAACAGACAAAATATATAATGAGTGAAACTCAGTGAATAATAGTACATAAATAATGTAATGCTTAACTTGAATAATAAAGCATATAACTGCAGAGGCATATGATTAACTACATTCTGTAATTACTTCCAGAACAGCCATGGGTCCAGTTTTCTTAACAGAATGGCTTAAAGCCCACTAATGTACAGAACAGCCATAGGCTTAATAGATACAGAACGACCATGGGCCTAGAAATATCAGAACGACCATCGGCTCAGAAGGAACAGAACGGCCTAGCGGCCCAGAACTAACAGAACGGCCATCGGCCCAGAAATAACAGAACGGCCTAGTGGCTCAGAACTAACAGAACGGCCATCGGCTCAGAAATAATAGAACGGCCATCGGCCCAGAAATAACAGAACGGCCTACCGGCCCAGAAATATATATGTATGGACTCAAGAGGCGGCTCGTACAGATTCTAGAGGTGGCTTCCACCAAAGTGTAGCACTTAGTTCCGTATAGCACTTTGCTCCATACCAGAAATCATCAAAATAGATTAACTTCAGCAGCATACAGAAAGTACATACATTCTTCCCATTATTCACATGAATTACCATCGGTAATATAAGTTTAACAGAACGTTGCTGATAATTGTTAGCAAAAGGTAACACATTCCAGAGATACGGAGATATCATAGTTCCATTTATTCGTTGTGAATCAATATAGCTATCTTGCAGATAACAGAGTATCAATAACATTTATTAACGAAAGACGCATGTATCATGACAGTATGGTCAATAGAGACAGAATAATTCATATCAGAATGTGGGTCATATAACGGTGGCCGACCTTTGTGTTCATATTATAGGTCCTGAATGACCTTAGATTCATATATAATACAACCAAATAATCTTCGATTCGCACAAATACCATCCTTTCTGGATGAACATAAGTTTCATTTATTTCTTAAGAATGACGTAGTTTGCTTGTCGATAACAGAGCGTTAATATTCGTTAATGACAAAGCAGAAAGGTTCCAAAGTCATACCTGCAAATCTTTCAGCATTTATATAAGTTCACACTGATTCCCAACTGATATAAATGTTAATGTAATCATTTACACAGAACAGAGCGTTAGTAACCATAGTTATTAACGGTAAGTAAAATGCACTACTATAGTATTATCCAATTATGCCAATCCTCTTTAGCAGATATCTACGTTACAAGACATATATTGAACCAAACAGATGATAGGAGTTCCTGACAGAACATTCGGGGTATTACGTTTCATTCAAATGCGAAATCATAAGTAATTTATAAGTTATTGCACATTACCGATAACCGTTAACCGTGGTTGGAATGCAAAATAATTTCAGAGTCATATCAATGTATGCCAAATCTTTCAATGTTTATACCAATTCCCAATCAACATACACGTTAACATAGTTGCCCACAGAGAACAGAATGTTAATAACAATAATCCTTAACAGTACTAGATGTACATTGATAGTACTATTACTCACAGTGATCGGCTCCCGATAGTAATGGGATGATGTCCTCGTCTCGACCTACAAGTACATTGCACAGCACATAATATGAGATTATACTCGATCCTTTACTTATTTTCTTTGATCATTCAATCAATTAGCCATGGTGGTACCAAGCTCATTATTCTTTAATAAGTTATAATCCATGTCTCAGAAAACAGGAGAAATCGATGAGAAATGGTTTAGGTGAAGAAATGGTACAAAACTGGTTGACAGAAAGTGAACAGTCGTCACTAATTTGAGCATAACTATTTCTGTATTTAGAATTTGGGCATGAGACCACCACCATTGAAAACTAGACTTCTGGGGCTTGATTTTAGGCTCAAGAATCACTCAAAACGGAGTCCGAATGCAAAAGATATGCTTGTTCAAAGTTGGTTGGACAGAGCTGTCTCCGCACATGCGGGGGAACAGTGCTGCATGTGCGGCCTTGGACAGTTTGCAGTCCGAAAATGGCTGAAAAATTGGAACTTCCCATTTTCAAAGTCAAACCTCAATTCCATGTAAATCAAAGCCCAAAACTCTTTAATACAAGATAAATTTCACATTCTTAGCTTCCATTCCAATTCATAACTCCGAAATACAACTCTTCTCAATCACAAGAACAAGATTACAAATTAGAACACAAAAGCATAAGGGAACTATGATTTGGGGTTTAAAACTCATTCACATGGTAGAATCCTCTCTAGCCTCTTTAAGAGCCATAAAATCCTTACAAGAAGTTAAGTTGTAACATAAATTCATGCTATATATAATGATTAATCATCTTCTTGTTTGAATGAACCAAACCCATACATATAATTATAGATAACCCAAGAACTCATTCTTTAGCTTGTGATCTTCAAGTGTTGAAAGGGAGAGTCTTACCTTAAGCACTTATCATCACTTGTTCTTGCATAATCATGATGTATTCAAGCCAATTCTTTGATGTCTTCTTTCATTTCTACTCTTTCTTTCCTCTTCTCTTTGAGTTCTCTCCAAAACTCTCTCCTTTCTCTTTCTCACGTGTCTCCCCCCTTTTCTCTAGATATTTTTGGGCTCAAAATGTTGAGTTCCTCATCATAGACATCCATATATATATATATATATATATAAATACTTATGTCAATTTAGGAGTAGCCAAACACATCTTTACGAATCGTACAAAATCAAATTTCAATTAAACTTCCCGGATAACTCTAAAAATTGTGCTGATCATAAATATGTCCACTGTTCTGATTTCTGAAGCCTCTAAGGCCTTCAATTTACAGTACCAAGTTAACCACCCAAACGTACATTAACGAATCAGACAAATTAGATTTCTAATTAATTTTCCCAAATAGTTCTAAAAATTCCCATTAACATAACCAAGTACTCAATTTTAATTTCTGAACCCATAAAGGTCGGTAATTTCAATTTTAAATCTGTAACTCAACAGATAATGCTTCAATTCGAATAGATATAATTAAAGGAAAACACATCATCTCATAGTTAAATAAAGGTGACTTCTTATACGCATTTTGGAGTCATTACAATCTTTGCGTGGGAAGAAAAAAAAAAAGGGAAATTAAGATCACAACATCTAATTAAGCAATTATCTCATCATCCTTGCAAGTCCTGATTTTGATCTCGGTTATGTTCTTCTCACCCACTTTTACAACGTCACAACATTCACCTCTTCCAATCTACAAGAGAGACAAAAAGAAAGAATAAATAATTATAACTCGTTCATGATTGAGAGATTGGATAGATAAGTAACAATGTTTTTTTCATATGATAGATTAAATTGTTTTATTTAAAAAAAAAAAAATACTATCTTGATTTTCAATAATATTACTCAATGGGAGTAAATTAATTTGTTTCCCAAACATAATTATTTCTAAAATTCCAAATATACTCCCTTCTGTTATTGGTTTTGAATGGCATTCAAGTCAAGAACTAAAGTGTGATAGATCGTATATTTCAATTATCAAAATAAATTAAAAACAATTAAAAATTGAGAGCTAAAGTATAACAAACCGCATATATATGAAACATGTTTCAAAATCACCTCAGGGAGCTTTGTCGCCAGAGAGAAGACCCGAACTTTGGAGATAGAATCAGCAGAACGACTCCCACACAATGAACAAGTTGGTAAACCCCGTGGCTTGGATCGAACATAAGTCATAACAATTTGGTTGTGCCCTTCAAAACTATCAACGGAACTATCAATGGATTCGAAGAAGAATACATGAGGAGCTTCACACGAATCAACAAAAGGCGGCCACCGTGTGTTGAACATGTAGTATGGTCGGTGTTTGAGATCTAACCATGGCAAAAATGTCTCAAGTGGTCTCTTCAAAACACTTCTTGGCAACACTTTCTCATAAATATGGGCAGAGTAGCCCCATGAAATAGAAAAAGACCAGTTGGTTTGTTTTTGGTAGCAGATGGTTTGTTGCAGCATACAGGACTGGTCGGTTTTTGCAGCTTTCATAAGGTGGTTTGCAGATTGGGAACGGTTCATGGTGGGAAAGATAGGTTCTATCTGGTCAAAATGGTGGAGGGAGAGTATTGGAGATTGTGGATGGGATGACAAAAAACCTGATATGTCACCGTGTAGATCAATCTGCATTATATTACTCCGCACATTAGTGACTTTTTAACATTTAAATTTTTTTTTCTAATTTTGTTTTTATATTTTTAACTTTAAAATTATGTTTCCAAATGAGACCTGAGCTAGTGAATGTAAAAAATTAAGACTTACCTGATGAATCCCTCTCTCAGCAGATAGAGGAACGCCCAACTCATCTACACAGTACTGAGTAATCAAATCTGCTGAGTTCAAATATGGATATCTTCTTAGACACCCTTCTAAATCTTTCACCATTGCTGCAACAAGAGGATAACTCAAAGCAAATCCAGCTCCACCAAATCCTTGATCAAATGAGAACCAAATATTTGACATAAAAAACTCTGAATGTCCCCCAATGTAAACATACTTAGTGTGATCATATTTTTCCAAAACATCAACCCAATTGTCCACAAAAAAGAGAGAATCGTCATCCCCCATCACATACCACCTCACCCCCTCATCACCCTCCCTAAACACCTCCAAAATCGCATGCACCATGCGAACCATGATTGGAGCGACATGCTTTGACTCTTCCACAATTTTGGATATGTCATTGGACACGCCAAGAGGAGGAGAAGAGGGCGGCCAGGGAGGAGGTCATCGGTGGGGTGTGTGTCGAGGAAGAGGTATCCACGTGTTGCGTTGGGGCGCCACCATGGCTCGGCGTAGGCCTTTCGATGTCTCCATGCATTGACAGATCCTACAATGCCAAAAACAAGGTGGTTAAGGTTGGTGGGAGAGGAATGATTGGTATGAGTGAGGTTATTAAGTTGTTGAGAAGGTGGTGACACTGGCCATATGTGTTGGAAGGGGGTGAAGAATTGGGAAGATGGGCAGCTGGATTGGCTGAAAAAGAACAGGTATGCTAAGTAGAGGACTAGTCCTGAAATACCAAGAATTTTGCATAGGTTAACAGCAAAATTATCTAATGAAAATCTGCTCAATTTTATGGAAGTTGTTGAAGACTGCATTGTTAGGATGACGGAAACAATATGTTGAAGCACAAGGTGGGTGATTTGTATTTCTTGACTTTGTTTTGCACACATATTTATAAATAATTAGGGGGAGTTTTTTAAATAATTTTCTTTTCAATAAACACAAAATAATGGGTTTCACATATATTCATTAATGCAGACCTAGCACCTTTATGTCTAGCATAGAAAAAAGTGCTGCTAAATATATAACTCCACATTTTTTTCCTAGAAAAATTACCACTCTCTGGTATTTTTGTAAAGTTATTACGGATTCATAAAAAAGATTATAATTATGGTTATTAAAATTTATGAAATTTATCACTTATTTGTAATTATTTTTTAAAATTTACACTGAATTAAAAATTTTCCTTTTTCTTTAAACCCCAATCCATCTAAATCTTTCTTTATTTCTCTTTTCTTTTTTTTTGAACGCCTATCTTAATTACAACTATACCCTAACCTCCACCCCCCATCACTTACATTCCCCTTCCCTAATTTTTTTCTTTTAGTTCCTCACCATTTTCTTTCTTTGTTTTTTTTTATTTCAACACCTACCCTAATATGAACTCTACTCCCATGAACAAATCTTACTCAACTTGCTAGCTAAGCATCAATGCAAGAGTTTGATTTTGTTTACATACATTTTTATGATGTTACCCATTTGATTTTCGTTTTCATAAATCTTACTTTGGTGAGGGATGGTCACAGCTTAACTGTGGGAACACTTCTTTCAAATTTTAAATCATCCCTTCTCAAAACAAATAATATTATATATTTTCAAAAATTAATAAAAAAATAATTCTTTACAGAGTCACAAGCAGTTTGAGTCTGATTTACGTGTTACTAATTTTAAATTCATATTAAACACGTGATTTGTAAAATAAATCACGCCTCAAATATTCATGATTGATAGCATTTTTTTGTCATACAAACACAAACACAAAGGAACAAGAATTGAGACAAGTTGTGATCCACCAACATAGGAAAACCAACATAGATATCTCTCCTCCACACAAAAATTAGAGAAGAGCATGAGTTTTAGTCTTTTAACCTTCTTGTACAAAACTTTATTTGTTTATTTGACTTCTGTGAGCTATTTCTAATTTATTTTTCTTTTTTTTAAATATTTGTGTGAAAGTATGTAGTGTATATATATCATTCTTCAAATGAATCTACCAGATCAGAGAGAGGTTGAGAAACAGAGTCTTCATTTGACTGGCAAGGTAGTGGATATGGAAGAAGTGACTGGAATTGTAAGCGAGTGAGAGAGAGAGTGTGTAGTCATCACATCAAACCCACAAAAAACCCAATAAACCCATAAAACTAAATCCATAGTTTCAATTCAAACACAATAAACCCATAATTTCGGAACACTAAAATCAAACCCACAAAACTAAAATCAAACCCATTTTGGACATCAAGATTTAATTAATTTCGTACAAATCAAATAATTCAACCAAACCCATTTACAAAATCAACACAAAAATAAACCCTAAATAAAGTGTGAAAGATGGGGAAATACGGGAATGAAGGGAGAGAGAGAGAGAGAGAGAGAGAGAGAGAGAGAAATAGAGAGATGGCCCGAGAGGGAGAAGACCGAGAGTGACAGAGAGAGAGAGAGAAAAAAACCTGTGATTTGTAGCAGTGGCGGTGGTGATTTCCAGCGATGGTGGTGGCGACTTGCGACGATGGGGAGCGATGGTTGGGAGTGACGTACGACGGTGGAGCCGGCATCAAGTTTGGTGGTGAGTGGGCTATAAGTGGTTTGTGTGTTTGTGAGTGGTCTCTGTGTGCGTGTGTGTGAAACAAAAAGGAGGGCACCAACATTTACGCTTTCCTCCAAAACAAATTTCCTACCTTTAGCGACTAAATATTTATTTTGTTGGGAAAACCGCCTAATCAACGACTAAATCATTTAGTCGGCAAAGAGTTACCGAATAAAGAACCCTATTTTTTAGCGACGAAAGTTTTTTGGTAGGAAAAAGGCAATGTACGTTGACTGAAAGCAGAATTAGTAGCCTAAAATTTTGACAAACACCGACTATAAATTGTTTAGTCGCCTACTGTGCATATTTTTAGCGACTTAATTTTGTTTTAGTCACCAATAATTATTATATGGCTACTAAAAAAAATTTAGTAACTAAAATTCACAGCACTGCTGACTAATAGGAAAGTTAGTCGCTAAAGGTTTGACTTTTGGCGACCAAAAATGTTTTAGTCACCAAAAGTGTATTTTGTTGTAGTGGTGCCTTTTCACATCAATATATATGTCATATATGATAAATATTAAATTAGTGGTACCCATGATTTGTCTTTTGATACCTATCATGATATATATGTTGACATATATGTTAAATATATGTTGATGGAGATTTATATGGGGACTTACATGAAGAGGTCTACATACACTTGTCACTTGGATTTTCTCCTCAAGGGGAGGGAGCGAAAGGGCGTCGTCCAAGATTGGACTTGGTAGGGTTCCAGTCGTGGTGCTTGACGATATAGAAACAACTCTCTCGATCCCCCGAAGTTAGGTCAAGAGTTCGGGTGGAAATAAGAAACAAAAATATTTTTCTTGGCTGGATACAAATTCAATCCCACCTATGCATGCAATTTATTCTTCTCTCACGACTAAAAGGAATGAGCACTTATCAGCTGAAGATGCTTTATGGGGATCAATAGGTAAAGTTCAAGCATCTAAAATTCACCTTGTCACAACTCGTGGCCTGCATCCGTCTAACGCTCAATCAATTTGAGATAACCCATTAATGGTTCCCCTAATGTGCCTTCTAACATTTAACATATATGTTGACATACATTTACGTTAAATATATGGTTTAATATAGGTACAAAATGTTGACATATATGTGCTTGTATATGCCTTTTCACATCATCCATGATGTGATTTTTCACATTTAACATATATCTTCCCTATACATCTTTAAATTAATGGGCAATTAATAGGTAGGGATTCTGAATAAGTGTCTTTCTCACAAGTTTCTTTATGGCATAATTAAAATACAAAAAAATTGATGAACATAAGACACTTTTATTAAATTCAATATACTTTTATTAAAATGAATATATTTTTTAATATTTATACATATTTTCAATATATTTTTTTACACACTTCCCAACATTAAACAATACTTAAGAAATACTTGTTAGCATTTGCTTTGAATAATTAAAAGTGAATTTCGAATAATGCTATACTAGCCTATCACACGTGCTATGCACAAGATAATTATAGATATTTATATTTGTTTTATGTTTTTTTAATATATAAATTATGTTTTTTAAGATTTTTTATAAAAATAATTTAACAATCTTATCACTAACCATAGTGTATGGGAGAAGTTGAAAAGGGTACTGCAGTAACTATATACGGATTGTATCTATAATTGTTTGTATGAGGGGATTTTAAATGCTAATTAGGAAATTTTGATCAAATCAATAAATGTAGGTATGTGGAAAGACATGTGGATTGAAAAATTTTAATAAATACTAATAAGGGGATTTTGACCAAATCAATAAATACTGAGTTTTTTTTTTAAAATAAAAAATAAAAAATTTAGAAAATTCAGATTGGAATATTGAAGCTCCCACAGGCCTTGGGGGTTAAAAACCCCCTTTTACTTAATATATAGTATAGATGTACCAATTAAAATACTAATAGATGATATGACATCATTTTAGAAATTTTGAGTATTTGTAATTTGTATAATAAATATGATCAGTAATAATGTTATATCACTAGTTAGTACACTAATGATGCATATAGCACCACCGGCTAATTTCATAATAAAATTGATCGTTAATTACAGATTTTCCCTTTAATTAGTCCTATTAATAACCATTTCGGTCAGACCTTTTAATTGGTCTATTATGCCCCTTGAAATCCATTGCCTAGCTTACCCATTATTAAAAAAACAAATTTGGACATTTTTATTGTATTATTATTAAAATCACACAACTCAAAACAATAATTTTGTCATGCTTTTTTATTTTTAACAATTGGTTCTGATATTTTTAACTACAAATTTCACGTTAAGTAACTGTTTTAAAATTACTCTTAAATTCAACACATCTATTCCATTTATTAAATTATTCAAATTCATCCAAAAAAATAATTAATCTACAATTATAAATGTATTGCATTTGCACCCACTGATAATTAAGTTATTGAATTTTTTATTTGTTTTTAATATTTTAGTCTCTTTTTTTTGGGTAGATGTTGTACTCTAAAATGTATTTAAAAAATAAAAAAATTGTGAAGAAATCTAAAAAGTATTCAATAAATATAAAAAGATATGAAAATATATTGAATTTTTATATATTTTGTATTTAGAAAAAAATTACAAATTATATATTTTTTTAAGTAAAATAAAAAAATTTGATTAAAAAAGTCACTAAAATTTTAAAAATACGTGTTGAAAACTCAAAAAATTCTTTTAAAAAGTCCAAAACCAAACAAAGTGACTCAAAACATCACAACAACCAAAAAAAAAAAAAAAAAATTTAATAAGAAAACAAAGCCCTAAAAATTCCAAACATCACAACAACCACAAACCTAAATAAAACCACATTATGTATCTATTTTTTTACAATTACATACATATGAGGCTAAATCCAAAAAGAAATTGAAAAAAAAAGAAAGGGAACTTACCAACAAATCCTATATACAAAGTTCAAAACCCATCTAATCCAAAAATAAAATACTTGTACCAATTAATCTTATATATTTTTAATTGTTACCAAAAAAATTCATTTTTTTTTTTTTTTAAATTTACAAATGCTATTACATCACACTACCGTTGGACTTCCGTCAGATGGTCACCAGAGACTCGTCGGAATGTTCAACATCACCGGGAAGTCGCCGAAGTATCGTTGGAAAGTCGCTGGAGTATCGCCAGGAAGTCATCGGATGTTCACCGGATTGTTATGAACGCCAATGGAAGTCACCGGAATGTCCAAAACGTTCGCTGAACGTTAAGAACATCATTAGAGACTCACCGAAATGTCCAGAATATTGCCCAAAAAGAAAAAGAATATATGGAGAAATTAGAGAGAAAAAACATAGCAAAATGTATTAAATATTGATAAACTAAAAGAAAAAAAAAATATAACGACAAAAAACATCAACAATGAGAAAAACATATATTAATTTTCAATTCGGCCCCACTACGTAGCTCGAGAGGCATGGCTCGAGAGTGGCTCGAATTGGTGATTTTCTTTTGCTCACGCTACGGATACACTGGTCTTTGTTTTGATTTGAAAAACAAAACATAAACGAAGTAGGAGAAAGTTTTGAGCACTGTCTCGTCGTAACCTAGCGGAGCCGTGTGGTCGCTGCTGCTGATCGGAGTGAAAGAGGAGAAAGTTTGTGTGCAAATCGGAGTGGTCGCTAAACCTCTGTGAATGTGTTCAACCTCTGTGAATGTTCTCCTGTTCGTAACCGAGCGAACCGTCTATTTTGTGGTCGCTACTGCTCTTGATCGGAGTGGGAGAGGACGAAGTGGGTGTGCAAATCAGACTCTTCATTGTGGATAAGGTATTTCCTCGCAACTGACATTTACTAAAAAACAGAGTGCAAATCCGTCATAGTATTCCAACATAATTTACTGAAGACAGATAAATGAAAAAAGGGGGAAAAGAGTGTGCATCAATGGGAACAAACAATGTAGAACAATTTGACCAACCCCAAAACATATAGGGTCAACATGCAATCCCCATACTAGTAATCGATCTTTAGTTGCTAATCAGCTCCGACAAACCAATCAAGGAACATACTTATTAAACCAGACAAAATCATGGCAAGGAACAGTATCCCTTACCTCTCTATTAGCATTCCAAGCAAACTTTACTGAGAAATCACCATTAGTAGCAGGGACCCAAGTCATAGAATCTTCAACAACATTAGGCTTCAAGCTCAGAGGGGTATGTGTTATAACAGGTTGAATTGCTCTCTTTCTGATCCTAGGCCAATTCCAAGTGCCATTATGTATAATAGAGTCCACTTTTGCCAATAAAGCACCACCCACAATTCTAACTGTCTTCTCCACAAAACGCTGATATGAGGGCCCTATTGGCTGCCAATTGTCCAGCCAAAGAAAGATATCAGCACCACTCCCAACTATACATTTAATCAAACGCTGCCCCAAGATCCTTAAGTCAAATAATTTTTGTAGAGTCGATGAGGAATCTTGAGGTAAATCCTTAAACCAAACATTTTTAGTCTTGATAATGTAGCTATGAATCAGTTTAACCCTAACAACATCAAGAAAGCTAAATTAGTCAAAGGAGAATTGTAACAACTCAATGTCTATTGTATTGAAATTACAATTCATTGTAACTAACAATGAATTGTACATGCTTTGCACTCAATGTCTATTAAAATTAAAATTCATTGTACTTGCTTTGAAATTGCAACTAACAATGTCTATTGTATTTAACTTTGAAGGTACAATGGATATTGATTCAATGAATGGGAGTGAGGAAGTTGAAGAAGAGGATAACAATCTTGATATTAACGAAATTGCCGAAGTTGAAGAACCCAAGAAGGGGATGTATTTTAGCTCAAAAGAAGAAGTGTACGCATTTTATGCACAATATGCGAAACACTGTGGATTTGCTATAGCTTTTAGATCACAAAATCTAACAAGTGATGGGGAAGTGAGGTACTTTGGAATTGAATGTACTCGGGCGAGGTTGAGAACAAAAAGATAAGAAATCAATCCCTTGGAACCATCTTTGTCAACCAAAATTGATTGTAAAGCAAGGGTTAGAGCTAGTCTACAAAACGATGGGAGATATAAGTTAACCACAGTTGTGCTTGAGCACACTCATGATTTAATTCCTACAGACTCATGGCATTTTTCAATGAATAAAAGGATTCGTACTCCGGTCAAGAGAAGACTAGAAGTGAACGATGCAGCAGGGATTGGGGTCGCGAGGAATTTTTATTCCATAGTTGTTGAGGCAGGGAGATATGAGGCATTAACGTTTGATGGACGTGATGCAAGGAATTACATTGAGAATGCGAGAAGATTGAGACTTGGGTTAGGAGACGCCGAATCGGTTACACTATATTTCCATAAAATGCAACAACAAAATTCGAACTTCTATTCGGCAATTGACCTTGATGAAGATGGTCGCATGCGAAATTTGTTTTGGGCAGATGCAAGGAGTAGGGCGGCCTATAAAGCGTTTGGGGATGTTGTCTCATTTGACACAACCTATTTGACAAACAAGTATGATATGCCATTTGCTCCGTTTGTAGGAGTTAATCACCATGGACAGTCAATCTTGTTTGGATGTGGGTTGTTTTCTAATGAGAACACTGAGACATTTGTGTGGCTATTTAAAGAGTGGTTAAGTTGCATGTCAGATGCTCCTCCAAAAGAAATAATAACTGATCAGTGTAGAGCTATGCAAAATGCCATAGAAATAGTTTTCCCACAGGCTCGACATCGTTGGTGCTTGTGGCATGTGATGAAGAAAATTCCGGATAAACTAAGAGGACATTCACAATATGAAGGCATAAAGGTTGCTTTGCAAAATGCTGTTTATGATTCATTGACGAAAGATGAATTTGAGGAAAATTGGCTTACAATGGTTACAAAATTCAATTTGAATGATAACGAGTGGTTACGGATATTATACGGTGAGCGAGATAGGTGGATTCCTGCCTATGTGAAAGACATATTTTGGGCTGGCATGTCAACTACCGGTAGAAGTGAGAGCATGAATGCATTTTTTGATGGGTATGTGAACTCGAAGACTACCTTAAAGCAATTTGTTGAGCAATATGACAATGCCTTGAGAAGTAAGGTGGAAAAGGAGACAAAAGCAGATTTCAAATCTCGTAACCAATTGTATGATTGCCTAACAGTGTATCATTTTGAGAAGCAATTTCGTGCAGCGTACACAAATGCAAAATTTAAAGAAGTTCAAGCAGAAATGAAGCGTTTAGTGTACTGTCGTCCGAATCTTACAAAAGAGGAGGGATCAATTTGTACGTATCATGTGAGGGAGGCTATTCTTTTGGGTGAGGGTATGAAGAAAGTAGAATTTATCGTGTACTGTAATTCAATTGAATGTGAGCTCCAATGTATGTGTCGGTTGTTTGAGTTCAGAGGTATTATGTGTGCCCATTCACTGAGTGTGCTCATTGAGAGGTCCATATATGAGGTGCCACATAAATACATTGTCTCGAGATGGAGAAAAGATATGGAACGAGGGTATACATGCATTCCAACCACATATACTAACTTCGGGGCTACTATAAATCCAAAGTTGCATGATTCATATCACAAGACGTTAGATGAGATCCTAGAACTTGCCACCAATGACGATGGTAAACACAAACTGATTCAACTTGGGTTGACGGAAATCAAGGATCGAGTGAAAACTATTGAATCGGGTACTGCGAGTAATGTGCCATGTACTAGTATTGTATCACCTTCTCATAGTTCACCGAAAAGTCTGCCACGTGTGAATACTACAAAAGCAAGCAACACTCGGAAGGTACTCAGTCCTTTGGTTGCTCGCCGAAGAGGGCGTCCATGTACGAGGCGGAAGGTTAGCAAGGTTGATCAAATAGTTAATCGGTTGAAAAGAAAGAAGAAGAAGACTACTCCCGCACAGGTAAATACTTGGCATAGGTTGTTTCGTAATTTTTTTGTGGATTCATAGTTTAATGGTTGAAATTGTATTACTATTTCATATAGGTGCCGGAAGATGAAGCTTACTATTTTCCTTCTATGGTTGGCACACAAGATAGTATGTATGTTCTGGTACGTGTTGAATGGACTTAAAATATTGCAGTTTGCTTCTTGTTGGGTTTTATGTTCATGCTTCAAGTTATTAATAACATTGTCTTCATATATAATCATAAGGTGCCACACGATGAAGCTTACTATTTTCCTTCTATGGTGGGCACAGAAGACAACATGTCTGTACCGGTACGTGTTCAATATATTAGTACACATTTGTAATGATTAATGTATTGGTCAATATTTTTTTAAATCATTTTGTAATATGTACCTTGTTTTTATAGGCATGGGTTTGCACAATGGGAACGCCGGACAATATTGGAAGCACATCAGGAATGGTCAACAATCTAAGCGGTCAAAGTTCTACAGTACCATCGCTATTGGATCCAAATACCCCATTTTATTTTTAATGTAATACACTTTTCAATGTATGTTATACTATTTTTGTTCAATGTCTGTGTTCTACTATTTTTGTCTCCTTTGATAAACAAGTTCAATGTCTTTGTATGTTCCGGTTCTGTTCAATGGAATACACTGTTCAATGTCTCCTTTGATCAATGTCAATCTATTTGTCTCCTTTGATCAATGTCTGTGTTCTTAAAAATTTTCTTCAAGAACAGTTCAATTATCGTCTGTGTTGTTGCGATAGAAATGTGTTCAATTCAAGAAAAGATGTTGCTGCTCTATTTTGTTCATTACACAGGTTCAACTGGACAGGTTCAGTACCAGATCCACAAACCTGTGTCAGTTTGTGACTAAACACCCAGTGTAAAATCTGTGTGAATTTGTGACTAAAACCTTCATGAACCAAAAACACCCAGTGAATTTGTGAATTTGTTCATTACACAGGTTCAACTAGACAGTCTGTGACTAAAACCTGTGTGAATTTGTGTAAAATTGTTGAAACCTGTGTGAGTACAGACCCAAATCTGTGTTAAACCTCTGCGAATGTGTTCAACTTGTGTGAATGTGTTAAACCTGTTTGAAACACATGTGAAACTGTTTTAATTTGTGACTACACCTGTTCAAACAGACATGATCAAACCTGTGTTCAAACAGACCCAAATCGATAGACCTGTGTTCAATCCAACAGACCTGTGTTGCAACCAAATTTGAATTTTGAATCTGTTTGTGAATCTGCCTGGATTGAAACAGATCCATTCTGTGTTCAATCTGCCTGAATGGTGAATCTGTTATGCTTCACATTCTGTTCGGAATCATTGAAACATATCGATCCAACACACTTGCGAATCACCTTATCTGTGTTAAACCCGTGTTCAATCCAATGCACTGTGAATCTGCCTAATCTGCGTCAATGCTCAATCTGTTATGGTTGTTCATTAAAACCTCTGTGAATGTGTTCAATTACACACACATACAAAGAAAATTAAAACAAATTCAGTAAGTAGGGAAACCAAGAAAAAAGGTACCCATAAACTATTATCTTATACATAACAATGTAAGTACATCCACAAAAGTCAAAAGTAAGGTGAAAAATGCCCCTGTTCATTCAACAAATTTCACACTTTGTGAAGTTCAACCTGGTAATCATTGAAGAAATGCCCCTGTTCATTCAACAAAGTTCACACATAGTGAAGTTCAACCTGTTCAACCTGTTAATCATTCAAGAAATGCCCATGTTCATTCAAGAAATTTCACACACAGTCAAGTTCAACTTGTTCAACCTATTATACACATTCAACCTGTTAATCATTCAAGACCCTGTTATTCATTCAACAGATTTTTCAACATTGTTCCATTCATTCAACACATTTTTCCAAGACCCTCTTAATCAATGAAGAACCTGTTAATCAACAGATTTCATGCCAAGTTCATAGCATCAGATTTCACTTGTTTTTTCAAACCATCCGATTTTGAAGCACCAAAAAAAAAAATTACAAAACAAGTAGAAAAGTACATTACAGTCATAGCATGTTCGAAAACCTAACAACTGACGGGTTTACATGATAAAGTACAAAACTACAAAAAATAAAATTACATAAGTCATTCTCGTGAGAATTTTCTCCGTCATTTGAAGCCTTCTATCATGCTCACTAACCCTTCTCCTCAAATCATTAATTTCTTCTGTTGTTGAATCTGTCCGAGGTCCAGCAGTGGCACGGATTGTGGAGGTAATGTCGTCATCGTCGTCATCATCTGCGAACCACTGGAAGTAATTGCAGTGTTCGTTCCTACTCTACAATGGACAAGAATCAGTTAATCAATAAAGGACAAAACAAATTTGTAAAAAATAACAGATTCATTTGTATAACAGCTACTTATATATTTTCTTGGGCAAACAAAATAGGCACGTCCTCGATTTCCATTCTCACTGCTTTGTACAACACGCATGGAAGCTACTCTTCCACAATTACAATACCTTGGCTCTATTCTCATGTCCGTATTATTAGTAGAAGTTGAAGCCATTTTTTATCTGCATAACAAATACCAACAGATTCAACTAGCATATGAAGCCATTTTCTACTGTATTCTACAGCCTTAGTTTTCTACAGGGACTGTATTCTACAGCCTTAGTTTTCTCCTGACCTAGCATATGTATAAGGCTTGTAAGTTTTAGCTTCTACACATTTATATTCTTATCCATTAATTTGTTATAATGTCTAAGCAAATTAGGAATAAAAAAAAATGTACAAAAATAGATAGAAAGCAGAAGAATGCAAATAAATAATGGTGGAACAAATGAAGCACTCTGGATAAAACTTAAAAGTAAACAATAACAAGCTATGCACAGGCCCAGACAATCATCCCCACGAGTGCTCACACAAACATCTCCTTCGCACTATATAACACATTCATTCTAGTCAATTGTAGCAAGAGAGCCCATTAACCCATAAATTCCCCCCCCCCCCCACTCTTCCCTCAAATGTCATCTCACTACTGTTTCTCCAGCCACAAGTGCATTATGACATAAAAGGATTAACAATTGCCCATCTCATGTTCTCAATTCTAATCAATAGCAGAGACTATGCTTGACCATCAACCCATTTCTAGCAAGTAAATACAGCCAGCATTGGACACGAAAAGAAGCATTTCTCTTACTTTCCTTCTCATTTTTGTTGTCAAAATTGTAATCATTATTTAAGCACAAATGCTAAATTGTAGTATCGGTGACAAGTTTAGAATTGAATCACAAAGTATAACCTGCCATTCTCGAAAGCCTTGCACACTTTCATGGCTCAGTTTCTTGATGGCTACAATTTGTCTACAAATTTGTCACAAATCAGAATGGGCAAATCCGAAACCCAAATCACAATTTGTCTAAAAATTTGTCACAAATCAGAATGTGAACACAGAGTATAAGGGCAAATCACAAACCCTAACTTTCTTATGAAAATCACAGATTTCATTCTTCACACAGAGTTCACTAATTTCTACAAAAATTGACGGTAAAAGTAAACCCTAACTTTACCTCAGATTCGCAGGCTCCCGTTCTTCGTGGTTCGTCGTTTTCTATCCTCTGTCGTGGTTCGAACTTTTTCAAGAGACAAGTGAGAGAGGCGAGAGTGAAGAGGTAGAGAGGCGAGAGGTTTGTTGAGACTGATCGGTGAGAGAGAGATGAGAGGGAACTAAGGAGAGCGAGAGAGGTGAGAGAGGCGAGAGTGAACTGGTACGAGGGGAAGAGATGCAGATCGAGATCGAGATCGAGAGGAGGGAGAGAGGTTTGTTGAGAGTGAGAGGTGAGAGAGACGAGAGTGAACTGGTAGAGAGAGGAAGAGATTGAGATCGAGAAAAGGGAGAAATTTCAAATTCGAGCCAGATTCGAGCCTTAACATTCGAGCACTCAAACATTTTCGTTTTCAATTTTTATAAAGTTTAAGCAAATAATCTCCAATATTGATCAAACTAAAAAATAACTTTTGAAACTATAAAATGTTACAGTTTCAAAGCAAAAATCTATTAAGTATTTATCTTTATTAATCAAACTGAAAAACATATTATGAAACTGCAAAATTTTGCAGTTTTAAACCATGATTCATTCTAGCACCAAAAAAATTAAAACTGCAAAATTTTACAGTTTTCACCGCCTGTAACTAATACTCGAAAACAACTTATTCAGAATTTGAAAATTTTCTCTATTAAAACAGAAAAATAGACTTGTGTAACAGAGAAAAGGTAGAAAAATTGAGAAATCAAAAGAAAAATAGATATAGAAAGAATATTGTACTCTGGCAACTATTTTTTATTTAGATTTAGTCGGATCTCATGTAGATCTACTCATCAAATTTGAGTAGATCTACTCATCTTCTTCGCCATTGGTGAAGATGAAGTCACGAGTTGATGTCGATGGTTGGTGGTTGCCAATGAACCCTAATCAACGGTGGTCGTCGGTCACTGATGACTATATATTAAAAATAGAAAGAGAATAAGAAAGGTGTAATCACCGGTCATCATCCATGACAAAGAAAATGAAAGGAAAACACAGAAAAAAGAGAGTGAGGAAAACATAAAGAATTAGGCAAAAAGCGCAGAGAGAGAGAGAGAGAGAGAGAGAGAGAGAGAGTAGGACTTTTGGGTCTACTCAAAAAGTTATTAGATTAAATAGTACACACATATTTCAAATAAGATCTATGGGTAATTTTCCCAAAAAAAAATTTGGTCTGCTTTATGTAGAAACCCTTGTAGATTACATTTGGTATAATTTTAAGAATAATGTTTGAGACCCCCTTTTGGGGGTCACCCCCTCACCCCCCTTTGCCACGTGGCGGGTGGTGATTGGAGGAGCAGGAAAAAAAAAAAAAGAAAAGAAAATGTAACCAATGAGAGAGAGAGGGGGTCAAAGGGGCTGGGGGGGAAAAGGGGGATGAATCAAACCCCAAATGTTTTCAAATATAAATTGGGCCTTCAAATTTGGGCCTCTTAAGTGACATTAATGATTATACCCTTCTACTTGGGCTTTTTTAGGTGGGTTTTTTTTGTTTGGACTAGCATAAGAGGCTGTATTTTTTGGAGCCCTTTTTGGATCCATTTTTTAGGGCCTAAAACGGTTGCTTTTGCGCTTCACCTCAGGGCTGCCTTGTTTGTATGTCATAATCCAATCCAATCCAATACGCATGTGATTTTTATATACAATTTCCTACTAATTAATACACCAACTCCATTGCATAGAAGCACATGTCTCTCTCTCTCTCTCATTGTGCATTATCACAAGAACATGCAATGTCCCTTGCGTAGTATTTGATTGAACGATTTGCAAAGGGAAAAGAAAAGAATGTGTAAAATTAAGTGAAATGTAAGTATGTCTTATTTATATTTCACCTATATTTTTCCTTTCCCTTTCTAAATCCCTCCTCAAATTTTCCAGTCAAATACAACGTTAAAGTCTGGATCAAATCACAAGTAAAAAGAACATGCAAAAAGACCTTGGAAAAAACACCTTTTATGGAGCTATATATATATATTTGTTGTACATGCAAATTTACTTTCCAAGTCATATTATGTTATGTTCCTCCTAGGTTTGATTGTAAAGAGACACTCATGCATGTGTGTTGTTTAAGGGATTAAATAACTCATATATGTTATGTTCTAAAGTTTGGTTGCAGTAATACTCCATATATCCATGTGTGTTGTTAAGGGAGAGGAGTTTGGTGAGAGTTTGATTTTTGTTGGCTTCTCCTGTTTGTCTAGATTATGTGTAATTAGGGATATCAGTTGATTCTCGAATATAAAAAATAAAAAATTAAGACTATATTTAGATTATAAATTTGAATATAATTTGAAAAGAAAAATGAAAATGATATATGAAATACAACACAATTTATTCATATTTCACTTATATTTTCATTTTTTTTTTAATTTCTATCTAAATTCATAATCTAAATACAGTTTTAATTTTTATTTATATACTTCTATGAAAATAAAAGTTAGTACTATACATGATAAATGCATTCGAGTCTAGAAAACCATCTATGAGAGTAGAATGTCAAAGGTTTGGCGTAAATTATTCTAAAAAGTTAGGTGTATGCTAAATCCACCTACACCACAACACACCTCTTCTAGATCCTTCTTTCCATCGTCACATTATCAAACCCCAAAAACTGTGAAACTCATTCCGGCGAATTCCCTATTTTATTTTCTTATTTTATATAATGTTGTATGAGAAGAAACACATGAAAAGATAATTTAAAAATTATGTATTTTTGTATCAAATTTTTTTTTTAAAAAAAATCATAAAATCTTTTAATTGGTGAAAAAAATTATAAATTTTGATACGATAATACATTATTTTTAACTTATCGTTTTTCATGTCGGACAAACAATTTGAGACGAAAAGAGCATAAGATAGAAACAATATTTGATCGTTTGACATATACCATCTACACCTTGATACATTGGTGAAAAAAAATAAATACATATCAATTGATTTTGCGGGGAATTACGGGCCGGTCCTTTGGACCGAACTTAATTCCTACAAAGTCCTAACCCAAAATATTTTAGCACATCTTCTATTTTTACACCTTACATTCAGTTGAGTAATTTTACCCTAAACCCAAACACACATCCCTATCTCTCTCTCTCTCTCTTCTATTTCTATCATTGGCACACCACTTCCTCCTCCTCCATCACCAACCATCATCTCATTTTCCTTCGTTGCCATCACCGTTGCTCCTCCCTCATCATTCATGTACTAGCTCGTAATCTTCCATCATCGATCTACCATCTTTGACATCATCGTTGCCACCATCTTCTTCCATCACCAATCTACCATCTTTGACATCGTCGTTGCCACCATCTTCCTCCATCACCAATCTACCATCTTTGACATCGTCATTGCCACCATTTTTCTCCATCACCGGTTTGGAATGCAAAGTGTCCAATTAGTGCATTGAAAGGTGTTGTTGATCTTCCACAGATGTGTAACTGATCTGATAAATTTGTTACTTAATTTAGTGATAAATTTGTTACTTAATTCAATGATAAATTTGTTGTGATACTCATTCTCTCTCTCTCTCAAATCAAGTCTACTATTTGTAAATTTTTTAACAAATTCATCAGTGATAAATTTATCACTGGTTTAAACAATACACCCATCTCCATTCATGTCGATTTTCTTGATCTCTTTCAGATCTAACATCATCTCTCTCAAATCCAAGGGCCACAGAGACAGTTCTCATGTTCACCAACACAAACGAATTCATCAATGGCTCTGGAACTCATCAATGTCAACACACTCCATCTCCATTGATCATGTCGATTTTCTTTATCTCTCTCAGATCTAACACCATCTCTCTTAAATCCAAGGGCCACAAAGGCGGTTCTCATGTTCACCAACACCAACGAATTTATCAATGGCTTGGGCAGTTCTCATGTTCACTAGCACCACTAATTCATCAACAGCTCTGGCAACAGCAAGGGCAAAATCAGGATAAAAAAAATATAACAAGACTTCCTGGTGCATGAGATAGAAACTTAGGACCTAATAGGTAATAGATTCAATTATTGGGACCAGATGGTAAAAAACCCTTGATTTTTACATATCAAATTGGGCTGAAAATTATTTTTGCGAGTGTTGGCATCAAAATGGCCCTAAACCTGCTTGGTTAAGCTTAAATAATTTAGGCTGAAGGTATGATGTCAATCCATTTAGATCATATTTGTTTGGACAACTAAATTATATGAGATTAATTACCAAGCCCCGTTAAATTGTGTACCATATCACATATTTAAATTGGTACTGCATTATGAAAAGAGATTAAAAATCATACCCAATACAAACATGGCCTTAGGGCCTACACTCGCACAAATATGGATTAGGTTGAATGGTTTGGGCTAAAAATCAGTCCAATATGTTTTGGGCCTTGGGCCTACTCTAACAAATTAAATTTTGATATTTTAATTTAATTAATTTAAATTTCAAATTTTCAACTTGATAATAATTCTAATTCTAAACAGATTAATGATTCATTCACATAATTTTTACTTCCAAATCCCTTCAAATTTAAGGGGAATTTGCGGAAACAAAATTATGTAGATGTAGCGGTGCCGTTCTAAATATCTTTTCAGTTCATCTCTACCTAAAGAGAGTAACAGTTGAAGATTTGTTGGAAACCTGACTTTTTAAATAATTTATAAAAAAAAACCGTAAAAGATAAATAAATAATAATTTAATAATTTTTATTTTTTAAAATTAAAATATTTGCTTCCCAAATATCTTTTGAATTTTTTTTAACATGTATCATTATCTTATTTGTTGTATAAAAGCCAAAGATAGATCCACTTATCACTATAGATAGAAAGTAGGTTTGAGAATGCAAATTCTCAAACTTTTTGATTATTTTAAATTTTTTAATATAATATTTTTCAAATTTTTGGAGTTGCGATTGTTATCATCCGCACCTCGTAGATCTGTCCTTGATAAAGGGACCCCATTCGGAATGAGATTTTTTAGCAAAAATAGTTAAAAAGTAGAAACCGTCAATCATATCACTATTTTTATTTTTGAGCTCTGTTACAGAGCCCGAAAGGGTTTCGAGCCAAATTTGGCTCGAATTTGAGAAGGAAGAAGAAGAAGAGAAGGAGGAAGAAGAAGAAGAGAAGGAGAAGTAGAACTGGAGGAGGTCCTAAAAATGGGGCTGGAGGCGGGGGCGGGCGGAGCCAGAGGCAAAGGCGGAGGCGGAGGCAGAGGCGACGATCGGCCGACGAGCGATGAGCGACGAGCGACGAGCGACGGCCGCCTCTCCCCTCTGTTTCTCTCTCTCGCCTATGCTTCTTCTGTGTTCAAAACGAAGAAGAAGAAGAAAAGAAAGAAGAGGAAGAAAAAGAAAAAGAAAAAAAAAAATTTGAAGCCCAAAACGACGTCGTTTTGGACTTCGAGCCGCGTTCGAGCCTCATATTTCGGGCCCTCAAACATTTTTGTTTATTTTTTTTACATGTCATTTTATAAAAAGTTAATTTAAAAAAAAAATCAACTAAAGTAACCAATTTTCAAATCTGCTCAAAATAAAAATCATTTTTAACAGATCAACCCTAATTCCATTCTCAAACCCTTCTCTTGCCCTGTAATGGTTCTTCCATCTTCTCTACTCTAGCCTCGTGCAGTGTTTCTTAGATTTTACGTTGACAAATCTTGAAGTACCAAGTGTGATCGGAGAGTGGTGAGGGTGTTGATGGCGAGAGGGGGTTGAGAGAGATATGAGGTAAATCTGAAGACGAAGATCTCACGAGTCTAATAACGGTTTCCAACTTTCCCCTCTTCTATGATTTTGTATCTCAATTTATTTACACAGCACATATCATTCAATATATATGAATTGAATGCTAACAAATATGACTTTGAGGGATTCAACCAATTGCATGAAGTTTGACACTGGTATGGCTGGAAAAAGGGCGGGTGGGGATTTGACCTTTTTTTTTATGATTTTTTTTTATATTAAAAATAGAAAAAATAATATGACAATTTATAATATATATTTTTTATTTTTTAACTAAAATTTTTTCTTCCCAAACAAAGTCAAATTAATTTTAATCATCGTAGCAATCGTAGCCATTCTATTGCAAATTTCACAAAGAATTTCTCTTTCAACAAAACATTTAAATTGTGTTTAGTTCATAAATTTATATAAGAATTTAGATTTAAAAAAAAAAAAAAAAAACAAGAAGGGAAAAAATGTGTGAAAGATGTGTGAAATATAGTTATATTTTATTCATATTTCATACATTATTTATATTTTCTTTTCTAAATTTCTATTCAAATTCATAAACCAAACACAGCCTTTGAGCCTACTCTAACAAATTAAAGAAATATAGCTGATCTTGATCCTAACCAAGCAAAGAATTTGCTAACTCTTAATAAGATTTGCAGGGTGTATCTTTGCGTGGGAAGAAAAAAAAAAAGGAAAATTAAGATCACAACATCTAATTAAGCAATTATCTCATCATCCTTGCAAGTCCTGATTTTGATCTCGGTTATGTTCTTATCACCCACTTCTACAACGTCACAACATTCACTTCTTCCAATCTACAAGAGAGACAAAAAGAAAGAGTAAATAATTATAACTCGTTCATGATTGAGAGATTGGATAGATAAGTAACAATGTCTTTTTCATATGACAGATTAAATTGTTTTATTTAAAAAAAAAATACTATCTTGATTTTCAATAATATTACTCAATGGGAGTAAATTAATTTGTTTCCCAAATATAATTATTTCTAAAATTCCAAAAATACTCCCTTCTGTTATTGGTTTTGAATGGCATTCAAGTCAAGAACTAAAGTGTGATAGATCGTATATTTCAATAATCAAAATAAATTAAAAAAAATTAAAAATTGAGAGCTAAAGTATAACAAACCGCATATATATGAAACATGTTTCAAACTCACCTCAGGGAGCTTTGTCGCCAGAGAGAAGACCCGAACTTTGGAGATAGAATCAGCAGAATGACTCCCACTCAATGAACAAGTTGGTAAACCCCGTGGCTTGGATCGAACATAAGTCATAACAATTTGGTTGTGCCCTTCAAAACTATCAACGGAACTATCAATGGATTCGAAGAAGAATACATGAGGAGCTTCACACGAATCAACAAAAGGCGGCCACCGTGTGTTGAACATGTAGTATGGTCGGTGTTTGAGATCTAACCATGGCAAAAATGTCTCAAGTGGTCTCTTCAAAACACTTCTTGGCAACACTTTCTCATAAATATGGGCAGAGTAGCCCCATGAAATGGAAAAAGACCAGTTGGTTTGTTTTTGGTAGCAGATGGTTTGTTGCAGCATACGGGACTGGTCGGTTTTCGCAGCTTTCATGAGATGGTTTGCAGATTGGGAACGGTTCATGGTGGGAAAGATAGGTTCTATCTGGTCAAAATGGTGGAGGGAGAGTATTGGAGATTGTGGATGGGATGACAAAAAACCTGATATGTCACCGTGTAGATCAATCTGCATTATATTACTCCGCACATTAGTGACTTTTTAACATTTAAATTTTTTTTTCTAATTTTGTTTTTATATTTTTAACTTTAAAATTATGTTTCCAAATGAGACCTGAGCTAGTGAATGTAAAAAATTAAGACTTACCTGATGAATCCCTCTCTCAGCAGATAGAGGAACGCCCAACTCATCTACACAGTACTGAGTAATCAAATCTGCTGAGTTCAAATATGGATATCTTCTTAGACACCCTTCTAAATCTTTCACCATTGCTGCAACAAGAGGATAACTCAAAGCAAATCCAGCTCCACCAAATCCTTGATCAAATGAGAACCAAATATTTGACATAAAAAACTCTGAATGTCCCCCAATGTAAACATACTTAGTGTGATCATATTTTTCCAAAACATCAACCCAATTGTCCACAAAAAAGAGAATCGTCATCCCCCATCACATACCACCTCACCCCCTCATCACCCTCCCTAAACACCTCCAAAATCGCATGCACCATGCGAACCATGATTGGAGCGACATGCTTTGACTCTTCCACAATTTTGGATATGTCATTGGACACGAAGAGGAGGAGAAGAGGGCGGCCAGGGGAGGAGGTCATCGGTGGGGTGTGTGTCGAGGAAGAGGTATCCACGTGTTGCGTTGGGGCGCCACCATGACTCGGTGTAGGCCTTTCGATGTCTCCATGCATTGACAGATCCTACAATGCCAAAAACAAGGTGGTTAAGGTTGGTGGGAGAGGAATGATTGGTATGAGTGAGGTTATTAAGTTGTTGAGAAGGTGGTGACACTGGCCATATGTGTTGGAAGGGGGTGAAGAATTGGGAAGATGGGCAGCTGGATTGGCTGAAAAAGAACAGGTATGCTAAGTAGAGGACTAGTCCTGAAATACCAAGAATTTTGCATAGGTTAACAGCAAAATTATCTAATGAAAATCTGCTCAATTTTATGGAAGTTGTTGAAGACTCCATTGTTAGGATGACGGAAACAATATGTTGAAGCACAAGGTGGGTGATTTGTATGTCCTGACTTTGTTTTGCACACATATTTATAAATAATTAGGGGGAGTTTTTTAAATAATTTTCTTTTCAATAAACACAAAATAATAGGTTTCACTTATATTCATTAACGCAGACCTACCACCTTTCTGTCTAGCATAGAAAAAAGTGCTGCTAAATATATAACTCCACATTTTTTTTCTAGAAAAATTACCACACTCCGTGGTATTTTTGTCAAGTTATTACAGATTCATAAAAAAGATTATAATTATAGTTATTAAAATTTATGAAATTTATCACTTATTTGTAATTATTCTTTTAAATTTTCACTGAATTAAAAATTTTCCATTTTCTTTAAGCCCGATCCATCTAAATCTTTCTTTATTTCTCTTTTCTTTTTTGAATGCCTCTCTTAATCACAACTATACCCTAACCTCCACCCCCCATCACTTACATTCCCCTTCCCTAATTTTTTTCTTTTAGTCCCCCACCTTTTTCTTTCTTTGTTTTTTTTTTTTAAACACCTACCCTAATATGAACTATACTCCCATGAACAAATCTTACTCAACTAGCTAGCTAAGCATCAATGCAAGAGTTTGATTTTGTTTACATACATTTTGAGTATGTAAATAATGAATAATGTTAAACACTCAAAATTTTTACTTCAAATTTTATTCAAAACATTAATATGTGGTTCAAATTTATTCAAGTATAGACCTCACAACACATTAATTCAATTTTTACTACAAATTTATTTTTTGGATAAGAATCGAACCATATTTTCTGGGCAAGAGGACTTATTGATAAATAATATACATATTAAATTTAAAGGGGATTGTGGTGGTAGGCGGTAGCTGGGATGGGGTAAGATTAATTTTAGGGGCATTTATGTGTATGTCTTAATAGGTAAACTTATTGTTTAATAGGTCTTGTGATAATTAACAGCATTTTTCATTAAACTATTAAAAAATGTCACTAATTTTTAATTTTCAACAACAATTTAAAAAAATCACAGAAAAATCACTAATTGTAAGTTTTAGCAATAATTTATAAAAATCGTAACAAAAAAGTACTATTTGTCAATTTTTAACGACGTATGTAAAAAATTGTCACAAAAAATTATTTTTAACGATAATTTTACTATGACTAATTAACTTTCAATATGATTTAATAGGAATTAAATCCGACTGTTAGGATCTATTAGTAATTTACCCTTAATTTTAATATTGAATGTGGTGTCCAAAAAAGTTTTACAAATTTTGAAATCTATTAGTGAAAATTGCACCCATAATAAATTCAATTTTGTGAAAGAATCTAGCCTAGACCCAAAACTTAGCTCGCCATAGATAAATGCATTTAAGCCTACAAGGTGTAAAATGTCAAAGGTTTGGTGTAAATTATGCCAAAAAAAAGTTTGGTCTGTGTTAAACATTTTGTTGTGGGTCAAATCTTTAGGCTATGTTTGATTGCAGAATTTAAAAAATGATTTAGAAAAAAAAAGAAGTAAATGTGAATAAATTATACTTATATTTTAACAAACTTCACATACTATTTTTCTTTCTCCTTTTAAATTTCTCTCAAAATCTCCTAATCGTAGTAAATTTTATTTGTTGAATTCAAATTTTGGATTTTATTATTTTTTTTTTTAAAAAAATTTGTTTTTTGGGGTTATGTAGTCTGATTTCGAATAGATTTTTCAGTAACTTCTACGAAATGAAAACACCACATGCCTGACTACCAACTAAATTCTCCCTCAACATGGATTGTTTAGGGCCGAAGTTGTGATGTTCATCCATTTTAGGGACTTGAGGGTCCCATTTATTATGTTGAACCTTGAACCATTGATTGCCAAACAATTTGTGGGTTGGGTTGGGTAAAATGACTTGGGCTAAAAGTTGGACTAATTCCAATATTAAGCCATTCTTTTTTTTTTTTTTGGGGGGGGGGGGGGATTCTATTTACACCCCAAAAATATTAAGTACGCCCAAATAAAATTTTGAAATTTTAGATCCTATTATACTCTAATATAAATTTACCAATAAGGACAATACACATTAAATCTTAAAATAAAATATATATTTTCTTTCTCATGTACCCTAATCACTTTTACATATCTTTCATATTGAAATCTTCATCTTTTATTTCAAGTTTTAATTATTTTCTTTTCATCTTCTTCCTCATTCCAAAACTCAAATTCACCCCACAGAAACTCACTATTATCATTAATATCATTGATTTTTATTATGTTGTGACTTGCAAATAAAAAAAAAATTAAATAAAATCAAACAATGGATTCAAAAAATCCTTTGTTGTTTAAAAAAATTTAAAAATCCTTTGTCGTTCTCTTTGTCATGGCCCAAAATGAGCTTCATAAGGAAAAGAAACATTCAACTAAACAAAATGCAGAAGAAACATTTAATTGACAAAAATATAAGATCAGCCTATGGTGATCAACTTCTCAACCAAACACTCCCCACTTTTAATTCATACATATAAATGCTATCCATACAAATACGTATAGACCTATGCATAGATAAATAGATATATACTTACATATGTAATGAAGTTCCATATATACATACACTTGCAGACTATCAAAACATGTAATCGGTATTTAAGGGTTTTTGACTAAGTGTTTACTCTTTTTGAATTGATTAGTTTATTATTTGGGTGTACCACAATTATGATTGGTTTTAACTTTGAAGGGTAATTTATGAAAAAAATATAGGACATATTGAGAGAAAATTATAACCTAAATAATTTAGTAGAGGATACTAAAAAATTGGGCATACTAAATGATTTTTTAGGTGTAAATAGATTCCCCCAATGTGCAGCCATAATGGTTATAAAATACCATGTCACTTATCTGCCATTTCAATCTGTAATGATTTGATTCTAGCTGCTACGTTGTAAATACTTCAACAATCAAGACGTCATTTTTCACATTTGATATACCTACTTCAGCACATTATTTTACAAAGTAATTTAGTGCTTGAAAAATGGAACCACACCACATAAGGGATTTGAAGCAATTTTACTTAAACAAAAAGACAATGTGACATAAGTATGTAACATAACCATGTGGTATATAAAGACATTAACAAACTATGGTATAAGAATTAGTCATGTTGAGTGAAGGATTAGATTTCTTACCAAAGAAAGGAAAGGGAGAGAGGGGATGGCGGTTGGTCCTTGTACATGGGGAAGACAAAGGACGGTTCGGTGACGGTGGCGGACGATGGCGGCTACTACGGAAGAGAAGGAAACATAATCTCATTAGAAAAAAAGATAGTGTAAAGTTTAAATATTAGTAGTAGTAGAATCGTAAATCTATCCCACATCGTTCATAATCTAATTAGAAGAGAGATAGTGTAAAGATTAAATATTGGTAGTAGTATAATTGTAAACTTGTCCCACATTATTTAAAAACAATGCAAAATGACTGAATATAAGGGGTGATTGAGACATCTAATAATTGCCAAGCTAAGTAGCGTTAGCTTACGACTCAAGCAAGGGCACCAAAGTGGTTGGATGGTGGTAAAGTTGATAGATGGCTTCAACGCTTGAACTCATTCTAGACCAGTGAACCTGGAGGTTCTAGCTAGCCTAGTTGAACTTAAGCTAAAACGATTAAACCACTAGGTTCTAGCTAGCTTGGTTGAACTCAGGCTAGACCGAGTAAACCTCGAGGTTCTATCTAGCTTAGTTGAATCCTGTAGGTTGTGGCCAGCTTAGTTGAACTCAAGCTAGACCAGTGAACCTGTGAGTTGTGTCCGGCCTAGTTGAACTTAGGCTAGACAGTGAACCTGTAGGTTCTTTGGCTATAGCTTTAGTTTAAGTCATCGGACAACCACTTCTTTTTTTCTTTTTTTTTTGTAATAAAAAATTTTAAAAAATAATATTGTGATTATCAAGGACGGACTTTTATTTTTCATGTATAAAATAAATAAATTAGTGTTGTTATGATCATGGACGGATCTTGAAAATTTGAAAATATAAATATACTTTCGCACCCTGTGGATCAGTCTATGGTGATGATTACAAAACATAAAAATGATAATTATTTCTATTTCAATCAATAACATTTGGTGGGTTTGGCAACTAACCAAAAAACTCCTTTTCTTTTTCTTTTGAATATTATATTTTTTAAATTTGTGTCAAAGATGTTACATTTTTTGTGCATCGAGTGTAGAATGATCTAAAAATGTCACAAACTTATTTTCACTTTTATTTTTAATGAATTGTTTTTCATTTTTTTATAACTTATTTGGTCCATGTAGTCGAGTAGACTCTAAAACGCAAAGTTTTTTGAAATTTTTTTGAAAGAAGTTCATTAAAAACGAACCGCAGTTCCACTAAATTTTCTCATTAAAAAAGAGATAGTGCAGAGTTTAAACACTGGTTATAGTAAAATCATAACTCAATCCCGCATCGTTCATAATCTCATTAGAAAAGAGATAGTGTAAAATTTTAACATTGGTAGTAGAAAAATCGTGAACCCCTCGCACATTGCTTAAAAACAACCCATAATATTTGAATATAAGGTGTGATTGAGACATTTAATAATTGCCGAGCTAAGTAGCGTTAGCTGGTGACTTAAGCGAGTGCACCAAGGTGGTTGGATGATGGTTAAGTTGAAAGGTGGGTTTGACGCTTGAACTCTGGGTAGACCAGTGAACGTGTTCGTTCTGGCAAGCCCAAGGTTTTTTTTTTTACATGTATACAATAAAAAATTAATATTGTGATGACCAAGGATGGATTTTTTTTAATGTATAAAATAAATAAATTAATATCGTTATGATCAAGGATGAATCCCAGAAATTTGAAAATCTAAATATACTATCCCACCGTTTGGATCTATCCTTGGTGATGATGTTCAACCTAAAAATAATGGTTTTTTCTATTTCAATCAATAAAATTTGGTGACTTTTGGCAAACCAACTAAAAACTCTATCTTTTTTTTTTTTTTTTTGAATGTCATTATTATTTTTTAATTTGCCTCTAAAATTTTACATTTTTTGTGTATCTACTGTAGAATGATCTAAAAACATCACCAACTTATTTTCACTTTTTTTTAGTCAATTATTTTCCATTTTAATTTTATAACTTATTTGGTCTATACAATCGAGTAGATGCTAAAATGCAAAATTTTTTAAAAAAAATTGAAAAACCTCTAGTACTAATGAAACAAAAAAAAAAAAAAACCAAATACTTACCCCAGTTCCACTAAATTTTCTTTACGAAAAATTACAACTCAATAGTATTTTCAAAAAATAATTACATATTTTTAAATTTACCACTCTAATGTGGTTTTTTTTTTTTCTACACTTGCATTACTACCTACCTTTAAAATAATTCAAAATATATTCCAAGCACAATAAACATTTAAAAGCTTTGACCATAGAGGATTTGGTGATGGTTGCGGTTGATGGTGGTTACGGGAGAGAAGGAAACATAATCTTGCTAGAAAATAGATTGTGCAAAGTTTAAATATTGGTAGTAGTATAATCGTAAACTTATTAACAACCTAAAATAAAAAATTAAAAATAAAGAAAAAGAAAAACCTATTCATTTTCTTTTCATTTTTCTAACCCAACCATACAAAAGCAAAGAATTTAGCACCTTTCACTTCATTTTTTTCCTTCTCTTTTCCTTTCCCTCTACAAATTCAAGATTCAAACATATTGAAAATGTAAAAATAAAAATAAAAAAGGACTTCGTAAAAGGCCACTTTGCAGCTTGGTAATCAAGTTTTTGTTGAGATTTAAGTCTTATTTGAAGTTTGGCTATCCGCTTTCCAATAAATTTTTTTGAAGTTTGGATATCAGCTCCCCAATAAAACTAATTAATTTGGATGGGAATCGTGCAGTTCTGATTGATTAGCCACGTCTACTCCATTATCACAATGCATTGCAAGACTGAAATGACCTGAAGGAAATTTATTAATAAGAACAAAATGTGCAGCCATAATGGTTATAAAATACCATGTCACTTATCAGCCATTTCAATCTGTAATGATTTGATTCTAGCTGCTACGTTGTAAATACTTCAACAATCAAGACGTCATTTTTCACATTTGATATGCCTACTTCAGCACATTATTTTGCAAAATAATTTAGTGCTTGAAAAATGGAACCACACCACATAAGGGATTTGAAGCAATTTTACTTAAACAAAAAGACAATGTGACATAAGTATGTAACATAAGTATGTAACATAACCATGCGGTATATAAACACATTAACAAACTATGGTATAAGAATTAGTCATGTTGAGTGAAGGATTAGATTTCTTACTAGAGAAAGGAAAGGAAGAGAGGGGATGGCGGTTGGTCCTTGTAGGTGGGGAAGACAAAGGACGGTTCGGTGATGGTGGCGGACGATGGCGGCTACTACGGAAGAGAAGGAAACATAATCTCATTAGAAAAAAGATAGTGTAAAGTTTAAATATTGGTAGTAGTAGAATCGTAAATCTATCCTACATCGTTCATAATCTAATTAGAAGAGAGATAGTGTAAAGTTTAAATATTGGTAGTAGCATAATCGTAAACTTGTCCCACATCGTTAAAAACAACGCAAAATGTCTGAATATAAGGGGTGATTGAGATATCTAATAATTGCCAAGCTAAGTAGCATTAGCTTACGACTCAAGCGAGGGCACCAAAGTGGTTGGATGATGGTAAAGTTGATAGATGGCTTCAACGCTTGAACTCAGGCTAGACCAGCGAACCTATAGGTTCTAGCTAGCCTAGTTGAACTTAGGCTAAAACGATTAAACCACAAGGTTCTTGCTAGCTTGGTTGAACTCAGGCTAGACCGAGTAAACCTTGAGGTTCTAGCTAGCTTAGTTGAACCCTGTAGGTTGTGGCCAGCTTAGTTGAACTCAAACTAGACTAGTGAACCTATGAGTTGTGCCCGGCTTAGTTGAACTTAGGCTAGACAGTGAACCTGTAGGTTCTCTGGCTATAGCTTTAGTTTAAGTCATCGGACAACCACTTCTTCTTTTTTTTTTTGTAATAAAAAATTAAAAAAAATTAATATTGTGATTATCAAGGACGGACTTTTATTTTTCATGTATAAAATAAGTAAATTAGTGTTGTTATGATCATGGACGGATCTTGAAATTTTGAAATTGCAAATATACTTTCGCACCCTGTAGATCAGTCCTTCGTGATGATTACAAAACATAAAAATGATGATTTTTTCTATTTCAATCAATAACATGGTTTTGGGTTTGGCAACTAACCAAAAAAACTCTTTTTCTTTTTCTTTTTCATTTGAATATTATATTTTTTAAATTTGTGTCAAAGATTTTACATTTTTTGTGCATCGAGTGTAGAATGATCTAAAAACATCACCAACTTATTTTCACTTTTATTTTTAATGAATTGTTTTTCATTTTTTTTATAACTTATTTGGTCCATGTAGTCGAGTAGACTCTAAAACGCAAAGTTTTTTGAAATTTTTTGAAAGAAGTTCATTAAAAATGAACCGCAGTTCCACTAAATTTTCTAATTAGAAAAGAGGTAGTGTAGAGTTTAAACACTGGTTGTAGTAGAATCATAACTCAATCCCACATCATTCATAATCTCATTAGAAAAGAGATAGTGTAAAATTTCAACATTGGTAGTAGCAAAATCGTGAACCCCTCGCACATTGTTTGAAAACAACCCATAATGTTTGAATATAAGGTGTGATTGAGAAATCTAATAATTGCTAAGCTGAGTAGCGTTAGCTGGTGAATTAAGCGAGTGCACCAAGATGGTTTGATGATGTTAAAGTTGAAAGGTGTTTTGACGCTTAAACTCTGGGTAGACCAGTGAATGTGTTCGTTCTGGCTAGCCCAAGGTTTTTTTTTTAACATGTATACAATAAAGAATTAATATTGTGATGACCAAAGATGGATTTTCTTCATATATAAAATAAATAAATTAATATCGTTATGATCAAGGATGGATCCCCGAAATTTGAAAATCTAAATATACTATCCCACCCTTTGGATCTATCCTTGGTGATGATGTTCAACCTAAAAATAATGGTTTTTCTATTTCAATCAATAAAATTTGGTAGCTTTTGGCAAACCAACTAAAAACTCTATCTTTTTTTTTTTTTTTTGAATGTTATTATTATTTTTTAATTTGCCTCTAAAATTTTACATTTTTTGTGTATCTACTGTAGAATGATCTAAAAACATTACCAACTTATTTTCACTTTTTTTTAGTCAATTATTTTCCATTTTAATTTTATAACTTATTTGGTCTATACAATCGAGTAGATGCTAAAATGCAAAGTTTAAAAAAAAAAAAAATGAAAAACCTTTAGTACTAATGAAAAAAAAAAAAAAAATCCAAATACTTACCCCAGTTCCACTAAATTTTCTTTACAAAAAATTACAACTCAATAGTATTTTCAAAAAATAATTACAAATTTTTAAATTTACCACTCTAATGTGGTTTTTTTTTTTTTTTTCCTACACTTGCATTACTACCTACCTTTAAAATAATTCAAAATATATTCCAAGCACAATAAACATTTAAAAGCTTTGACCAGAGAGAATTTGGTGATGGTGGCGGTTGATGGTGGTTACGGGAGAGAAGGAACCATAATCTCATTAGAAAATAGATTGTGTAAAGTTTAAATATTTGTAGTAGTATAATCGTAAACTTATTAACAACCTAAAATAAAAAATTAAAAATAAAGAATAAAGAAAAAGAAAAAGAAAAACCTATTCATTTTCTTTTCATTTTCCTAACCCAACCATACAAAAGCAAAGAATTTAGCACCTTTCACTTTATTTTTTTTTCCTTCTCTTTTCCTTTCCCTCCACAAATTCATGATTCAAACATATTGAAAAAATAAAAATAAAAATAAAAAAGGAATTCCTAAAAGGCCACTTTGCAGCTTGGTAATCAAGTTTTTGTTGAGTTTTAAGTCTTATTTGAAGTTTGGCTATCCGCTTTCCAATAATTTTTTTTAAAGTTTGGATATTAGTTTCCCAATAAAACTAATTAATTTGGATGGGAACTCTGCAGTTCCGATTGATTAGCCACGTCTACTCCATTATCACAATGCATTCTAAGACTGAAATGACCTGAAGGAAATTTATTAATAAGAACAAAATGTGCAGCCATAATGGTTATAAAATACCATGTCACTTATCAGCCATTTCAATCTGTTATGATTTGATTGTAGCAGCTACGTTGTAAATACTTCAACAATCAAGACGTCATTTTTCACATTTGATATACCTACTTCAGCACATTATTTTGCAAAGTAATTTAGTGCTTGAAAAATGGAACCACACCACATAAGGGATTTGAAGCAATTTTACTTAAACAAAAAGACAATGTGACATAAGTATGTAACATAACCATGTGGTATATAAAGACATTAACAAACTATGGTATAAGAATTAGTCATGTTGAGTGAAGGATTAGATTTCTTACCAGTACTTAATTAAGCCATCCGAGCCACAAGTTGCAACTTTACTTTGTTCAAATGGATGCCGCTCACAACCAATGCATACCCCTTCAAGACACTTGAGAGTTCTAAAGACTTTGCAACTCTTCCAGTCCCAAAACCAGCATTTACCCTCGCCATCTCCCGACATGACAAACCTACCATCCGGTGAAAAAGTGACTTGGCAAGCATATCCAACCACTATGTGCCCCGCAAACCTTTTCTTTTTATTAAGCTGAAATCTTTCCCTAGTGCTGTAGATAAGAATCTAATTGTCCAAACTCTGTGCTACTAGCCAGTTTGCGTTAGGGTGAAGGGATATGGCTGGCATAGAATGCATGTGAGGCTCGCTGATATACTTTATAACCACAGGAATCCCAAATTCCCAAACCCGAAGAGACTTGTCATCACTTGATGTGACAATACTTCTGTTGTTGTCTACAAATGTGATTGTATTAACCGCTCCCAAATGTTGATCATACTCTTGAGTAATTTGCCCAGTATTCATATCCCACTGAACAATCTTCTTGTCACTCATGCCTGCTAAAAGAATGTTCTGCGTATCCTCATCCGGGTTCAGCCTAACCACATAAGGTATCTTCCCTGTTGAGAATACCGATATCACCTGTCCTGTTTCTGTGTCCCAGTATTTAATGTTCTTATCATACCTAGCAGTCAAAAACTTAGTTCCATCATTGCAAAACCAAATATCACGAACTGCCTTGGAATGTCCCATGTAAGTCCTCGTACATTTACCTGAATTAAACACATTCCATATCTTCACCTTCGTATCCATTTCCGCCAATACAATCAAATGCCCATGCTTGGGGAAAAACCGAATTGCAGACACACCTTTGGTGTGCCCACTCCAAGTATGCACCAATCTCTTTGGAATATAACAATGATCATTCGTAGCCTTAGCATCCTTGGGCGCAGCAATCCAAGACCTACCCTGATAATCCCTCTCCTCCTTCCTATGAAATGTACTCTTATCAGCAACAAACTCACCCTTTTCACTATTCCCACTCTTCTCTTCACCCTTCTTCTTCGCATACTCCTCAGCATACTTCTTCTGCTCCTCCGTCAACTCCACTTGCAACCCTTCCTTCTTTCCCGCCCACGGACTCTTCTGATTCTTCAACAACCAAGTCTCCGAAGCCAGGTTATCAACCTCAACTCCACCACCACCACCACCTTCCTCTTCATTCTCCACACTCTCCTCCTTCTTCTTCTTCTCAAGTTTCCTCTTTTTATGTTCATGTTGAGGTATATTATGCACAGAAATCCCATAAGTTTCCTTCAATCTATCCAAATCACCAACATAATTGTTTCCCTCGGGATCAGCTGCCTACCCATATTTATGAAAAGTATTGTACTGTTCATCAAAAACAAAGGGTTCAATCGCAGCATTCTCCACAAACCCTAGCTTGTGATTGCGCATACCTTGAGCAATACCGTCCTTGGCGTAGGGATGTGAAGGACCATAGATTGGTGCCCAGAGCTGATCGTAGGTGGGGTTGAAGACTACGATGTGTTGGGGAGGATCGAGGGGCTTGGTTAGGGCTCGATTAGAGTCGACGATTGTAAGAGCGAGCATTGTGTCATCGACTTTGGGGGCGGAGGATTTGGAAGGGAGGGAGATCCATGAGTCCGGCGACGATGAGTGGTCGAAGCGAGGGTTTTGAAATTGTTGATTGTCGTCGTCTTCCATGTCGGTGTCTGCGTATGACTGTAGAAGATCATGGTGACGCGGTTGGAGCTCAGAGGGAGAGAGAGAGATAGTCATGAACGAACTTTGCTTGTTCGATCCCCAAAAAAAACACTCTCCTTTTGTTTAACTTATATTTTAAAAAATAAGTTATTGAAAAAAAAATTTGTTTGATTATAAATTTTAAAAATGATTTTGAGCTGATTTATAATTTATTTATTTATTTAGTTGAATAGATGAATGTAAGAGAAAATTTGATTAATTGATGTGTAAAATGTGAGAGAATGAATAGATGAGAGGGAAAAAAATGAATAATTGATTTATTAATAATAAAAGATAAAAAATAAAATAAAAAGAAGGATGGAGAATAGAGAAATTTGAGTTTTGAGTTGTATTTTAAAAATTTATTAACCAAACAAATTTTTTTTTTATTTTTTTATCCAAATCATGTTTTTAGGAATAGATTATTTTAGTTGACTTTTTAATTTTTTTTGATTATTTTAATTTGGTTTAAATTTTGGATGATAAGTTTTTTTTTTTAGTTGATTTGATAGTTGTGAAAAAAAAAATTATAATTTAAATGTAATATTTTATCTTATTAATTATTTTAATTTATTTTATTTTTATTAACCATTTTAACCTCCAACCCAACTTTCTAAACATCCCCATGTGATCCCAAAATTTTTTTTGCATGGCCTTCTATTTTTTTCTAGATGAATAAAAAATAAATTTAAAAAATTATAAATCAGTTCGATTCAAACCAAATCATGACTTGATTTGATTTTTTTCAATATACAATTGGATTTTATTTTTAAAATAGATGAATTATATTTTACAATTCAATTCATGGATTTGTTGTTATAGTTCTGATTTAGAGCTAAAGCAAGCCTAAATTTATTGATAAATTATGAAATCTAAATTTATTGATAAAAGTAAAATAGTCCATAACAAATTATTTTTAAATGGACTATTTTATTTTTCATTTCTAATTAATTTATTATATTATAAAAAATTTAATAATAAAATTGATACAACTAAAATTATAATGATCAAATTGACACAGTAAATAAATTATAGAAATTACATATATAATTTGAATAAAAATTTTCAAAGAAAATTGGGGCCAAAGGAAGCTAGAATGTGCAAAATTTTGGAAATATGCAATTTCGAAGTCTTATTCCATAAACATCGGAGGCAAGAACACATCGGGGGCATATGAGCTGCTTTTTTGGTTAGAAAAACATGGTCATATTCAATGTTTAAGTGGCAGGGCTGCAAACAAGCTGAGCCAAATTCTATAATATTTGAGCTTGGCCCGACTTCTTTACAAAGTGTTCGAGCTCAACTCAAGTACAAGATGAGTTACAATTTCTAAACTCCAGCTCGACGAAACTAAAATTTATATAACTCGAGCTTGGCTCGTAATGGCTCATTAAACCAAGAAAGAACCATAGAAGCCGATAAGCTAACCCTCTGCACTTGCACTTATATAGAAGTTTGTCCACCTTAAAATGTATTTTGTAATCGATGTGGGACTTCCAACAAACGCACCAAACGACGTCGTTTGGCACAACATTTTCGTCCACTCTTTGAGTCCCACATCGCTGAGAGAGGAAACACTTTTGTGTCCAAATACTTATAAAGTGGTGAATTGTTGGTCAACGAAAGAAAAGCAAAGGCAAATCTTTGAATATTTTTTATATTAAAATAATAAGCATCATCATTATTGATGGATGAGTTAAAATTTTTAATTTAATGAATATAATAATATATATTAATATTAATATTATTATAATATATAATATATATACTATAAAAATATAAAATTAATATGTATATTTTTGAGCTTGCGAGCTTATTCGAATAGCAATCGAGCTCGGCTCGTTTATTACTCGAGCTTGAAATTTAAGTTCGAGCTCGGCTCGTTTATTAATCGAGCTATTAACCAAGTTAAGTTTGAACAAGTTTTAACGAGCCGAACTCGAACTTGTTCATGAACAGCTCGATTCGTTTGCAGTCTTACTAAGTGGTCTATTTTGATAATTGTTTGTTCAAACAAATTTTAAAATATTAATTCCCAAAAAAAATTTAAAAATATAAAATATTTAAGATAAAATCAAGTTTTGAAATATGATTTAGGCCAATTGATGAATTCAAAACTCCATCAACCTCTTCTACTTGCTTCTTGTGTTGTGTATTTAATCTATATATTATAAATTACATCCAAAGTCAATAACATAAATAAATATATGAATCTCTTCCACTTTTTTTTAGTCAACGTGAGAGTCTTTATCTTGATAAGTACTAACTCGATAATGTCCGTTACTCTCACTAACTCATCATTCATGAACTATGTAATAAGTCATGAGTCTCGAATAAATAGTAAATAACAAATATTAAAATACACCAACAATAATCAATTATATTTATTCTTTAAGCCCATGTGTGTGAATTATTCAAATAAATATGAGATTAATTTAATAATAACAATCGCACGGTTTGCATCATATTTATTTTGTAATGTATTCTCAAATTTTTGTGACTCATTTCTTTGAAAAATTGGATAAATATAATTTTGACTTAGAAAATAAATGAAGCTTATCAAAATAATTCACATGATCCTGTACAATATCGAATTGGATGGTTGAATTCATTTTAGAAATGGTCAAGCCTGTCCTAAAAGAAAATTGTTATATAAATTAATAAATTTTATAAATATTTGTATTAACTAATGTAAAATGTAACATTAGGATCCACTTCATTAATATGTCATCAATTAGTCGAAATTTTTTTATAAAATTTATTAATTTGTTTAATATCACTCTTTTAAAAATGGAGAGAAGTCAATCATATCCATCTACTTATTTCAATTATTTCAGTCCGGTTTCAGCTGGGTATGGACTTGAGAACATAGTCTCATCTTTAAGGATAAATTAGTTATCAATTTTAACACTTTTTGTAAATCAAAAGTTTACATATTGTCTACCCATTAATCCGGTGAATAATCACATCAGTGAATATTAGAAAAATTATTTTTAAATTAGTTATCAATTTTAGGATAAATTACAAATATACCACCTGAGGTTTGCTTAAAGTACAGATTGCCTCCTGTGATTTGAAAAATTACAATTACTTCATTGTTAGTATTTTTTATTTAACAGAATTAACTAAAAAAATAAAATTCATAATTGCACTCCTATACAATAATAAAATTACCTAAATTATTAATTGAAACATATTTATAACATCATTAAAAACTATTAATTGACTTGATGATTTATTAATAAAAGGGGCGATTTGTTATGAAATTAGAAACCTCAGGGGGTGGAATGTAATTTTCAAAATCACAGGGGGCGATTCATATTTTAATCAAACATCAGGGGGTGTATTTGTAATTTACCTTAAATTTTATAAACATTAAAAAATAAAATTACAAATATCTTTATGAATTTGTAATTAATTTTTGAAGATACAATCCCCTAATTTTTTTTTTGAATTTAATATTGAGTTTATAAATAGGTGAATAAGGCCTTGTATGGGATGTCAGTTTTTTGGCTTAAAAAAATTTAATATTTGGGTTGCACCCAAAAAAAAGATTTGAAAAAAGTTAAGAGAATCTTTATACCAATTTAAAAAGACCAAACTATTCTCATGAATGCATGTGTTTTTTTGGTGGATTTCTTTTTTTGTTTGTTGTTTGTTGTTTGTTTTTTGTTTGGTTGGGATGGCCCTTCGAGGTCTTGATTATGTACTGTCATTATCTTTTATTAATATAATGTTTCCCATGTTCTGAAACAAACAAACAAACGAAAAACATACATTCTCTGTTTTCAGAGTGTCAGACTTGGAAGTTGTAAATTCATGACTGTAAAAAGCCTAAGCGTAATAACAATAAAAGCATGATTTTCTGAGGCTGGAGATGACAAGAAATAACCACATACTCCCACAGTTAGTTCTGATTGAACTCTTCTGATCATATAGGAATAAAATCACACACACCAAGGCCCAGTGAAGTGCAAACTCACACAACACACCACCAAGTCCTTACTTTTGAATGAGTGATGAAGATTTATATGGCTCACTTGGGAACACATGACCAATGTGTGACATACAAATTTGCACACAAAAATTGTATAGTCAACCATTTATGAACACATCATGACTAGTTTTCCATTCATGGAAATGAAAGGAAAAGAAGTACCCTCCCATTGTCTTCAAATTCCTAATCTTTATATTCAGAAGCAATACAATTACATACATTTTAAAGAAATGCCAAACTTATAATAGCGAACATAAGGAAACCCTTTACATGCAGATCCGGAACCAACCGACACCAAATTTCCATAAAAGCAGAACAATGTGCATGATTTAACAATATTATCATTTCCATTCCATATATTAGCATGATTTAACAATTTTTTGGTCTTATCTATAGCAACAAACTATGACCTTGTTCTATTTCTTCTGTATTACAACTACAAGTTCTTTGTTAAAGAATTAGAAGAACCCAAACTAAAACCTTCCAATAAGTTAACATGAACAACATATAAATGATGTGGTTTAATTTAATACAAGAAATGCTTGATATGCATACAACTGGGGGAAAGATGAAATGACCAAGTTCCTGAAAACCGCATGTGTGCATGTCTTGGAGATTTCGTCTAGTATACGGCGTCCTATGATATACACCAATATCCTGCAAGGTCACTGCCCAACAAGAACTTCCCTCCCAAGTCGCCTCGCCTCGGCTCCACCAACGCAACACCCAAAAGTGCTTCTTCCTCTCCAACAGATCCAATAATCTCGATTCTATACAACACAAGTTCCAAATCTATACAAGATATCCCAACTTAACAAATGAAAGACATATACAGATTATCACAAAAATTAGGAAAAGTGAGTCCTCAAAAAGACTTTTTACCGTAAACATTTTACTACCGAAAGCTCCTTACAACAAAAAAGGCAGAAAAAACAAAATTTTAAGAAAATTATAATAATACAGATGGATGCCAATTTCCAGCCTCACAAGCAAGATAGATTTGGGAGAGCAGCTAAGTCCACCCGGCTTCATAAGATTTGACGATTCTCAATACTTCAGATCAATGAGCAAGAAGAGGCATTTAACTTATACTAGAGAAACCCATCTCACAATAGCATTTCAAGGATACAATCTGGACACTCTAGTCCAAGTAGGCACAAGTTGCTCAACAAATATGTGTACCATTCGAATTTGAGAAGACTAGTCCCTGCAAGCCAGAGACGAAAGATATTAGCATTCACAGTGATAACAGAACTGACAAGCAATAAGCAACAACCGTACCACAAAGTACATAAATAAAAAAATTTTTGTGTGCAAATGTACATGGAGAGAGAGAGAGGGGGGGAGGGGGAGGGGGCTGCTGGCTCCTCCATGGTCAAAATCTTCCATTAAGCAATGGGAAAAATGAAGTCAAACACAAGTGGCGTTCGGCATGACGCACATATTTACCTTTCCACAAGTTAAAAAGTGGTGATGTAGACGAGCATAATGCGAGTGCAAGAAGAAATTGCAAATTTCAAAAGTACATTTCAGTTTCCATTCCAACATCTGAAAATATTTTCATAAAAAGCCAAATAACTGAAATTGTATTGTCCATTTAGGCTGCGAAGTTCAAAATGATTAAGCATATTCCCTTCCAAGTTTCAATGACATTATTCAGATCATGGGTTTGATCTCATTTTCACAATTCATTGGACCAGAGTAATTAGGAGTATGTATTCAAACCCCAATAAAGACTAAACCACAGGTATATGCAAAGGTAAGTTTATGACCTACAAGAGAACTTCTCAACAAATGCCAAGCTTTTATGCCGTATCCAACAGTAATCACTATTTGACTTCAGCTCCTACATGTGGAAAGGCAGGTATTATAGTTGGGTAGCACCAGTACAGCACCTTTTTTTTTTTTTTTTGATCAGCAAAAGAAGAAACTTTATTGATGTAAAATTAGAACAAGGTACAGAAAAAATTACACCAATAAAGAAAAGCGGAGTGCAGAAGCATCACAATGAGCTAAATGATCCCAACTAGGTTGGCACCAAACAGCTCATCCTATCATTTGCTAGCACCCCCAAGTTGGTGAGAAACCAACGAGAAAGAAGAAGGAAACCAAAACAAATAGAGAAAAAGAAACCAAAAAGCCAACACTATGTACTGCTAGACACCCTCAACAAAGATGAGCAGATTTTCCTATAAGCCCTTTATCCAAACCAGAAAGAGTAACAATCAGTCACCACTAAACCATCCCTCTCTGTAGTGTAAATTTTGAAGAACATGTCAAACCTAAAAATTCAACTAGACAAGAGAAGCCAACACAGACCACCAGATAGGACAATCAGACCTTAGGATAGCAAACAAACAGACCCAGATGAAGCTCTGCCACAGATTGGCCATCCAGACCCAAACAACACAGATGCCCTACAGCACAGACAACACATATGTGACTTGCAGTAATGAAACATTGATGTCTGAAATTGCAACTTGAGTGAAACACCAAATATCTCTACTCTTTCAAATTCCAAAGCTAACGGACTCACCAAAACATTCAGCTGTAAAGCACAATATACCATTTCTTGAATCTCAGTCGCTGAACCTGATCTTCATGCTTAGTCTTCAGTAGCTCAACCAACATCACAGAATCTCCAACTCAGATGAACATGGTTAGCTCAGGCCTACTAAATACGTTATGTTCCTCATCGTCCAACACAGGATAGGCAGCCACAAGTGCATCTCAAGCGCCAACAGCTCCAAAATCCGATAGCAACTCTGAAACATACGCAGAGTTTTGCTAGGCAGACCTGAGCACAGATAGATGGGCATAGAAGTCACAGACAAAAACAAAGCAGCAAGAGCACAACTAGCAGACGAGCAGACCAGCACCGACCAACTGAACTAGCAGACCTACTCTAGCTGATACCAGCAGCAGACCCGCACAAAACTAGTAGACCAACTGAACTAACAGTCCATACTCTAACAGACCAACAAGCATCCCAGAATTGAGCAGCAGCAATGCCTCAGTTCAAATGCCCTCAGATCAAAAGTGCTGCCCTCAGGTTTACCCCCCAAGGATGAACTCACAAAAGCACAGGACAAATATAACAAAAATAGATCAAACATAGACATCAAGTCATTCCCCTAAAACACCCAAGCACCAGACCTGAGATCAAGACCAATATTAGCAGACCATAAGCAGCAGCAGATCAATAACAGGACAAACAACACCACAGCAGATCAGAAGCATTAGACCTCAGGGCCAGAAATACACTTGAAGCATGTTGGGCAGACCAGCAGCATGGATTCTCAATGACCAAACTGAGTTAGTGCAGAATCACAGCAGATCAACCAGCCAAAACTAAGCAGCCACACCCAGCAGATATCATACCAGCAGAGCACACCTGGGGGCATCGCAGCATCAACCGGGCTCAGCCCACCCCCAGCCCCCCAGCATCTGATGCAGGGCACACCATAGCAGCATGGCAACCTCAAAACTGTATTGGACCATAGCAGCCTAACAGATCAGCAGAATAAGCCTCAGGGCACCAGAATTCCATACTTTGAATCAACCTCAGGATCAGACAGGCCAAAAACAACCTCTAAATCAAGCAGGCCATATACACAGACCCCAGAGACAACTTACATAAACCCCATAGCAGCATAGAAGCCTCAAGGCTGTATTTAAACATGGCAGTCTCATACCAGAGACAACTTCACACCTGAGTAACTTAACCCACAGCAGTCCACAACAGCAGAATATAGAGCAGCCTCATACCAATCAAATACATAGAGGAACCACCACAGCTGAGCAAAACAGACCACAATTGGGTAAGGCAGACCAACAAGATGTACCCAGAACCAGAATACAGCAGACCCAACACACTAAACACAGCTTCTAACTTGAGGAAGATTAAACACAAACTCATCCACTGTATACCCTTGTCCAACTGAGTGAGTTTTCAGCCAAAGGGCCACCCTAACTTTAATAAGCACACATAGATCTTCCCAAGTAGGTTGCAGCCCATTGAAAAGAAGGTCATTCCTACACTTCCAAAGGGACCATAGACCAGCAATCAAGATTGCTCTCCAAATTTGTTTTTCCTTTTTCCTAACCTTGCAGCCCAACCACCAATGCATTAGCATAACCACTGAGCTAGGGGAAACCCAGAGTAAACCCCACCACTTAATCAGATTGGACCACACTTTCCAAGCAAATGGGCACAGCAGCAGAACATGGTTAAGAGATTCAATCTCAGTCTGGCAGAACACACAATCAGAGCTAACTGCTGCACTTAGGATACCAAGACTATGTAAGTGGTCAGAGGACTTTATTCTCCCTTTCCAAGCCAACCAAGAAAAGAATTGGGCTTTAGGAGGGGAGAGGTTGTGCCATAGCAGATCAGGAATTACCAGATTAGGGCCATTCAAAGACTCACACCATTTAGCAGCACTTTTGACAGTGAACATACCTGTAGGGTTAGATTTCCACCAAAATGTATCTATTGATTCCAAACTCAGTGCAGGGCCCTCACCTAAAACAACCCTTAATCTCTGGAGTTCATCTTCCTCCCATGCTAATAAGGGCCGTCTGAAGCTAAAGCTAAAAACCCAATTGTTGTGCTGTCTAATCCTAGACCACTGCAATTTCAAAGTGATACCTCTATCCTCTGATAAAGAGTAAAGTCTAGGGAATTGGGACTTCAAGCACACGGATCCCATCCAATTATCAACCCAGAAACTGATTCTTTCCCCATTACCAATCTTGATTTCAACATTTCCAATAAAGTAATTAAACAAGCTGCTATTAGAATCCCCAACAAATATAATGTCACTCCATACTCTTGAAAGATTTGTTGCCTCCATATGGAATGGAAACCATCTACCCCCTTCTGGCTTATACTTGCTGCATATGACCTGCTTCCATAATGAACTGTCTTCCTTCCCAAACCTCCACCACCACTTAGCCAGGAGGCAGTTATTCAATGAACTTAGGTTTCTTATTCCCAGCCCACCTTGCTTCTTATCCATGGTTAACTCCTTCCATTTTACTAAATGAACTTTCCTCCTCACATCTGAATCACCCCACAAAAAAGCTGCTTGTATCTTGTCCAGTTCTTTTGCCACACCTCTAGGCAGCCTAAAGAGAGACATGTAGTACACAGGTAGGGAGGAAAGGACAGATTTGATTAGTGTTACTCTACCAGCAAAGGACAGTAACCTCCTCTTCCACCCTACCAGTTTCTTTTTGAAATTGTCCACCACAGGCTTCCATGTGACCCTCCTAGATGGGTTTGCCCCTAGTGGCAGACCAAGGTACTTCAAAGGGAGCTTCTGATATGTACAATTCAGCCCTAAGGCAAAAATTTTCACACACTCCTCTGACAACCCTACTCCACAGACCCCACTCTTATGAAAGTTGATCTTCAACCCAGAAATGATCTCAAAGCATCTAAGAATTCTCTTGACAGTTAGCACTTTAGACCACTCAGCTTCACAGAAAATAATTGTGTCATCCGCGAATTGGAGATGGGAGATGTTGATGGCATTAGACCCAATGAATATTCCTTTGATCAAACCCAACTTTTTCGCTCTTGCAAGGAGTAGGTTCAAACCCTCAGCCACCACATTAAAAAGAAAAGGTGATAATGGATCACCTTGCCTAAGCCCTTTTTGGGGACAGAATTCAGGGGTAGGTGAACCATTAACCAACACAGAGATTCTTGTTGAGGAGATACAAGTGTGAATCCACTTCACCCACTTATCACCGAAACCAAAATTTGATAACATTTGGAGAAGATAGTTCCAATTGACTGTGTCATATGCTTTTTGGAAATCTAACTTCAAAATCAAGCCCTTTCTTCTTGATTTTTTCCACCAATCCACCACCTCATTTGCTACGAGTACACCATCTAGGATGTTCCTACCCCCTAGGAATGCAGATTGAGCAGCATCTATAACAACAGGGAGCACTTTTTTCAACCTATTAGCAAGCACCTTGGAAAGAATTTTGTAAGTGGAATTTATAAGGCTAATAGGCCTGTAGTCTTGAATTCCTAGGGGATTGTCTTTTTTAGGGACCAATGTAATAAAGGAGCTATTTAAGCCCCCCACCAAACTACTGTTAGCAAAAAACTCCTTCATAAACATGATGATATCATTCTTCATAAATTTCCACCCTTTTTGAAAGCAAGTCATGTTAAACCCATCCGGGCCCGGAGCCTTATTACCATCACAGTCTACCACTGCTGCCCAAATTTCATGTTCAGAAAATTCCACATCCAAGCTTCTGAAATGCTGGCACTGTGTAATCACCTTAAAAGGGCCCAAAAGCTTAGGTCTATGCGTCCATTGCTCAGAGAAGATTAAACTGAAGTGATCATACACAGCTTGTTTAACCTCCAAAGGTTCCTTCACTAATTCCCCATTCACTGACATGGAATCAATGGCATTGGTGTTCTGCCTATTAGAAGCTATGATGTGGAAAAACTTTGTATTTTTATCACCCTTAAGATTCCAGTTCAACCTTGACTTCTGCAACCAAATTCTTTCCATTATCTTTCGGAGCTTCCACACTTCCCCCCACACCTCTCTACGCCTTTTACCTTCAACCTCATCCAGATCTCTACTCTCAGCAATTAGATCTATGGCATGCAAATTGTCTTCAGCTTGCTTTAGTTTAGAATCCATATTCCCAAACACTTCAAAATTCCACTGCCGTAGAGATTGTTTAAGTGCCTGCAACTTAATCTTCAGTTTGTAGCCTGCCCAGCCAACCACCTGAGTGCCCTCCCATACTTTCTTCACCTGCTTAAGAAAAGAGGGATGAGATGCCCAAGCATTTATAAATCTAAATGGCCTTGGGCCCCAGTTTCTGTCATCTTCCATGAGAATAATTGGACAATGGTCTGAGATGGATCTAGGGAGACCCCAAAGTTTGAACCTAAACCAAACCAACCATTCTGGCCCAACAAGAAACCTGTCCAACCTACTCCATCTCTCCCCTTCCAAAGAATTACACCAAGTAAATTTCCTTCCCAACATCGGGAAATCAATCAGTTCCAAACAACTTATGAAATTACAAAAATCTGCCATTCCCCTGTCCCTTCTTACACAACCCTTCCTTTCATCTATTGATTTGATTTCATTGAAGTCCCCCCCTATACACCACGGTTTGGGAAAAACATCCTTAAGATTTATCAAGGATACCCATAAGCTTCTCCTAGCACACACATCATTAGGGGCATACACATTCACAATCACACAATCCAAGCTATTAAATAAAGAACCTGATAGAATGATGAAGCTCCTATTGCAACAGCAATCAGCTAGATAGAAGACTTCAAGCTTCCAAACACATAACAGGCCCCCAGCACTTCCATCCGCATCCACATTCATGTAAGCAACTTGGTCGTAAGGCCAAATTGACTTCAGCCACTGATCTGAAATGTTTGCCTTTTTTGTTTCTTGCAACAACACCATATCCACCTTTCTTTCTTTGATAACTGCTTTGATTCTCCTCTTCTTCTCAGGCCGACCAAGCCCTCTAATATTCCAAGAAAGAAGCTTCATGAGAATATGCTATTTACTCTTGAGCAGCTCTTGATGTTGATCTAAACCCTTGCACCATCGCTCCTATCAGCAACCTGTTCCATGTCATTCTCCTCCATTTCAATTATTCTCCTCATAACTTCATCATCTTTGCCTTCAAAATCAATGCCTAGACTTTGCCCAACTCGAATCGTAGCTTGAGCCTCCTTGACTAGCATATCATGTTTACTTAATCTGCTAATCTGAGATAGTGAAGAGGAAATTGCAGCTGCAGCTGCTCTAAAGATGGCCCCCCATTTGAAACCCCCTTGTCATCACTATTTTCCTCTGATTTCTCCCCCCCTTTCCTTTACTCCCCTTTCCTTCTGGTCTCTTAGTAGGTGTAGTATCTTGAGTGCTTTGACTAACTTCTTCAACATCTCTGACAATGCCTTTGCCATTCTCCAGCTGGGCTTGAACCTGTGTTGGATCCAGATGCTCAGCAAATCTGCTACAGCTAAGGCCCAACCCATTTGACTTAGTTTTGTCCCTGTCTTGTTCATTCAGCAGGCCATTAAACTGGGCTTGATCAAGAACTACTTCTTGATTAATACTGGGTTTTGAAGGCCCATTTCCACTAACACTTCTCATAAGCCCATCAGGATCCAAGCCACTTTCAATTTTTTCACTTTCTATAGTTACTCTCTTCCCTTTCTTAGTGATTGCTGCCAACAGTCCACAATGGTCCATAGTGACCTCATCATTTTGACTTTTACTAGCAATACACTCAGCTGAGGTGTTACTTATGTCTCCCTTGAGCCTCGAGCACTGACCTTCACCTACTCTAGGTCCCATACTGCTGCAGGTCTCATTTACTACAGAGGCAGCAAAAAGGCTATTATCTGCTCCCTCAGGTTCCTCCTCCATTCTGACATTACCATTTGCAGCTAGTGGTACACCCTTGTCATAGGCCACCCCATCCTCTTGTTGCATCCCATCATTCACCTCTCCCTCTCGTCCTCTGCAGCAATTTGAAATTTGATCACCGCCGGTGATGCAATGAACAGAAATATCCCTCACCTGGTTGCTATGACCTGGGGCATTACCCAATTGAGACCCAAGCTCTTCACTCACTCTGATTGAGTAAATCTGACCTCTACATTCCAGGTTAACTACACTGTTGATCATCTCCATATGTGTTGTAAGAGTCCTGAGTTGACCACATACCATGGATGACATCTTGAGGGTGCCCTCATTAATATTCATGACCTTACCCCAGATCTCCCCAATCTTGATGAAATTAGCCGTGTTCCAAAGGTTAGGAGGCAGACCATAGCAGTTCAAATCCACATATCTTTCTTGCTCAAGTTCCAATCCCCTCCTCCATTCCTCCATCGATTCACACCATTCGTGGATCCAAGCTTTAAGATTCATCATACCTCTGTTTTTGACCTCTGGTGAAGGAAACACTAAGTATGTAACTCTCTCACCACCATCCATCACTTGCACATCAGACATACCTCTGGTATGCAGTTCCTTTTTAATATCAGAGCATTGATAGTGAGACCAGAATTTTAGTATCACACTGACATACAACCAGCCATTTCCATACTCCACAGCGTTCACTAAGATAGGTTTCCCATTTGTTACTGTACCCCCCATTACAGCTTCTGCATAAGACTTTCCTTTTGTGCTAATTCCTTCCACCCTCATCCACCTTTTACCTGTTTCCACTGGTTGTGGATGATGAGTATCAACTTGTGGTTGGACTTGGCTTATATTCTTCTTTTTGAAATCAGCTCGCTTAACCTTCAAAGCTCTGTCATCACACCAGGTATCGTGTGCTTTTTGGATTGCCATTTCAGCTGCTACCAGGCAGTCATACCGAACAAAGCCAAACCTGGTTCCTGTTGAGTGCCTCCGTTTGCTGGGTATGTAGACATCGATAACTACCCCAAAGTTTGTAAACAAATCGTATAACCATTTTGGGTGCATTGAGTCCGGTAGATTGTCGACAAAAACATACTGAACTTCACCCGTTGAGTTTGATCTGCCACCAAAGTGCCTCTTCCGAAAAACTGGTCTCCATCCTCCCAATTTTACCCCATGCTCCGCATTCGCCATTTTTCCCCTTTCACTGCTAAAATTTGGAAATTCGCTACAATTTGGAAATTCCATTTTTCCCCTTTCAATAGCAATTGTAAAACCTAGCCAACAAATTTGGATATTGGATTGGATTTCCCTTCGCTAAACAAACTTGGGATTCCTAACCGTGTTTTATTACTGCTTTGGAAAACACTTTTTACCAGTACAGCACCTTTTAAAGATGAATGTGCAGGTAATATGATAAAGCAAAACAAAGACAATCAAGAACTAAATAAAATTTGAGCAATCACATACAGGAGTAGAGATGAAGTAAAGGTATAAAAATAAGCGAATAAATCATAGTTATTACTACAAAAGTTCCTACTTGGAAGATAGAAATGGCATTCTAAGTTAGACGGTGAAACCAAATATCATGGCTACAAAAAGATCATGATGCCAGATGACTGGAAAAGAGATAGTGTAGAGTTTAAACACTGGTTGTAGTAGAATCATAACTCAATCCCACATCGTTCATAATTTCATTAGAAAAAAGATAGTGTAAAATTTCAACATTGGTAGTAGCAAAATCGTGAACCCCGTGCACATTGTTTAAAAACAACCCATAATGTTTGAATATAAGGTGTGATTGAGACATCTAATAATTGCCGAGCTGAGTAGCGTTAGCTGGTGACTTAAGCGAGTGCACCAAGGTGGTTGGATGATGGTAAAGTTGAAAGGTGGGTTTGACGCTTGAACTCTGGGTAGACCAGTGAACGAATGGGTTTGACGCTTGAACTCTGGGTAGACCAGTGAACGTGTTCGTTCTGGCTAGCCCAAGGTTTTTTTTTTTTACATGTATACAATAAAAAATTAATATTGTGATAACCAAAGATGGATTTTTTTTCATATATAAAATAAATAAATTAATATCGTTATGTGTAATGACCCAGAATTTTTTTAAATAGCCAGTGCATAATTTAATTGAGCAAATTTTCGAATTTAAGTGCTGTGTAAATTCTGTGCGAAAACAGCTCGGTTTTGTATTTTTTAAAAATAGTTACCGATCTCAGAAAATTATGAAATTTTTGTATGTTGTTCACATACGAGTCTAGCACGTCGCGTAAAAATTTCAGAATTTATTGGTGAGTATTTAATTTATGAAAATTCACGGACTGATCGGTGTTCGATCTAGTGTATAGCAGAATTTGAAAGTGAGTTTTGGGTATTTGGTCCTTTTAATTATATGATTAGTAGTAACCACCTTGGGAGTTATTATTATTTATTATATAGGGGTTATAATAAATATTTAATAGTTGATTTTATGATATGTACCATATGGTAAAAGATTATATATTTCTGTATTAAATAAAATGAATATATATTTTGTGGTGAACAAAATATTATATTTTGTAGTGAAAAAAAAAAATTTATATAATTTTGTTAATTATATTATAAAATATTAAGATAGTGTTAAAATGATGTTTTTGAATCAAATTATATATATATATATAGATATGTATATATAGTAGAATAAGTACATTAAGTGAGTGGTGCAAGCCACGTGGGCTGCACCCCACCTTTCCCTTTTCTTTATTTTCTTTTTCTCTTCTTTTTCCTTCTTTTCATTCTTTTGAGCAAAGTGTTTTCTTCTTTTTGAGAACACAACGCAGATGTATTAAGTGGAGTGACATACAGCAGAGCAAATTGGCCTCTCTGTCTCCCTCACTCGGCTCCTTCCTTCTCTCTCTCTCCCTGTCCGTTTCTCTCCCTTTTATTTCCTCCATTGATGCATAAGCTTTGAGATTAGAGTGGGAGTATTTAGAGTGAGATTTTACAAAAGTTTTGTAAATGAAAGTTGTAGAGCTCGTCGTAATCTTTGTAATGGTGTTCATGGATTCATGATCGGGCAACGTTTGCATTTTCAGATTATTTTTCTTCATATTTGAGGTAGGGACTTTCTTCATATTTTTACATTAAAGCTATGTTGGGATTATTTTGAGAAAATATATCATTATAAGAGGTATTGCATATAGGTATATTTTCAGATTTTTGTTTGGTAATTTTTAGAAGAAAAATTATGTTGAAATGTTAAGAATGTTGGTATATTGAGATTGATTTTGGAGAAATCATTTTTGTGTTGTTAATTTTATAAAAGAAATCTGAAAATAGAATTTAATAGTTGTATGAATTATATCTACATCATATTATGGTTAGGTAATTTATTTTGAGAAATTAAGGTTGAAATATTTATCTCATCCTTGAGTTTTGGAATTTATTTTGAGAAAAAAAAAATAAATTGATATTGATGAATATGGTGCAAATTGTTAAGTAGAGATTCTTGAGCTTCTTTTCAATACCTCGCTATAGATAGATTTGTGGTAATTTTTATAGCATTTAAAATTACTATTTTGTTGATTTTGGAGAAAAATCACGTTTTGGTTTTAGGGACGGTTTGGGGCTGATTGAATGGGTTATGATCGAGTTTGTAATTTATTTTTGGGCTCCTAAATCATGTTAGGAGGTAGTCTTGATGGCTTGGTTTTGGGTTGAAATCCTTGAATTTATTTAATTAAATATGTTTTAATGGTGATTTTTAAATAAATAAAAAGTTGATGTCCAAATTGCAAAAGTGTAAACTTGGAATATGATTGGTTTCTAAATGTTGGAAGTTGTTGGGTAATTATGAGAAAGTTTGGGCCTTTGTGTAATTTTACAAAAGTTGGGGTTTTAAATATATAAAACCTATATGCATGTTTGGCATGGAGAAATGGGATTAATGTTGAAACATTGATGAAAATGGAACCTTAAGGTTGTTATGTAATTTTTGGGAATAATGCCTTAATTACATTGATAAATTAATTTGCGAAATTAATTTGAGAAATGAGAAATGAAATTGAAAACGTTGGAATTGGGAATGTACGGGACTAAAGGGTGTAGTTGGACAAGTTATCGCTCACCTAGTTGAAATGTTGATTTTATATCTATTTGGTGCATTTATTTTCTGTTTAGAAATAACTGCTTTGGGCTATCGGTGGAGGATAGTCTTGATTGTTGTAGACAATGCATGATGATTAGGCAAATGAAAACTAATCAAGGGAATGAGCCATTGAATATGACTGTTGAACGAATACATTAACTGTATGTATTTATTGGTGATGTGTATAATAATTGTTTATATGCATTGTGTGGTGTTGGAGGAGATAGGGGATGTACTCCACGGTTTAGGGGAAGATAGGGGATGGACCTCTAAACCGGATGCGGTCTAGGGGAAGATAGGGGATGGACCTCTAGACCGGATATTGATTGGGAGGAGATAGGGGATGGACTCCATAGATACAGCTCATATGCTTATCTAATGATGTGTTGACACAGCTCATATGCTTGTCTTTGGAAGTGTGATATATGGAAGTGTGATATATGGAAGTGTTGATATAGCTTATATGCTTATCTGTTGATGTATCGGTATGGCTCATATGCTTATCTAATGATGTGTTGACATAGCTCATATGCTTGTCTTTGGAATTATTTGACTAAGTGTTGAGTCTTGTTTCAAACTCAAAGTTGAAAGGAAATGGAAAATGAACTGGAACATGGACTTTAATATCATGAAACTGAAATATGTTTTTGAAAGGATGTAAAGGGTATGGCTAGGTTCTGAGCCAGGATTATGAATTAAGAAATGAAATTTTTTATGAAACATGGATACATTTGTCATGTAATCAAAATGGATTTGATGAATTGTTTAATGATTCAATTGATAATGAGATAATTGAATGGATTAAAAAGAATGTCATGTTATTATTGAAGCATGTTTATTTATTTAAGTTAACCGGTTGTGGTTAATTAAATAAAATGGATTTAAGAGATTATGTGATAAAACCTTATGATTTTGACATGATACGATTTCATGAATATATATGAGTATCTTTGTATTCTCACATCCTTTAATGTTTTAATATGAGATTGCTCGGTGAGTTTTGCTCACCCCCTGCCTGTACATGTGTACAGGGAATGCTTTTCGGATTTGAAGATCAAACAATGGGTCTTACCATTTCATAAGTGTAATGTAGAAATGGATTGTACTACTTCATTGGTTGTTTGGCTGAGTGCTATCTTTTTGTAAAGAGTAGTGTCCTCTCTTTTATTGTAAGCCTTAGGGCATTTCTTTTATTTGTATGTAAATGTCATTGTTGTATAATGAGAGGGAATATGTATATTTAATTATTCATCATTTCATCAAATGATGAAATGTTATTTGTAAATGGACTTAATTAATGAATATTGGTAAGGTTATCCGAGTAATAAAATATGGGGCGTGACATTATGAACAAGGATGGATCCCCGAAATTTGAAAATCTAAATATACTATCCCACCCTTTGGATCTATCCTTGGTGATGATGTTCAACAAAAAAATAATGGTTTTTTCTATTTCAATCAATAAAATTTGGTGTCTTTTGGCAAACCAACTAAAAACTCTATCTATCTTTTTTTTTTTTTTTGAATGTTATTATTATTTTTTAATTTGCCTCTAAAATTTTACATTTTTTGTGTATCTAGTGTACAATGATCTAAAAACATCACCAAATTATTTTCACTTTTTTTTAGTCAATTATTTTCCATTTTAATTTTATAACTTATTTGGTCTATACAATCGAGTAGATGCTAAAATGCAAAGTTTTTAAAAAAAAATTTTGAAAAACCTCTAGTACTAATGAAACAAAAAAAAAAAAAAACATCCAAATACTTACCCCAGTTCCACTAAATTTTCTTTACGAAAAATTACAACACAATAGTATTTTCAAAAAATAATTACAAATTTTTAAATTTACCACTCTAATGTGGTTTTTTTTTTCTACACTTGCATTACTACCGACCTTTAAAATAATTCAAAATATATTCCAAGCACAATAAACATTTAAAAGCTTTGACCAGGGAGGATTTGGTGATGGTGGCGGTTGATGGTGGTTACGGGAGAGAAGGAAACATAATCTTGCTAGAAAATAGATAGTGCAAAGTTTAAATATTGGTAGTAGTATAATCGTAAACTTATTAACAACCTAAAATAAAAAATAAAAAATAAAGAAAAAGAAAAACCTATTCATTTTCTTTTCATTTTTCTAACCCAACCATACAAAAAAAAAAAAAGAATTTAGCACCTATCACTTCATTTTTTTTTTCCTTCTCTTTTCCTTTCCCTCTACAAATTCAAGATTCAAACATATTGAAAATATAAAAATAAAAATAAAAAAGGAATTCGTAAAAGGCCACTTTGCAGCTTGGTAATCAAGTTTTTGTTGAGATTTAAGTCTTATTTGAAGTTTGGCTATCCGCTTTCCAATAAATTTTTTTGAAGTTTGGATATCAGCTTCCCAATAAAACTAATTAATTTGGATGGGAACCCTGCAGTTCTGATTGATTAGCCACGTCTACTCCATTATCACAATGCATTGCAAGACTGAAATGACCTGAAGGAAATTTATTAATAAGAACAAAATGTGCAGCCATAATGGTTATAAAATACCATGTCACCTATCAGCCATTTCAATCTGTAATGATTTGATTCTAGCTGCTACGTTGTAAATACTTCAACAATCAAGACGTCATTTTTCACATTTGATATACCTACTTCAGCACATTATTTTGCAAAGTAATTAAATCTTGAAAAATGGAACCACACCACATAAGGGATTTGAAGCAATTTTACTTAAACAAAAAGACAATGTGACATAAGTATGTAACATAACCATGTGGTATATAAACACATTAACAAACTATGGTACAAGAATTAGTCATGTTGAGTGAAGGATTCGATTTCTTACCAGAGAAAGGAAAGGGAGAGAGGGGATGGCGGTTGGTCCTTGTAGGTGGGGAAGACAAAGGACGGTTCGGTAATGGTGGCGGACGATGGCGGCTACTACGGAAGAGAAGGAAATATAATCTTATTAGAAAAAAGATAGTGTAAAGTTTAAATATTGGTAGTAGTAGAATCGTAAATCTATCCCACATCGTTCATAATCTAATTAGAAGAGAGATAGTGTAAAGTTTAAATATTGGTATTAGGATAATCGTAAACTTGTCCCACATCGTTTAAAAACAACGCAAAATGACTGAATATAAGAGGTGATTGAGACATCTAATAATTGCCAAGCTAAGTAGCGTTAGCTTACGACTCAAGCGAGGGCACCAAAGTGGTTGGATGATGGTAAAGTTGATAGATGGCTTCAACGCTTGAACTCAGGCTAGACCTGCGAACCTGTAGGTTCTAGCTGGCCTTGTTGAACTTAGGCTAAAACGATTAAACCACTAGGTTCTAGCTAGCTTGGTTGAACTCAGGCTAGACCGAGTAAACCTCGAGGTTCTATCTAGCATAGTTGAACCCTATAGGCTGTGGAAAGCTTAGTTGAACTCAAGCTAGACCAATGAACCTGTGAGTTGTGCCCTGCCTAGTTGAACTTAGGCTAGGCAGTGAACCTGTAGGTTCTCTGGCTATAGCTTTTGCTTTAATTTAAGTCATCAGACAACCACTTCTTTTTTTTTTTCTTTTTTTTTGTAATAAAAAATAAAAAAAATAATATTGTGATTATCAAGGACGGACTTTTATTTTTCATGTATAAAATAAATAAATTAGTGTTGTTATGATCATGGACGGATCTTGAAAATTTGAAAATATAAATATATTTTCGAACCCCGTGGATCAGTCCTTGGTGATGATTACAAAACATAAAAATGATGGATTTTTCTATTTCAATCAATAACATTTGGTGGGTTTGGCAACTAACCAAAAAAACTCTTTTTCTTTTTCTTTTGAATATTATATTTTTTAAATTTGTGTCAAAGATTTTACATTTTTTGTGCATCGAGTGTAGAATGATCTAAAAACATCACCAACTTATTTTCACTTTTATTTTTAATGAATTGTTTTTCATTTTTTTATAACTTATTTGGTCTATGTAGTCGAGTAGACTCTAAAACGCAAAGTTTTTTGAAATTTTTTGAAAGAAGTTCATTAAAAATGAACCGCAGTTCTACTAAATTTTCTCTTTAGAAAAGAAATAGTGTAGAGTTTAAACACTGGTTGTAATAGAATCATAACTCAATTCCACATCGTTCATAATCTCATTAGAAAAGAGATGGTGTAAAATTTCAACATTGGTAGTAGCAAAATCGTGAACCCCTCGCACATTGTTTAAAAACAACCCATAATGTTTGAATATAAGGTGTGATTGAGACATCTAATAATTGCCGAGCTGAGTAGCGTTAGCTGGTGACTTAAGCGAGCGCACCAAGGTGGTTGGATGATGGGAAAGTTGAAAGGTGGGTTTGACGCTTGAACTCTGGATAGACCAGTGAACGTGTTTGTTCTGGCTAGCCCAAGGTTTTTTTTTTTTTACATGTATACAATAAAAAATTAATATTGTGATGACCAAGGATGGATTTTTTTTCATGTATAAAATAAATAAATTAATATCGTTATGATCAAGGATGGATCCCCGAAATTTGAAAATCTAAATATACTATCCCACCCTTTGGATCTATCCTTGGTGATATGATGTTCAACATAAAAATAATGGTTTTTTCTATTTCAATCAATAAAATTTGGTGGCTTTTGGCAAACCAACTAAAAACTCTATCTATTTTTTTTTTTTTTTTGAATGTTATTATTATTTTTTAATTTTTCCCTAAAATTTTACATTTTTTGTGTATCTAGTGTAGAATGATCTAAAAACATCACCAACTTATTTTCACTTTTTCTTAGTCAATTATTTTCCATTTTAATTTTATAACTTATTTGGTCTATACAATCGAGTAGATGCTAAGATGCAAAGTTTTTAAAAAAAAAAATTGAAAAACCTCTAGTACTAATGAAAAAAAAAAAATCCAAATACTTACCCCAGTTCCACTAAATTTTCTTTACGAAAAATTACAACTCAATAGTATTTTCAAAAAATAATTACAATATTTTAAATTTACCACTCTAATGTGGTTTTTTTTTTCTACACTTGCATTACTACCTACCTTTAAAATAATTCAAATTATATTCCAAGCACAATAACATTTAAAAGCTTTGACCAGAGAGGATTTGGTGATGGTGGCGGTTGATGGTGGTTACGGGAGAGAAGGAAACATAATCTCGAAGTCCATTTCTTTGGTTGGCTTGCCATTTCTTTATCCCTTCTCTGCATCTTCCCATTACCAAATTTATTTAGTGCAACTTATTACCTCCCAAAGTCCATTTCTTTGGTTGGCTTGCCTGGAGAAATAGAGTTAAAACCGCAGATTTTCTTCACAGCTGTGGCATCCTTGGCTCCAATGCATCAATCTCATGCATTTTCTGCAATTCTGCTGTTGAATCTGCCAGTCATGCTTTGCTTCATTGTCCTTTCTCTTGGTCCATTTGGTCTGCTGTGTTATCTGACTGGGGAATCCATTTGTGCATCCCATACTCTGTAGCAGAGTTACTTGATTGGTGGATGAGTAGGAAGTTTAGGGGCTTAATCTCAAAAGTTTGGAGGTCCATTCCTTTTGTTGTTCTTTGGTCTTTTTGGAAGCATAGAAATGAGTGTGTATTCTCTAATGCTCAACCTAATTCAGTGGAACTGTGGGATTTAATCAAAGTCAAGTTAGCTTATTGGCTTGAGGCCTCTATCAAAGACTTCCCCTTTTCAGTCTCAGGTTTTGTCTGCAACTGGAGGAATATCAGGAGCTTCACCTAAATATTAGGATTTTGAGCTGTTGCAATCTGCTGCTGCTGTCTGGTCTGTTGCTGCCTCAAACTATCTCTGCTCTGATAGTGGTTATGCAGTGTCATATAGTCTGGGTGCTATAATTCGACTTATGCAGTGTGCTATAATTGAGTTATCATAGTAGTGGTTATGCAGTGTGGTTTGGCTGCCATGCTTGGTTGGTTGGTTGGTTGGTTTGGCTGGTAGGTCATCTCAGTTTTGTGAGACCCATCTATGAATGCTCCAGCAGTGGTGAATCCTGCAGATTCTGAGTTCAAGTTCCATTGGCCATCTATGAGCTGCAGAGCTGTGAGCACCACTACTATGAGCTGTAGAGTTGTGAGCTGCAGAGTTTGTGGCCATCAAGTGCTCTGCTCTTTTCGGCAGGTGTTCCGCTGATTATTTCAGAGCTGTATTATTGCTTGATGTTCTATGTTGCTTGTGGTTGGTTTCTCACCAACTTCTGGCTCCTCTTTCCCCTTCTTTATTGATGTATTTCCTTCTGTTTCATCAATAAAGTTCTTTCTTTGCTGATCAAAAAAAATAAAAAAGCCAAATAACTGAAATTGTATTGTCCATTTAGGCTGTGAAGTTCAAAATGATTAAGCATATTCCCTTCCAAGTTTCAATGACATTATTCAGATCATGGGTTTGATCTCATTTTCACAATTCATTGGACCAGAGTAATTAGGAGTATGTATTCAAACCCCAATAAAGACTAAACCCTGGGTATATGCAGTGTAAGTTTATGACCTACAAGAGAACTTCTCAACAAATGCCAAGCTTTTATGCCGTATCCAACACGAATCACTATTTAACTTCACTCCTACATGTGGAAAGGCAGTATTATAGTTGCATAGCACCAAGACAGACCTTTTAAAGATGAATGTGCAGGTAATATGATAAAGCAAAACAAAGACAATCAAGAACTAAATGAAATTTGAGCAATCACATACGAGTAGAGATGAAGTAAAGGTATAAAAATAAGCGAATTGATCATAGTTATTACTACGAAGTTCCTACTTGGAAGATAGAAATGGCATTTTAAGTTAGATGGTGAAACCAAATATCATGGCTACGAAAGATCATGATGCCGATGACCGAAAAGAAAATAGTAAAAAAAAAGAGAGGGCACACGTAACAAAAGAAAATAAACCCTAAATTCTTTGTTCTCAATATCAAAAATCAACTCAATTCAATTCCATAATCTGCATAAACCTATTACATAATGGGCCTTATAGACATCCAAGAAAACACTAATGTAAAAGTTACCAAAAATAAAATAATACAAGATTCAAATCCCACTTAGCACTCTAATGATATAATTCCTAAAATCTAAATTTCGAAAGACTTCAATTCTTTCCGCATCCAACATGTTTTTGTCCTCATCAAATCACCTTTGTAAAAGAATACTAGAATTGGAAGCCGAGATATCACTCTCTTATTTTGTCTATGGTGCTTGACATTCTTATTGCAAATTAAATATGAAAAAATAAAAGAAAAATTATTTTCATATCTAACTCCAAATGAGGAATGAAAGACCGTAATTAGAAATAACTTAGCCGCCAACACACCCTTTGTGTATGTACCAATGATCATCCATAGTATTTGTGCATTCAATATATAGCACAACCCACACCCTACCTATCATCCCAGAAAAGAGTTATTATCCGGAAAAATAGCAACCCCCCTCTGCTCTTTCATATCCTACTCCGCTTTAATGGTGATTCTCCACTAACTCTATCTCACATACTTGTTTCTTTCTCTGACACTTTTCCTATTCTCTACCGTGTGCCAATGCTCACTATCAATCTCTAACTGATCTACATCATCGCCAATTTTTCCGTTGACTTAAACTCTTCTTTGCCATCTCTTCCTTGAGGCATGGTCACTTTGGCTCGTTACACAATTCACATTAATCAAGTTGATTGAGATGCCAACAAAAGCATCTAATCTTGAACATGCATCATCGGCCTTATCAACTTCATCCCAAATTGTCACAAGGAGTTTTCTCAATCAATTCAAGCATCGCCACATCATCGTGCCAACATGGTTGTCAATATGGTGCCTCGGTTAAATTGTAGACCCCAGGAAATGTTGGTTTAGCTTTAAATAATAAAGAATTTATGAGATCTTTTTTTTTCCACACCATGCCAATTTATATTTCACTTCGAAACCACTAAAATGAAATAAAATAAAATGGGCAGGGTGGATCTTCATAATGAGCTATGTAAGGTGAAATTTTACTACGGTACATGGATTCTTCTACATTTTTGAAGCACTCATATGGGATATGAGTCCGACATATCTACTTGGACATGCACCCAACAAATATATTTAAGTAATAGAGTTCACTACAAAACTACATGTAAGACTCCCATTCTATTCATAAAAAACTAAGATGGTTCGTAAATACCCTTTTATCCTAAATAAATGAAGAAAGTATTTTAAAAAATCTGAAATTTTGTAGTGTCTAGTGTCTTTGGACATGAAAGTTAAATGAAGATGACACTTGGTACCCATAGTCGAGTCCAAGTACCACAAATGTAAATATAAAAAGATAGACTTTCATTGAACTGGAATTTTACTCCAAAAGTAGTTTCTTCTCTTTTGTAGCCTACAAATGCCTGTGTTGTAGTCTCGACAACAAATGCCTCTTGTTTATCTTCCCCGGTAGCTCTTTATGTTTGCATCCGAAACAGACAGAGATGGTGACTACTGAACGGCTTCAAATGATATTGTAGCGCCCCATCCCAGGACCGTCGAGATCTAGAAGAGTGAAGAATTGAACATGTTATTTCTTTGAGTTGGCCCTAAAACACTATCATAAGCTAGGAACAAAAGATATGCCAGTAGAATAAACTAGGTCATTGGTTAAACCAAGGGCTGAAGGAAATTTTAATAACCACGTTGGGGAATGGATTTGAGACTTTTAAGAACACTGAAAGAAACACATGTGACAGCACAAATGGCCACACCAGTTTTATAGCCTGGGTTTTAAGCATCTTCCCATGGTTGACAACCTACTAACAGGGGGAAATTATGGGAATTTCATACACAATAGGAAGCTCACATAATCAAGTTAAGGTTTGAGATAAGACTAAATTTTTATGTTTTTTAGATTCCAAAAAGGAAAACTTCCTAGGCTTGGAACCTAGTAGTTCCCATTGATTGGCCATGCAAGTTCCAAGACCCTTGTCACTGAGCGATCCTAACGCTAACGCTATGTTTGGATCTTGTATTAGTCAAGGGAAAAGAAAATGAAAGAGAAATGGAATAAATTGTAAATATTCATTTATTTATTAACAACCAAAAATAAAAAATAAAGAAAAAGAAAAACCTATTCATTTTCTTTTCATTTTTCTAACCCAACCATACAAAAGAAAAAATTTAGCACCTTTCACTTCATTTTTTTTCCTTCTCTTTTCCTTTCCCTCCACAAATTCAAGATTCAAACATATTGAAAAAATAAAAATAAAAATAAAAAAGGAATTCGTAAAAGGCCATTTTGCAGCTTGGTAATCAAGTTTTTGTTGAGTTTTAAGTCTTATTTGAAGTTTGGCTATCCGCTTTCCAATAAATTTTTTTGAAGTTTGGATATCAGCTTCCCAATAAAACTAATTAATTTGGATGGGAACCTACAGTTCCGATTGATTAGGCACGTCTACTCCATTATCACAATGCATTCTAAGACTGAAATGACCTGAAGGAAATTTATTAATAAGAACAAAATGTGCAACCATAATGGTTATAAAATACCATGTCACTTATCAGCCATTTCAATCTGTAATGATTTGATTCTAGCTGCTACGTTGTAAACACTTCAACAATAAAGACGTCATTTTTCACATTTGATATACCTACTTCAACACATTATTTTGCAAAGTAATTAAATCTTGAAAAATGGAACCACACCACATAAGGGATTTGAAGCAATTTTACTTAAACAAAAAGACAATGTGACATAAGTATGTAACATAACCATGTGGTATATAAACACATTAACAAACTATGGTATAAGAATTAGTCATGTTGAGTGAAGGATTAGATTTCTTACCAAAGAAAGGAAAGGGAGAGAGGGGATGGCGGTTGGTCCTTGTAGGTGGGGAAGACAAAGGACGGTTCGGTGATGGTGGCGGACGATGGCCGCTAGTACGGAAGAGAAGGAAACATAATCTCGTTAGAAAAAAGATAGTGTAAAGTTTAAATATTGGTAGTAGTAGAATCGTAAATCTGTCCCACATTGTTAATAATCTAATTAGAAGAGAGATAGTGTAAAGTTTAAATATTGGCAGTAGTATAATCGTAAACTTATCCCACATCGTTTAAAAAAACCGCAAAATGTCTGAATATAAGGGGTGATTGAGACATCTAATAATTGCCAAGCTAAGTAGCGTTAGCTTACGACTCAAGCGAGGGCACCAAAGTGGTTGGATGATGGTAAAGTTGATAGATGGCTTCAACGCTTGAACTCAGGCTAGACCGGCCGAACTCAGAGGTTCTAGCTAGCCTAGTTGAACTTAGGCTAAAACGATTAAACCACTAGGTTCTAGCTAGCTTGGTTGAACTCAGGCTAGACCGAGTAAACCTCGAGGTTCTAGCTAGCTTAGTTGAACCATGTAGGTTGTGGCCAGCTTAGTTGAACTCAAGCTAGACCAGTGAACCTGTGAGTTGTGCCTGGCCTAGTTGAACTTAGGCTAGACAATGAACCTGTAGGTTCTCTGGCTATAGCTTTAGTTTAAGTCATCAGACAACCACTTCTTTTTTTTCTTTTTTTTTTTTGTAATAAAAAATAAAAAATAATAATATTGTGATTATCAAGGACAGACTTTTATTTTTTATGTATAAAATAAATAAATTAGTGTTGTTATGATCATGGACGGATCTTGAAAATTTGAAAATATAAATATAATTTCGTACCTTGTGGATCAGTCCTTGGTGATGATTACAAAACATAAAAATGATGATTTTTTCTATTTCAATCAATAACATTTGGTGGGTTTGGCAACTAACCAAAAAAACTCTTTTTCTTTTTCTTTTGAATATTATATTTTTTAAATTTGTGTCAAAGATTTTACATTTTTTGTGCATCGAGTGTAGAATGATCTAAAAACATCACCAACTTATTTTCACTTTTATTTTTAATGAATTGTTTTTCATTTTTTTTATAACTTCTTTGGTCCATGCAGTCGAGTAGACTCTAAAACGTAAAGTTTTTTGAAATTTTTTGAAAGAAGTTCATTAAAAATGAACCGCAGTTCCACTAAATTTTCTCATTAGAAAAGAGACAGTGTAGAGTTTAAACACTAGTTGTAGTAGAATCATAACTCAATCCCACATCGTTCATAATCTCATTAGAAAAGAGATAGTGTAAAATTTCAACATTGGTAGTAGCAAAATCGTAAACCCCCACACATTTTTTAAAAACAGCCCATAATGTTTGAATATAAGGTGTGATTGAGACATCTAATAATTGCCGAGCTGAGTAGCGTTAGCTGGTGACTTAAGCGAGTGCACCAAGGTGGTTGGATGATGGTAAAGCTGAAAGGTGGGTTTGACGCTTGAACACTGGGTAGACCAGTGAACGTATTCGTTCTGGCTAGCCCAAGGTTTTTTTTTTTTACATGTACACAATAAAAAATTAATATTGTGATGACCAAGGATGGATTTTTTTTCATGTATAAAATAAATAAATTAATATCGTTATGATCAAGGATGGATCCCCGAAATTTGAAAATCTAAATATACTATCCCACCCTTTGGATCTATCCTTGGTGATGATGTTCAACATAAAAATAATGGTTTTTTCTATTTCAATCAATAAAATTTGGTGGCTTTTGGCAAACCAACTAAAAACTCTATCTATCTTTTCTTTTTCTTTTTTTTTTTTGAATGTTATTATTATTTTTTAATTTGCCTCTAAAATGTTACATTTTTGGCGTATCTAGTGTAGAATGATCTAAAAACATCACCAACTTATTTTCACTTTTTTTTAGTCAATTATTTTCCATTTTAATTTTATAACTTATTTGGTCTATACAATCGAGTAGATGCTAAAATACAAAGTTTTTTTTTAAAAAAAATTGAAAAACCTCTAGTACTAATGAAACAAAACAAAAACAAAAATCCAAATACTTACCCCAGTTCCACTAAATTTTCTTTACGAAAAATTACAACTCAATAGTATTTTCAAAAAATAATTACAAATTTTTAAATTTACCACTCTAATGTGGTTTTTTTTTCTACACTTGCATTACTACCTACCTTTAAAATAATTCAAAATATATTCCAAGCACAATAAACATTTAAAAGCTTTGACCAGAGAGGATTTGGTGATGGTGGCGGTTGATGGTGGTTACGGGAGAGAAGGAAACATAATCTCATTAGAAAATAGATAGTGTAAAGTTTAAATATTGGTAGTAGTATAATCGTAAACTTATTAACAACCTAAAATAAAAAATAAAAAATAAAGAAAAAGAAAAACCTATTCATTTTCTTTTCATTTTTCTAACCCAACCATACAAAAAAAAAAAAGAATTTAGCACCTTTCACTTCATTTTTTTTTTCCTTCTCTTTTCCTTTCCCTTGACAAATTCAAGATTCAAACATATTGAAAATATAAAAATGAAAACAAAAAAGGATTTCGTAAAAGGCCACTTTGCAGCTTGGAGATCAAGTTTTTGTTGAGTTTTAAGTCTTATTTGAAGTTTGGCTATCCGCTTTCCAATAAATTTTTTTGAAATTTGGATATCAGCTTCCCAATAAAGCTAATTAATTTAGATGGGCACCCTGCAGTTCTGATTGATTAGCCACGTCTACTCCATTATCACAATGCATTCTAAGACTGAAATGACCTGAAGGAAATTTATTAATAAGAACAAAATGTGCAGCCATAATGGTTATAAAATACCATGTCACTTATCAGCCATTTCAATCTGTAATGATTTGATTCTAGCTGCTACGTTGTAAATACTTCAACAATCAAGACGTCATTTTTCACATTTGATATACCTACTTCAGCACATTATTTTGCAAAGTAATTTAGTGCTTGAAAAATGGAACCACACAACATAAGGGATTTGAAGCAATTTTACTTAAACAAAAAGACAATGTGACATAAGTATGTAACATAACCATGTGGTATATAAACACATTAACAAACTATGGTATAAGAATTAGTCATGTTGAGTGAAGGATTAGATTTCTTACCAGAGAAAGGATAGGGAGAGAGGGGATGGCGGTTGGTCCTTGTTGGTGGGGAAGACAAAGGACGGTTCGGTGATGGTGGCGGACGATGGCAGCTACTACGGAAGAGAAGGAAACATAATCTCATTAGAAAAAAAGATAGTGTAAAGTTTAAATATTTGTAGTAGTAGAATCGTAAATCTATCCCACATCGTTCATAATCTAATTAGAAGAGAGATAGTGTAAAGTTTAATTATTGGTAGTAGTATAATCGTAAACTCTTCCCACATCATTTAAAAACAACGCAAAATGACCGAATATAAGGGGTGATTGAGACATCTAATAATTGCCAAGCTAAGTAGCGTTAGCTTACGACTCAAGCGAGGGCACCAAAGTGGTTGGATGATGGTAAAGTTGAAAGATGGCTTTAACGCTTAAACTCAGGCTAGACCAGCGAACCTGTAGGTTCCATCTGGCCTAGTTGAACTTAGGCTAAAACGATTAAACCACTAGGTTCTAGCTAGCTTGGTTGAACTCAGGCTAGACCGAGTAAACCTCGAGGTTCTAGCTAGCTTAGTTGAACCATGCAGGTTGTGGCCAGCTTAGTTGAACTCAAGCTAGACCAGTGAACCTGTGAGTTGTGCCCGGCTTAGTTGAGCTTAGGCTAGACAGTGAACCTGTAGGTTCTCTGGCTATAGCTTTAGTTTAAGTCATCGGACAACCACTTCTTTTTTTTCTTTTTTTTTTTGTAATAAAAAATAATAAAATAATAATATTGTGATTATCAAGGATGGACTTTTATTTTTCATGTATAAAATAAATAAATTAGTGTTGTTATGATCATGGTCGGATCTTGAAAATTTGAAAATATGAATATACTTTCGCACCCTGTGGATCAGTCCTTGGTGATGATTACAAAACATAAAAATGATAATTTTTTCTATTTCAATCAATAACATTTGGTGGGTTTGGCAACTAACCAAAAAAACTCTTTTTCTTTTTCTTTTGAATATTATATTTTTTAAATTTGTGTCAAAGATTTTACATTTTTTGTGCATCGAGTGTAGAATGATCTAAAAACATCACCAACTTATTTTCACTTTTATTTTTAATGAATTGTTTTTCATTTTTTTATAACTTATTTGGTCCATGTAGTCGAGTAGACTCTAAAACGCAAAGTTTTTTGAAATGTTTTGCAAGAAGTTCATTAAAAATGAACCGCAGTTCCACCAAATTTTCTCATTAGAAAAGAGATAGTGTAGAGTTTAAACACTGGTTGTAGTAGAATTGTAACTCAATCCCACATCGTTCATAATCTCATTAGAAAAGTGATAGTGTAAAATTTCAACATTGGTAGTAGCAAAATCGTGAACTGCTCGCACATTTTTTAAAAACAACCCATAATGTTTGAATATAAGGTGTGATTGTGACATCTAATAATTGCCGAGCTGAGTAGCGTTAGCTGGTGACTTAAGCGAGTGCACCAAAGTGTTTGGATGATGGTAAAGTTGAAAGGTGGGTTTGACGCTTGAACTCTGGGTGGACCAATGAACGTGTTCGTTCTGGCTAGCCCAAGGTTTTTTTTTTAAACATGTATACACTAAAAAATTAATATTGTGATGGCTAAGGATGGATTTTTTTTCATGTATAAAATAAATAAATTAATATCGTTATGATCAAGGATGGATCCCCGAAATTTGAAAATCTAAATATACTATCCCACCCTTTGGATCTATCCTTGGTGATGATGTTCAACATAAAAATAATGGTTTTTTCTATTTCAATCAATAAAATTTGGTGGCTTTTGGCAAACCAACTAAAAACTCTATCTTTTTTTCTTTTTTTTTTTTAAATGTTATTATTATTTTTTAATTTGCCTCTAAAATTTTACATTTTTTGTGTATCCAGTGTAGAATGATATAAAAACATCACCAACTTATTTTCACTTTTTTTTAGTCAATTATTTTCCATTTTAATTTTATAACTTATTTGGTCTATACAATCGAGTAGATGCTAAAATGCAAAGTTTTTTAAAAAAAAAAAATTGAAAAACCTCTAGTACTAATGAAAGAAAAAAAAATCCAAATACTTACCCCAGTTCCACTAAATTTTCTTTACGAAAAATTACAACTCAATAGTATTTTTAAAAAATAATTACATATTTTTAAATTTACCACTCTAATGTGGTTTTTTTTTTCTACACTTGCATTACTACCTACCTTTAAAATAATTCAAAATATATTCCAAGCACAATAAACATTTAAAAGCTTTGACCAGAGAGGATTAGGTGATGGTGGCGGTTGATGGTGGTTACGGGAGAGAAGGAAACATAATCTCATTGGAAAATAGATAGTGTAAACTTTAAATATTGGTAGAAGTATAATCGTAAACTTATTAACAACCTAAAATAAAAAATAAAAAATAAAGAAAAAGAAAAACCTATTCATTTTCTTTTCATTTTTCTAACCCAGCCATACAAAAGAAAAGAATTTAGCACCTTTCACTTCATTTTTTTTCCTTCTCTTTTCCTTTCCCTCCACAAATTCAAGATTCAAACATATTGAAAAAATAAAAATAAAAATAAAAAGGGAATTCGTAAAAGGCCACTTTGCAGCTTGTAGATCAAGTTTTTGTTGAGTTTTAAGTTTTATTTGAAGTTTGGCTATCCGCTTTCCAATAATTTTTTTTGAAATTTGGATATCAGCTTCCCAATAAAGCTAATTAATTTGGATGGGCACCCTGCAGTTCCGATTGATTCTACGTCTACTCCATTATCACAATGCATTCTAAGATTGAAATGACCTGAAGGAAATTTATTAATAAGAACAAAATGTGCAGCCATAATGGTTATAAAATACCATGTCACTTATCAGCCATTTCAATCTGTAATGATTTGATTCTAGCTGCTACGTTGTAAATACTTCAACAATCAAGACATCATTTTTCACATTTGATATACCTACTTCAGCACATTATTTTGCAAAGTAATTAAATCTTGAAAAATGGAACCACACCACATAAGGGATTTGAAGCAATTTTACTTAAACAAAAAGACAATGTGACATAAGTATGTAACATAACCATGTGGTATATAAACACATTAACAAACTATGGTATAAGAATTAGTCATGTTGAGTGAAGGATTCGATTTTTTACCAGAGAAAGGAAAGGGAGAGAGGGGATGGCGGTTGGTCCTTGTAGGTGGGGAAGACAAAGGACGGTTCGGTGATGGTGGCGGACGATGGCGGCTACTACGGAAGAGAAGGAAACATAATCTCATTAGAAAAAAAGATAGTGTAATGTTTAAATATTGGTAGTAGTAGAATCGTAAATCTATCCCACATCGTTCATAATCTAATTAGAAGAGAGATAGTGTAAAGTTTAAATATTGGTAGTAGCATAATCGTAAACTTGTCCCACATCGTTTAAAAACAACGCAAAATGACTTAATATAAGGGGTGATTGAGACATCTAATAATTGCCAAGCTAAGTAGCGTTAGCTTACGACTCAAGCGAGGGCACCAAAGTGGTTGGATGATGGTAAAGTTGATAGATGGCTTCAATGCTTGAATTGAGGCTAGACCAGCGCACCTGTAGGTTCTAGCTAGCCTAGTTGAACTTAGGCTAAAACGATTAAACCACTAGGTTCTAGCTAGCTTGGTTGAACTCAGGCTAGACCGAGTAAACCTCGAGGTTCTAGCTAGCTTAGTTGAACCCTGTAGGTTGCGGCAAGCTTAGTTGAACTCAAGCTAGACCAGTGAACCTGTGAGGGTTGCCCGGCTTAGTTGAACTTAGGCTAGACAGTGAACCTGTAGGTTCTCTGGCTATAGCTTTAGTTTAAGTCATCTGACAACCACTTCTTTTTTTCTTTTCTTTTTTTGTAATAAAAAATAAAAAAATAATAATACTGTGATTATCATGGACGGACTTTTATTTTTCATGTATAAAATAAATAAATTAGTGTTGTTATGATCATGGACGGATCTTGAAAATTTGAAAATATAAATATACTTTCGCACCCTGTGGATCAGTCCTTGGCGATGATTACAAAACATAAAAATGATGATTTTTTCTATTTCAATAAATAACATTTGATGGGTTTGGCAACTAACCAAAAAAACTCTTTTTCTTTTGAATATTATATTTTTTAAATTTGTGTCAAAGATTTTACATTCTTTGTGCATCGAGTGTAGAATGATCTAATAACATCACCAACTTATTTTCACTTTTATTTTTAATGAATAGTTTTTCAATTTTTTTTAACTTATTTGGTCCATGTAGTCGAGTAGACTCTAAAATGCAAAGTTTTTTGAAATTTTTTGCAAGAAGTTTATTAAAAATGAACCGCAGTTCCACTAAATTTTCTCATTTAAAAATGATAGTGTAGAGTTTAAACACTGGTTGTAGTAGAATCATAACTCAATCCCACATCGTTCATAATCTCATTAGAAAAGAGATAGTGTAAAATTTCAACAATGGTAGTAGCAAAATCGTGAACCCCTCGCACATTGTTTAAAAACAACCCATAATGTTTGAATATAAGGTGTGATTGAGACATCTAATAATTGCCGAGCTGAGTAGCGTTAGCTGGTGACTTAAGCGAGTGCACCATGGTGGTTGGATGACGGTAAAGTTGAAAGGTGGGTTTGACGCTTGAACTCTGGGTAGACCAGTGAACGTGTTCGTTCTGGCTAGCCCAAGGTTTTTTTTTTTACATGTATACAATAAAAAATTAATATTGTGATGACCAAGGATGGATTTTTTTTCATGTATAAAATAAATAAATTAATATCGTTATGATCAAGGATGGATCCCCGAAATTTGAAAATATAAATATACTATCCCATCGTTTAGATCTATCCTTGGTGATAATGTTCAACATAAAAATAATGGTTTTTTCTATTTCAATCAATAAAATTTGGTGGATTTTGGCAAACCAACTAAAAACTCTATCCTTTTTTTTTTTTTTTTGAATGCTATTATTATTTTTTAATTTGCCTCTAAAATTTTACATTTTTTGTGTATCTAGTGTAGAATGATCTAAAAACATCACCAACTTATTTTCACTTTTTTTTAGTCAATTATTTTCCATTTTAATTTTATAACTTATTTGGTCTATACAATCGAGTAGATGCTAAAATGCAAAGTTTTTTAAAAAAATTTTTGAAAAACCTCTAGTACTAATGAAAAAAAAAAAAAAATCCAAATACTTACCCCAGTTCCACTAAATTTTCTTTGCGAAAAATTACAACTCAATAGTATTTTCAAAAAACTAATTACAAATTTTTAAATTTACCATTCTAATGTGGTTTTTTTTTTTCTACACTTGCATTATTACCTACCTTTAAAATAATTCAAAATATATTCCAAGCACAATAAACATTTAAAAGCTTTGACCAGAGAGGATTTGGTGATGGTGGCGGTTGATGGTGGTTACGAGAGAGAAGGAAACATAATCTCATTAGAAAATAGATAGTGTAAAGTTTAAATGTTGGTAGTAGTATAATCGTAAACTTATTAACAACCTAAAATAAAAAATAAAAAATAAAGATAAAGAAAAACCTATTTATTTTCTTTTCATTTTTCTAACCCAGCCATACAAAAGAAAAGAATTTAACACCTTTCACTTCATTTTTTTTCCTTCTCTTTTCCTTTCCCTCCACAAATTCAAGATTCAAACATATTGAAAAAATAAAAATAAAAATAAAAAAGGAATTCGTAAAAGGCCACTTTGCAGCTTGGAGATCAAGTTTTTGTTGAGTTTTAAGTCTTATTTGAAGTTTGGCTTTCCGCTTTCCAATAATTTTTTTTTGAAATTTGGATATCAGCTTCCCAATAAAGCTAATTAATTTGGATGGGCACCCTGCAGTTCCGATTGATTAGCCACGTCTACTCCATTATCACAATGCATTCTAAGATTGAAATGACCTGTAAATTTATTAATAAGAACAAAATGTGCAGGGGGGATTCTATTTACACCCCAAAAAATATTAAGTACGCCCAAATAAAATTTTGAAATTTTAGATCCTATTATACTCTAATATAAATTTATCAATAAGGACAATACATATTAAATCTTGAAATAAAATATATATTTTCTTTCTCATGTACCCTAATCACTTATACATATCTTTCATATTGAAATCTTCATCTTTTATTTCAAGTTTTAATTATTTTCTTTTCATCTTCTTCCTCATTCCAAAACTCAAATTCACCCCACCAAAACTCACTATTATCATTAATATCATTGATTTTTATTATGTTGTGACTTGCAAATAAATAAATAAATAAATAAAATCAAACATTGGATTCAAAAAATCCTTTGTTGTTTAAAAAAAAATTAAAAATCCTTTGTCGTTCTCCTTGTCATGGCCCAAAATGAGCTTCATAGGCAAAAGAAACATTCAACTAAACAAACTGTAGAAGAAGCATTTAATTGACAAAAATATAAGATCAGCCTATGGTGATCAACTTCTCAACCAAACACTCCCCACTTTTAATTCATACATATAAATGCTATCCATACAAATACGTATAGACCTATGCATAGATAAATAGATATATACTTACATTTGTAATGAAGTTCCATATATACATACACTTGCAGACTATCAAAACATGTAATCGGTATTTTAGGGTTTTTGACTAAGGGTTTACTCTTTTTGAATTGATTAGTTTATTATTTGGGTGTACTACAATTATGATTGGTTTTAACTTTGAAGGGTAATTTATGAAAAAAATATAGGACATATTGAGAGAAAATTATAACCTAAATAATTTAGTAGAGCATACTAAAAAATTGGGCGTACTAAATGATTTTTTAGGTGTAAATAGAATCCCCCCATTCCTGGGGTCTTGGATCTCTTTTTTAAAAAGCTAAGCCCAACCTATTTCAAGGCTAGAATAAGGGTAGCTAAAATATCTTGAAGTTTTATTAGAGAACTAAACGTAACTATGGGGCTTATGATAGGATTGTGCCCGGGCCCATAAATTATACATTTTAGAATTAAATTCCAAATGATTTAGTTGATTGGCAATTGCTAATGTGGAGGTTTCTATTTACACTCAAAAAATGATTAAGTACTTTCAATTTTTATACACTTTGTTTAATTATTTAAAATTTTATATTACTCTCAGTACACCTTATAATATTTCCCAAATTACCCTTGAGTAAACCCAAATAATAAATAATAAACAAATTAAAAAAATGTCAAACTGGCCATCAAAGCATATCTTCAATGGAAAAACAATAATGTGATCAATTTAGGGATTACTGTTTGCAAAGACAATCCAACTAGGCAATCTTTTTATTTTCATTAATTAATTATTTGTTTCTTTTTATTATTATTATTATGAAGAAAAAGTGAACACAGATTATTAGGCCCCTACGGTGATCATCTAACTTTTAGTATTGAAAAACAGTCTATAAATTGTTCCTTATTCAATTGTTTGGATTTTGGATTTGTACAAATAGAAAAGTGAAAACAAATCGAAAATCCAAACACAACTTAGTGGGCAACATATGGGGATTGTTGTTAATAACTTGTGATAGAATCTTCTTTTTTTTTTTTTTTTTAATTCTATCAAAACTTCTACATCAGAGCTTGAAGCTGAGTTTGAATTGAGAATAGCCAAATTATGTGATAATCTCAAAGTGTATTTGTAAGGTCTCAGTGTCCCACATCGGGAATGGAAGGAGAGTTTCTAGGCTATAAAAGTAAAAACTCGGATCCTTATATAGCATTGAGGCCTTTTCCTGAATGGTGAAATCCCTAACAGAACTCCCCAGTTAAGCGTGCTTATGCTGGAGTAGTTCTAAGATGAGTGACCCACTGGAAAAAACAAATCCATGCAAGCGTGGCCCAAAGCGGACAATATCGATGACATATGAAGGGTTGGGGCGTTACAAATGGTATCAGAGCCGACTCTCCGGAGTACCAAGTGTGGGCTCCTGGCATCTCTCGGTGCATGTAGGCAGGCTTGTGAGCTAGCAAGTTACTGCACAGGGACGTGCAGCCTTAAGGAGAGTGGATTGTAAGGTCCCGGAGTCTCACATCGGGAATGGAGAGGGAGTTCTTAGGCTATAAAAGTAAAAATCTAGACCTTTATATAGTATTGAGGCCTTTTCCCGAATGGTGAAATCACTAGTAGAACTCCCCAGTTAAGCGTGCTTGTGTTGGAGTAGTTATGAGATTGGTGACCCACTCGGAAAAATAAATCCGTGCGGGCGTGGCCCAAAACGGACAATATTGATGACATGTGAAGTGTTGGGGCATTACAATACTAATTTTCAAAAACAGTTTAAAAATATATTGAGGTTGTATGGCTCAACTTTAAATTATTTCATATTCAATTGAATATATAAATTGTTTCAAATTTGGAGAAGTTACACATTATTTTGATTATCACTCTCATTTATTGTTTGATTTTGTTCAAACTTTTTTCTAGGGTTTAGGATTTCAAAATAATAAGAAAACAATGATGTTGATGATAATGGTAAGTTTTTGTAGGGTGGATTAAAATTTTAGAGTGAGGAAGAAGAAGAAGAAAAGAAAATAACTTCCATCTCTTGGGGAAGAAGATGTAGAGATTTGAATAGGAATAATTGATTAGGGTATACCATGAGAAAAATATATATTTTATTTTAGGGTTTAATATGTATTGTCCTTATTAGTAAATTCACATTAGAGTATAATACGAATTAAAATTTATGAATTTGAATTGGGTGTACTGAGATATTTTTGGGATTCAAATAGAATTCCCCTTGCTAAGGGGGTAGGTATTTTGAATAACTAAAATAAAAATGCTAACAAGTGTTCCATGGGCATTGTTTTAACGTTGAGAAATGTGTAAAAAAATCTCTTGAAAATATGTAAAAATGATTAAAAAAAATATATATTGATTTCAGTAAAAGTGTACTGTGATCCACAAATATTTTGTCTTTTGCTTGTACCCTATGTGTTTGATTGGAGGATTAAGGGGTGGGATTGGATTATAATCTATTGGAAGTGGATAATTCGACGTTTGTTTTTTATTTAGTTCGCTGAATATGAAGTCCGGCTGAACTCCTTATCTCCCATATGTGGGATTAAACAATCCTAGAGGGGGTTGAGATTATTTCCATGAGATTGGTATCTAATGGATTAATATATGAAATGTCCATTTTACCCTCATACTATTATTTAGTAAACAATTGGAAAAGGGTAAAAAAGTCTTTTGAACATTTATAAATTATTTTTTTAGTGTTGTTAATTTAAAAGTATATATTAAATAAAAAATAAAAAAATATAAATTATAAATTTAATTTAATTAAAAATAATAAATTAAAAATTATGGCTTTATAAATTAATTTTTTGTAGTGTTGTTAATTTAAAATTATATATTAAATAAAAAATATAAATTATAAATTATAAATTTAATTTAATTAAAAATAATAAATTAAAAATTATGGCCTTATAAATTAAATTACAAGGGTAAAATAGTCTTTTGAACCTTTATCCTTATCTAGTCCGTCCAACCAAATATTGGATTTACTAAAAATAGTCTTTTCCAAACATTTAATCTCATGAGAAAACAAACACGGAATACACATCCAATCCAACCAAATAGTCCGGGAGATTCACAGTCTCAGGATTCAAGTCCGATGGATTCTAATCCCCCCTTATCAAGTTTGTCTAATCAAACACGGAATAGGAGAGGACTGGACACTGTTTGGATTGTAATCCGATGAAAGCCCTTTATCCGGCGTTTGTTTTTTTTTTTAGTTCACCGAACATAGAGTCCAGCCGGACTCCATATCCTTCATATGAGGGACTATTGTATCTTGGGGGATGGGATTATTTTCATGGGATAATTTACTATTGCGATTAGGTGGTGAAATGACTATTTTGACCGTCTATTATTTAATTATGTATTATATTTAGTAAAATTTAATAAAATTTAAATGTCTCAATTTAAAGATAAAATAATTTTATTTAACTTTTTATTGATGTTTTATTATTTATTTTTTAAATAATTTTTTATAGATATTTTATTGATGTTTTATTTTAAAATTTTGTTTGGATTTTATTTAATTTCATTATTTAAATTTTAAGAGATGTTTTATTTAATTTCATTATTTAATTATTATTATTTTTAAAAATAATTTTATTTAAAATTTTAATTAAAAAATAACATATATATTTATTGATATTTTATTTATTTAACTTTTTAAAAATAAATTTATTTAATTGTGTAAAAAATAAAATAAAATAAATTTTTATTTAATCTAGCTAAAAATAATTAAAATATTAAAGATATGTTTAATATTTCTATTATTTAGTAAACAATTGAAAAAGGATAAAATAGTTTTTTGCTTATTTATCATATCCAGTCCATCCAACCAAATAATTGATTCACTAAAAATAGTCATTTACAGACATTTAATCTCATGAGAAAACAAACACGGGATACATATCTAATCTAACCAAATAGTCCGAGGGATTCACAGTCCCAAGATTCAAATATGATGGATTTTAATTCCCCCTTATTCAGTCCGTCCAATCAAATATACCCCAAGGAGGGCGACTATTTACTGTGCGGATTGTAATCCATTGAAAGCATCCAATCTGGCGTTTATTTTTTTTTTAGTCCGCTGCACATGGAGTCTGACCAGACTCCTTATCCCCCATATGAGGGATTAAACTATCCAGGGAGGAGGGACGTGAGAAAATTTTTATGGGATTATTTACTATTGGGATTAGGTGATGAAATGACCATTTTGAACCTCTACTATTTAATTATGTATTATATTTAGTAAAATTCAATAAAATTCAAATGTCTCAATTTAAAAATAAAATAATTTTATTTAACTTTTTATTGATGTTTTATTTATTTAATTTGTTATAAATATTTTATTGATGTTTTATTTTAAAATTTCGTTAACATTTTATTTAATTTCATTATTTAAATTTTAATAGATGTTTTATTTAATTTTATTATTTTATTAAATTTTAATTAAAAAATAACATATATTTTTATTGATATTTTGTTTACTTAATTTTCAGAAAATAAATTTATTTAATTGTGTAAAAATGAAATAAAATAAATTTTTATTTAATCTAGCTAAAAATTATTAAGATATTAAAGATATGTTTAATATTGCTATTACTTAATAAACAATTGAAAAAGGGTAATATAGTTTTGTGCTCATTTATCCTATCTAGTCTATCCAACCAAACGTTAGATTCATTAAAAATAGTCATTTCCAAACATTATGTGTTAATAGTTATGAGATATGAGATGTTGGTTATGATCAAAGTGGTGTGTTTATGAGTAAAAGGGTTGTTAGTTATGAGATATGTGACTAGTAGTTATGAGATATGTGATGTTGGTTATTATTCAAAGGGGTTGATTATGAGATGTGGTTCGATTCATGTGGGTAATAGTTATGAGATATGTGATCAATAGTTATGAGATATGTAATATTGATTATGATCAAAGTGGTGTGGTTATGAGCAAAAGGGTGTTAGTTATGAGATATGTGACTAGTGGTTATGAAATATGTGATGTTGGTTATGAAAAAAAATGTGTTGATTATAAGATATATGACAAGTGGTTACGAGATATGTGATGTTGGTTATGACTCAAAGGGTTGGTTATGAGATGTGATTATGGTTATAAAATATGTTATATTAGTTATGAATAAAATGGTATTGATTATGAGATGTGGTCGTGAAATATATGATATTAGTTATGAACAAAATGGTATTAGTTATGAGATGTGGTTATGACTAAGTTATGATCAATTTGATTATAGTTATGAAGAAATATGATTTTAACTCATAACTATAAAAAGTGACCTATTTAGCAGATCACTTTTAATGATGTGGCTCAATTTTAGCCATTAATTTTTTATATTCTATATATTTTTTAACAAAATATAATATAGACTTTCCCATGTTTCAAATCTAACATTTTTAGGAGGCATAATTAAAAGTGGAAATATTAAATTGAATTTCTGGTATATAGACTTTCCCATGTTTCAAATAAAATAAGATTTTGATGAATTCCTAATTCCAGATATGGATAGTAGTCTACTGTTCGGACTCGTTGGTCTTACCGAAGGTCTTGTTTCGAAAAAATTTCAACCCTTAACAAAATAAAAGATAAACTACATTTTGATTGTATCTTCACAAAATAAGTATAGACTCATAAAATATTTAAAATTTTAATTATTAATATTTATAAAATTTATCACTTTATCTCAATTTTTTCAAACTTATATTAAATTATAATTTCTTCATAACTGTTATATAAACATATAATCGTACTAAGTATAATTAATATTCCCCATCAAAAAAAGTACATAAATATTAAAAATAAAAAAGAAGAAGAATTCTCCTAATACTAACAATATTATTAAAATTACAAAAGATCAAATGTAATTGGTTATAAAAACACAAGGCCCTGGCTTCTCTTTAATTTGAAATCGGATTGGAGTGTGCTGTTGGGTTTTGTGGGCCAACCATGATGCTTACATCAATGATTCGAATCGTTCAATATTTATGATTCGTCAAGTACTTCATTTTTGTTAAAAATTACGTTGATCAGATACTGATAGACACTACAAATTTGTGTTAATGGTAACTATGATTTTAAAAATAATTTGTTGACACAAATGTGATTTGATTGAGTGACTATTAATATTCGATCAGCATGATTTTTTATAAAATCTTAAATATTGAATGATTCGAATTATAGATATGGGCTCCATGGTGGGCATACATAGGCCCAACAGGATGCCCAGTTGGGTCTAACTAGAGAGAAATATTGTCCATAAAATATGTAACGCCCTCAAAAAAATGATATTAAACCAACAATATTAACATACTATGATATATAAAAGGTCCACGTCCTTCCATTCATCAGAGTGCTATTACAAAAGGTATTACATGTTAACAACAAAAGCAAACGCCCTCTACTAAGCATACTTTCCAAGTTACCACTTGGTTACAGGAAAGTAGAGTGCTAACTCTTTTACACATTAAGCCCTAGGCTTGAATTTACATGTAACACAGCAAAAGGAAAAACAACCAAAAAGTCCGTCCGCCACTAGCCTCCCAAGCTAAGTCCTTGGAGGTGGCATGCTACCAGTACCTGAAAATGATGTTCCCATATAGGTGAGCCACAAAGAGAAATATACTAAACCATTATAAATAATGACTAAAAGATTAACAATTGATAGATGGTCAATTCTTTTACATTCCTTCATCACTTCAACAAATATAAACAAAACAAATTACATTCATACTTTCCATGACAAGCATACATGCTCGCTAATATATTTCTAGATAAGCATACATGCTCTATCTACTGAGTTCATCCCTATCTCCTCCCAAGAACATCCGGTTTAGAGGTCCATCCCCTATCTTCCCTAAACCGTGAGTACATCCCCTATCTCCTCCAACACAACACAATGCATATATATAACAATTATACACATCACATATCAATACATAAAATCAATGTATTCTTTCCATCGTCATAACCCATGACCCAATTCTATTTCAATTCCTCATTTTCCACAATTAACTATTCACATTAATTAATCAATGTAATTAGGACGTTTCCATAATTAACATTACAACCCTTAGGTTCCAATTTCACTAATGTTTCAACATTAATTCCATGTTTCTATACCAAACATGCTTCTAGGTTTATTATAGACAAAACCCCAAACTTTTATAAAATTACACAATGGCCCAAAGTTTTCCAAAATTACACAACAACTACCAACATATCAAAATGCTAAAATTCAAAGACAAAATCCATAAAGAGGAGTAGGATATCCCTACCTCAAAGTTTGAGCTCAAAAGGAGATGAAGACCCAACACCCAACTTGCTCCAAAACCGAATATTTTCAGATTATATCGAAGCCCAAGTCACCCTCTACCCTTTTAACAAAGCACATAGGGAAGATTCACCCTCTAGGGAGATGATTTCTTAGAGAGAAGGCAAGTCTAGAGAGAGAGGCTCTCAGATTTAGGGTTCTAAAAAGTAAAAGCTTCAAAAAAGTGAAGTTTAGATCGCCGTCGCGAATCGATATAACAGCTCGCTCGGCGAAGACTTGGTCGCCGAGCGACTGCACGTAAAACCGTAGCTCGAGCCAAGAAGGTCTCGCCGAGCCAACATCCTAGAAACTCGCCGGCGAAGAAAAGCTCGCCGAGCAGAGCTCGACCCTTCAGTTCTGCAACTAGACGCACGCTCGAGGAACGACCCGCTCCCTCGAGCCAAGACCGAACCAGATCGCTGGCGAAGAATCACCGCCGAGCGAAATCATGGTGTTCGAGTCCAGCCAGACCGATCGCTGCCGCTCAGCGAAGCCGCCTGCTCGACCCACGACACAAAACTCAACGCCGCTCGGCGACCAACTCGCTCGGCGAAGGACAAAAATTTGGCAAGAACCCTTCGCTCCCGAACACAATCAACCTGAAACAAACCTCTCCAACACCTCCTATAACTCAAAAACAATATATGAAAGGTCGTAAGCAGGACAACAATCCACTACCAACATCCACGGACACACGTCCGATCACTATACAACAGGTAAACCCGGATCGCTATAACCTCCTTAAAGAATTTCGTCCCTAAATTAAAACAAGTTTTTGAAAAACAAGCCTTTTCTCCATTTTAAACAATGTCATAACACAACATTTAACAATTACCCATTACGGTCATCCATCTCCTATTAAGAGACATTTCTCAACATGTACATTTCAACATGCAATTTCCTTCCATTTCAACCATTTCCCACATATATGGTTTACAATTTATATCATAAGCAATAATCATGATACAATTTTATTTCTATAATATAGCCAACATATGCAATATTATAATCAACTCCCATAACAAGGCAAGCTCTACAACATTTACATTAACCAAAACATACATCATGTTTTACAACTTAAGACATTTCAAATGTTCTTAAAGTTCATTACAATTACAAAATTGCAACACTTGATTACACATCAACAAATAAGTCCGGATATTTCTCACGGACTCCCAACTCACGTTCCCAAGTGGCCTCCTCCACTCCGTGATGTCTCCACAAAACCTTAACCAAAGGGATGGTCTTACCACGCAGGACTTGATCCCGCCTATCCAAGACCTGAACTGGTCTCTCCTCATACGAGGCATCTTCATCTACCTCTAAGTCGGTCCAATCCAACACGTGTGATGGATCCGGCTCATACTTCCGAAGCATACTCACATGAAACACGTCATGAACTCCGGACAATTGTGGCGGCAAAGCTAAACGGTAAGCAACCTCGCCAATCCTCTCAAGGATCTCAAAAGGACCAATAAACCGAGGGGATAACTTCCCACTCTTCCCAAATCTCAACAAACCCCGCCTAGGTGATATCTTCAGAAAGACGTGATCACCCACCTCAAACTCCAACGGTCTCCTCCTACGGTCAGCATAGGACTTCTGACGACTCTGGGCTGTAACAAGCCTCCTACGGATAAGCTCAACTTTCTCCGTCGTCTCCCTAACCAACTCGGGACCCAACAAAGGTGTGTCACCCACCTCGCCCAACAAACCGAGATTCCTACAAGGTCGGCCATACAAGGCCTCAAACGGTGCCATACCGATACTAGATCAAATGTTATTGTAGGCAAACTCCACCAGTGTAAGTGCCTCTCCATGTCCCATCAAATCAAGGACACAACCTCAAGCATATCCTCAAGGATCTGAATGGTACGCCGGATCGCCCATCACCGAGGATGATAAGTCAGATTAAAGGTCACTTAGTACCTAAAGCACTCGCAAACTCGCCACAACCTAGCAAAGAAACGAGGATCTCTATCTCGAGACGATCGTCACGGGACCCCTGCAATCTCACTATGTCCCGAACATACAAGTCGGCAAGATGATCTATCGAATCTCTCACGCAGCATTGGAATGAAATGCGCCGACTTGGTCAACCGGTCTACAACCACCCAAATAGTGTCACTACCCCGCTAAGTCTTCGGAAGACCTACAACGAAGTCCATGGTGACATGCTCCCACTTCCACTCGGCAATAGGCAAGGGTTGTAACAAACCCGCTGGCCTCTGATGCTCGGCCTTCACTTGCTGACAAGTAAGGCACTTAGACACGAAGACTGCCACATCTCTCTTCATACCCCGCCACCAAAACTGACGACCCAAATCCCGATACATCTTAGTACCTCCCGGATGCACCGCAAGGCGCGAATGATGGAACTCTCGGAGTACCTCCTCTCGACAGGACTCCGGCACAAACAGACGGTCTCGGTATCTCAAACTCAGGTCGGGATACGCCGTCAAACCCTTCTCAACTTCCCCACTGGAGATCTTCTCTCTGAGGGATTCTACCTCAAGGTCACCTCTCTGTGCTTCTAACACTCGAGTCACAAGTGTAGGTTGCGCAACAACAGAAAACAAGGCCGCAGCCTCAACGGATTCGCCCAGAAGCAAGTCAAACTCGCCAAGTGCCCCCAACATCTCCCACTCTCGGATGGCTACACAAGCTACATCACTAATGGATTTCCTACTAAGAGCATCGGCCACAACATTGGCCTTCCCTGGGTGATAATGCAACTCGAAGTCGTAATCTTCTATAAACTCCATCCACCTCCTCTGCCTCAAGTTCAAGTCTTTCTGTGAAAACAGATACTTCAGACTTTTATGATCCGAGAACACCTCGAATCTCTCACCATAAAGGTAGTGCCTCCAGATTTTCAAGGCAAAGATCACAGCCGCCAACTCTAGGTCGTGTGTAGGGTAATTCTTCTCGTGTATTTTTAGCTGACGTGAGCCATAAGCTACCACTTTCCCTCCCTGCATCAACACACAACCCAAACCCTCTCGTGAGGCATCACAATAGACTGCATAACCCAACCCTCTCCTAATAATCAAGACCGAGCGGTGGTCAATCTAACTTTCAACTCTCAAACGACTTTTCACAAGTCTCACTCCATACAAATTTGACTCTGGCGAGTCAACCTAGTCAATGGCTAACCCGAGAAATCTTTCACAAATCGACGGTAGTACCCAGCTAATCCCGTAAAATCTGGATCTCAAACACACTCTTAAGGTCAGGCCTTGCAGCCTTCGGCCTTGGATGTATCAACAGACACCCCTTCCCGGAAACTACATGGCCTAAGAACTTGACTTCTCTTAGCGAACTCGCACTTCCCAAACTTGGCATACGACCTATGGGCTCTAAGCAATTCAAGCACCACTCTCAAGTGTTCCTCGTGCTCTTGCTCACGGGTGAATAGATAAGAATATCATCCACAAAAACGACCACAAAACGATCCAAGAATTCCCGGAAAATCCGGTTCATCAAGTCCATAAAGACTGTCGGTGCGTTGGTAAGCCCAAATGGCATCACCAGAAACTCATAATGGCCATACCGCGTACGGAATGCCGTCTTCGGAATATCCTCCTCTCTGACCCTCAACTGGTGGTAACCCGATCTCAAGTCTATCTTAGAGAAACAACGGAACCCTTCAACTGGTCAAACAAGTCATCTATACGGGCATAGGGTACTTATTCTTATCAGAGTCTGATTCAACTTCCTAGAATCGATACACAACCTCAAGGCACCATCTTTCTTTTTAGCAAAGAGGGCGGTGCTCTACGGCGATACACTAGGGCGAACGAAGCCCTTATCTAGCAATTCTTGAGTGAACTTTCAACTCAATCAACTCTGCTGGGCAAAACGATAAGGTGCCATAGAAATCGGCCGTCTTGCACTAAATCAATAGAGAACTCGTCTCTCGGTGGGGTGGCAAATCAATAAGATCCTCTGAAAGACATCTGCGTATTCACAAACTACCCTTAGCAACTCAATCTGGTCTCATCACACTCACCATTCTCAAAACTAGCAAGTAAACTACTAAGCTCATTCCGCCATGACCGCACCCTGCGGGCACAATACTACCAACCCGGTCTCCTAAAAGTGGAAAAACTCCCGCTCAGCATGAGGTAACCCTCTGGCGGTAGCAATCAATAACCGCCGGTATGACGTTAACCTATCCATACCCAAAATAACATCAAAGCCCTTCATGGGCATAACTACAAATGGAAAAGGAAGTCGATGATCGCCACCTCTATATCACAACCTCTACATCCGTGTCTCAAAATTAACTCACCCCCAATAGGTGACACAACGCAAATAGGAGATGCTAAAAGTGCTAACTCCAGTTCCAACACACAGATGCAAATGCAGCAGATACAAAAGAATGAGATGCACCCGTGTCAATCAACACTCTAGCAACGAATTGCAAAACAAAAAGGTACCTCTCACTACTGATGGAGCCGGTACTAGGTCCTGTGATAAAGATACACGCGCCTGAGGCCCTCGATCTACTGCCGCCTCTCAGAGCATAGGATCGACTTTATCTTTGGATTGGCCCTCGAGGCTGCCTGACAGATCATGGCTGAAATCCCTGCGTCTGTCTAGAACCAGACGCCTCTGGTGGCACTCAACCGTGGGCAATACCTCTTCATGTGCCCGGCTGCCACACCGTAACACGACACGGGCCGCCCCCGCCCGAACTCGACTCTCTGGTCTCTGGGCAAGCAAAGCCTTGTGACCCGGTGGCCACACTTGTAACAGTGAACTCTCACTGATCGCCCTCCGGAGCCTACACTCGATCGGAAAGTCGACTGGCCAACCACTCTGGGACGGCCGAGGGTTATAACCCTTCGCCTCCTACCATCACCCTGTCCTCTTGGCCCCTCTTGGAGCCCCCATGTTTCTCTTCTTCTCCCTCTGCATCATCACTCCATATGAGCCGCAAAGATCCACCAAATGCTGTACTCTCGAATGTAAGGTCCACCAACTTTCAACTTGAGGTCCCACCTCAACTTCCGCTCAAACTCATAGCAACGCTCCTCTGTCGCCACAAGTTCAGTGCAAACTCGACAAGCTAGTAAATGTAGCCTCAAACTCGGCCACGACAAACCATCCTGCTTAAGCTTGGTAACCGATCCCTTAGTCTCTCTCTAGCCACTGGGGATAAATACCTCTCCTGGAAAGGATTCACAAACGCCTCCCAAGTACCACCCACACGAACTTTCTCATACTTCCACCATTGACCCGCATCTCCTTCACCGAAGGATGCCAAGGTCACTTTCAATGCTCCGTCCTCAATGCCTAGCATTTGACGCTTACTCATCTGTTCTAGCCACTCGTGCGCCTTCAATGGCTCCTTAGGATCCCCAACAAACTCCTCCGGTTAGACCTAAGAACTCCTCTTCAAGAAAGAAGGTCCCGCCTCGGTTGCACGATTTCTGCTCGAGAATACCTAAGGCCCTGCTATCTCTCGGGCCAAGGCACCCATAGCTCTTGACCCACCGGCTCGGCCCACGTTGGCTGACCAACCCTTCTGAATCCGGAATCTCATCCGGTAATGGCACTTCCTGTCTTCTAGGCCTACCACGCCTACCACCTCTTGCTCGTCCTGACATCCTAATAAAGGTAACCCAAAACATTAGCACATTTATAAACGTGCCAAAACTAGACACTCATGTCCTAATACATGGATAACTGTAATTCATTCCACGTAAGCACATAAACACATAAGCACTTACGAATTTCATTTCCGGATGATGACAGTCCCAAGGCGTTACTAGAGTACCGGTTAGAAACAGCATTGATCAAGTGCCTTTCCAACGGGACTCTCAGAAACCCAAAGATCCAGTCAACATCCTAGAAACTAAATCCCATACCCAAATAATCACATAAGCATGTTATCACATAAGCATATATCGATACACCTAAGTCTCTATCGAGCGAGACAAACCCATTGTGATTCTAATCACTTCCCACGTACCCAAGGTATTCGAACCCGGTATGCTCTGATACCAAGTTGTAACGCCCTCAAAAAAATGATATTAAACCAACAATATTAACATACTATGATATATAAAAGGTCCACGTCCTTCCATTCATCAGAGTGCTATTACAAAAGGTATTACATGTTAACAACAAAAGCAAACGCCCTCACAGCTTAAACTTTCAAGTTAACACTTGGTTACAAGAAAGTAGAGTGCTAACCCATTAACACATTAAGACCTAGGCTTGAATTACCATGTAACACTGCAAAAGGAAACACAACCAAAAAAGTCCGTCCGCCACTAGCCACCCAAGCTAAGTCCTTGGAGGTGGCATGCTACCAAGACGAAAATGATGTTCTATATAGGGTGAGCCACGGCCAAAGAGAAATATACTAAACCTTATAAATAATGACTAAAAGATTAACAATTGATAGATGGTCAATTCTTTTACATTCCTTCATCACTTCAACAAATATAAACAAAACAGCTTACATTCATACTTTCCATGACAAGCATACATGCTCGCCAATATATTTCTAGATAAGCATACATGCTCTATCTACGGAGTTCATCCCCCATCTCCTCCCAAGAACATCCGGTTTAGAGGTCCATCCCTATCTTCCCTAAACCGCTGAGTACATCCCCTATCTCCTCCAACACAACACAATGCATATATATAACAATTATACACATCACATATCAATACATAAAATCAATGTATTCTTTCCATCGTCATAACCCATGACCCAATTCTATTTCAATTCCTCATTTTCCACAATTAACTACTCACATTAATTAATCAATGTAATTAGGACGCTTCCATAATTAACATTACAACCCTTAGGTTCCAATTTCACTAATGTTTCAACATTAATTCCATGTTTCTATACCAAACATGCTTCTAGGTTTATTATAGACAAAACCCCAAACTTTTATAAAATTACACAATGGCCCAAAGTTTTCCAAAATTACACAACAACTACCAACATATCAAAATGCTAAAATTCAAAGACAAAATCCATAAAGAGGAGTAGGATATCCCTACCTCAAAGTTTGAGCTCAAAAGGAGATGAAGACCCAACACCCAACTTGCTCCAAAACCGAATATTTTCAGATTATATCGAAGCCCAAGTCACCCTCTACCCTTTTAACAAAGCACATAGGGAAGATTCACCCTCTAGGGAGATGATTTCTTAGAGAGAAGGCAAGTCTAGAGAGAGGCTCTCGATTTAGGGTTCTAAAAAGTAAAAGCTTCAAAAAGTGAAGTTTAGATCACCGTCGCGAATCGATATAAACAGGCTCGCTGAAGCGAAGACTTGGTCGCCGAGCGACTGCATTACGTAAAACCGTAGCTCGAGCCAAGAAGGTCTCGCTCGAGCCAACATCCTAGAAACTCGCCGAGCGAAGAAAAGCTCGCCGAGCCAGAGCTCGACCTTCAGTTCGCAACTAGACGACGCCGAAGCGACGAACCGCCGCCGAGCGAAGATCGAACCAGATCGCTCGGCGAAGAATCACTTCGCCGAGCGAAATCATGGTGTTCAGTCCAGCCAGACGTTAGCCGCTCGAGCGAAGCCGCTCGGGCTCGACCCACCAGACATTAAAACTCAACGCCGCTCGCCGAGCGACTCCTCGCCGAGCGAAGGACAAAAATTCGGCAAGAACCCTTGGCTCCCGAACACAATCAACTCAAACAAACACCGCCAACACATCCTATAATTCAAATACAATATATGAAAGGTCGTAAACAGGACAACAATCCACTACCAACATCCACGGACACACGTCCGGATCACTATACAACAAGGGGTAAACCCGGGATCGCTATAAAATATATATATATATATATTTTTAGTAAGATTGTCAGTAAAAATTTAAATATATAGCATTGCTAAAAAAAGGAATAAGAGCATCTCCAACACTAATAAGTATTTTACCTATCTAAACAGTACTATAAATTATATATTTTATTTTATCTATCAATTGTTTCATGTTTCTGCTCTAAGCATACTCTTTATTTTAGTTATTCATTCAAATACTATTAACTTTATAGAATGTTACTTGTAACAAAGATGGAGGGAAATGATCATAATGATTAAATATATTTTACCTAACATTTGAAGACTAGCTACATATAATTAGTAAATGTGAGTTGAGTTAAAATACCTAATCATGTGTTTAATATATTAAAAAAAATGAGTTATATTAGACATTTTGACTAAAAAGGTTTCTATTTCTAATGGTAGCTTTTGGTAGAATTTTAGAATTATAATTTGAGAATAGAGTTGTATTTTGAGTTTAATAATTAAATATATTTTACCTAGCCTTTGAAGGCTAGCTACATATAACTAGTAAATGTGAGTTGAATTAAAATACTTAATCATATGTTTAATGTATTAAAATTAAGAAAAAAAAAAGAGTTATATTAGACATTTTGACTAACAAGGATTCCATTTCTAGTGGTAGCTTTTAACAGAGTTTTAGAATTATGATTTGATAATAGGGTTGTATTTTGAGTTTGTGAGTTTTGAAATTATGATTTAAAAAGAGAAAAATTTGTTTGGTTATGAGTTTCGAAAAAAAATTTAAATTGAGTTTTAAATTTTTGATGTGACATATGAAATGAGAAAAATTGTTTGATTATGAGTTTGAAAATAGTTTTTAAAACTTAATTCAAAAACGTATAACTTATAACGAAACACACAACTCAAAACTCTATTGAATATTTTATTCAAAACACATAATCAAATTCTTTTTAACATTCAATTCAAAAAAAAAAAAAAATTTGTCATTTTGGTCTAAAAAAATAATTTTTATATTTAAAAAATATTTAAAATAAATATTTTTTTTTCCAAATAACAAGTGGCAATTGGCGATTGGTAATTGCAAAAAAAAAAAATTATATTATTCCGATCAACCGACCAAACGTCCAAGAAACATCCGAAAAGATAACCAAATAAACTCAAAATTCAAAAATTCTCAACTTTTTACAATGGAGAAAAAAAATAATAATAATCAAACTAAAAAGAAAAATATATGATAAAACCATATTTCCAAAACTCCAACCACATTTCCAAAACTCCATCCACACAATACATGGAATGGAGGGGTGAAATTATATGATTATAAAATCTCTCACTAAAAAGAGAAATATATTTTAAAATATATGGTAAAACCACATTTCCAAAACTCCAACCACATTTCCAAAACTCCATCCACACAATACATGGAATGGAGGGGTGAAATTATATGATTATAAAATCTCTCTCCTCTGTCTGTCCCCCTCCCCAAAAAAAAAAAATCTCAAAGTCTTACTCTATTCCATTGATAACAACCACAGCCCCTCCGTTCAAAGAAAAAACCAGTGTCCCTAGTGTACTCATTACAGGAGAAACCAGAGAGAGAGAGTTATAAGGAAATGGAAGTGGGTAGAAGAAAGCGCATAACATGGGAGAGCAGAATGAAGAGTGATGAACTCAACGGAGGACTCAAAATCTTCCATGGTGAAGAAGAGAACTCAGAAGAGAGTCGTCCTGAAACCCAGACTGGATTCCAGAGGATTTCTCAAACCCATAATAAATTGCAGAGTTTAGGCAAGTTTTCACTGATGGATGGATTTGATTTCTTTTTTCATTTTTTTGGATGCTACTTCACTATACCTCTCCATTTTCAAGCATTCATTTTGTGATGTTTGTTAAATTTTAACAGTTGATTTGCTTATGTAGAGAGATGTCTCAAAATCAGCATTCGTGTTCGGTATTGGAACATTTATCATAATTGCATCATCTTACACCAAAGATATCAATATCAACTCAGAAATAATACTCCAAGCTCATATGACATAATACAACTACTCTAACCATGCTCATTATCCAATTTTTCTTGCTCATTTTACTCATCCCCTGTTTCAAAACAGAGCACAGAGCTAAAAGCACTCTTTGATGATTTTACAGCTTCATAACTGTGGTTTCTTATCTGGGTCTTGTCTATCTTGCTGTAATCTTCTTATTCAAATCCATTATTTGCAGGTAATTTATTAAATGAAGAACTTTAGATAAATGAAAAAGAGCAAAATAATTGCAAATTGAGTAGGTGCAAGGGAAAACTGTGTCATTTTTGCACAGTTCTCAGTTGCACCAGACACATGTCTCGCTTGCACTCTATTGATTTTCGATTATTTGTCTGTTTCCTATTCATCTGAAACTCCCTTTATTCTTTTTTATTTTTATGGGAAGTTCATTTACCACATAGGAGTTAATTAAAGACTTGTTTGATGGTTTCTTTTTTTCTTTTTTTTTTGGCTATAATTTTGGAAAAAAATAACAGGGGAGATATAGGAGGAGATGATACAAACCAAGACTACGTTGTTGGGGAAGGAGAGGCAGTATGGTTAGTAAAAATGATTCTTCCTTATTTGAATGAGTTTCTTCTAAAGTTTAGAGCCTTTTTTTGTGGAGATCCTGCCACTACAATGAAGGTGAGTTTCATTTCACTCATTTTCTATAGTTTATCGAGTAACAATGCTACGTACTCAGAAAAAATATCAAAATAATGTTTAAAATTTGAATCTACAGTATAGATTTAAACTTGATCCTGTATATTACTTTCGAAGTGAATTTGATCTACTCAATAGGAATTTTAGGCAACTCTTTTTTCCTTTTCTATAGTATAGATCTCCAGTATTCTTTCTTCTTGTTGTTTTATTGTTTTTAAATGTGACCTTGTCAGTTGGCAATCATGCTGATTGTTTTGGCGAGGTTTGGCAGCACCATAACTATTTGGAAGATGGCCAAATTGGGTGAGTTATGATTTCATTTGAATTTTCAAAATGGAGATTGTTATTTACACCCCTCACTGGCTATTCACACTCCATATTGTGTTTTGGTTAAGAACAAAATTTGAAGGATAGAAAACAATAGAGTATGAATAGTAATTTTCTTAAAAATTTGGGTGCTAAATTTGTTGACTAATCTTTTTTATTCATCATTTTAGTGGAGTTAAAAGTCTATTTTGCCTTGGCCCAGTGGCAATATAGGTGTTACATTGGAGTCTCATCAATTATAAATAAAATTGTAAGATGTGTTTGTATTACGAATTTGGAATGAGATTTGGAAAAAAAAAAAAAAAAAAAAAGATGTAAAAGAAATTTTAATGAAGTGTAAGTTAAATTTTTGCTTAATGTTTTTTTTTTTTTTTTTTTTTCAAATTCCTGATCTGGAGACGGTGTAAACTAATTAAGTTGAATAGTAGTGTTTAAATTGTTGTTCAAAAAAAAGATTGTTCAAGCTTAATTTAAAATTTTAACGAATTAATTTCAAAATGTGCAAATTTAACTTGTTTATCTTTCGATAAAATCTCAAACGATATTTAGTCGAATTGAATTTGAATGTATAAATGTGCAAATTTAATTATTTCTTTTACAATGTATATAAATTTATTGACTCGATATAAAAAAAGTAACATTTTCAAAATATGTTTATCTTTGCAAAATAAATTAGGTTAAAAAAAGCTTAAATCATTTTACAATTCTCACTATCAAAGAAATAATCATTGTGTTTGGTTTTAATTTTTTAGATTTAATTTTTTGAAAATTGAATTTTTAATTTTTTTTATTTTAGTGAAAATTTTTAAAATTTTAAACAATTTTTTTATTTTTTTAAATGCACTTTATTTAGATGTATCTAAAAAATAAAATATTTATAAATAAATATTTTAAAAAATCAATAAATACACAAGAATATTGTAATGACTCGGATCTTGATTCACTTTGGATTGATGAAAAGTGGTGCCCGTCACCTTAAAACTTGTACGGTTGTTGGACTCTTGATATTGATGGGTTGACGAGTGGACTTTAAATATTATAATTGAGGACCTTGGGTGAGGTTTGGAACCTTAATTGAAGTTTTAACAAGGTATTTGGATAAGATTAGATAAAAAGCCCCAAGTTTGGAGTTTGAGTTTTTGACCAGCCGTCACTCTTTTGCTCTTTTCTCCTTCCATACTTTGAATTTGGGTGTGAGGTTAGAACCATTGGAAAGCTTATTTCCGGGGCTTCAATTTAGACACAAGAACGACCTAAAACGGAGTCCGTATGAAAAAGTTATACATGTTCGAAGTTTTGAAATCTGTGCTGGGAGCAGGTACGCTCGAGCGGGAATATGGACGCTCGGGCGGGAATAGCAGGACAGCAGCTCAAAAACGTGTTTTTTGATCATTTCTTGCATTTTCTTTTCCTCTCTTCTTCTCCCCTCCTACATGTCCGAAACCCTAGCCCCCAAAACCTTGATTTGCTCTACTTTGATCAACAATCCACCATGGTTCTTGCATCAAGAATGGAGAACAAGAGAAGATCAACACTTTCAACCGATTGGAATTTGGGATTTCGAAGGATTCTTCTCAAAGCTTGCTTTTCTTGCTTGGTTCTTGAGGTAGGGGTCCTAGTTCTCCTTCAATGCTTACATTAATAGATAGATTTGTAGTATTTTGGAGTATATAAATGCAAAATCTACATTTTGAGCATATAGAATTATATTATGGAAATTTGGGGGATTTCGGATTTGACGAGTTTGGGTTGTTATTGTTGGGTTTAGATTATGGATTAGGAACCTAGGATGTATAATCAAGGGGAAAATTGGAAGAAGAAAATAATGGGTTAAGAAGTTGGAATTTTTCTTGAAATTTCTAGATTATCTAGAAACCCTAGGTTGATTTATGAGGATAATCAATTATTTGGCCCAAATTGAAAGTAGAATCATGAAATTTGTAGGTTGAATTACATGTGTACAAGTTTAATTGGAATTTGGTTATATTTGAAAACTTGTTGTTGATTTAAGAAAAAGAGTGCTTTTCAAAGTGGGTTTACTAGAAATTTGGGGGTTTTTGGAACTATGTTGATGAAAGGGAGATGTTTTGGTGAAATCTTGTCAAATATTTGAAGATGGATGGTTTTGGTGAGAAACCTAGAAATTTGGAATTTTTAAAAGAGAAGTTAAAAATCCATAGTTGATATTGCTATATTTATTTTAAATGCTAAAATAAATGATGTTTGGAAAATTTCTTGTTTATATTTTATAAATGTTAAATTTTGAAGAAGTATGAGAATTGTTACTCACTTTGGAAATTGTTATTTGAAAGTATTAATATAGTCTTGAAGTGACTAAGTTGTGGGAAATGTTTGAAAGGTGGGAATTATGCTATCCCTTGGATTAATTGAAATAAATGTATATTTATTCATCTTGTGAAATTGCATAGAAAGGAGAAATGGGAATTTTGATCACAATGGTAGTATTGTGTGGAAGAATTGGAAATGGAAGAATTGTTGCATTGTATTGTTATGGTTGCATTGTCATATCAAATCATTTGATTACATTAAACTTTGAAAGTTGATTTGAAAACTTGCATTGAAAAAGAATGTTGAGAAATGAGTTTTCATGAAATGGTTTTTGGGTAAATACGGTGGTAAGTCTTGACAGGTCGTGTGGATTATGGGTGTCGAGCATTCCAGCTTGTGACTGGTAAAAATGACGGAATGGGTGTCGAGCCTTCCAGCTTGTAACTGGTAAAAATGACGGAATGGGTGTCGAGCCTTCTAGCTTATGACTGGTAAAAATGACAAAGAATGGGTGTCGAGCTCTCCAGATGATACTGGTAAAAATGACAAATTGGTAGTACTTGTATAGTCTACTTGCAGACACTGACCTAGGGATTACCAAAGTTGTATTTACCGCCCTTGAAATAAATTGTTAAGTTTTGAACAATTGAAATTGAATCACATGATGACATTGAGAACATGGGGATTTTGAAACAATGCATTGGAACGGATGTTTTTCCTCATTGATTTATCTTGGCATAGCATTGCATTTACATTTACTTTTGTGTTGAGGAAAAAGCATAACTATGTACATACTTTGTGAGAATACTCTACAAAACTTGGAAATTTATTTTAAAAGAATGGTTGGTTTTCGAAAATGGTTTTTGGGAATTCACATCCCGCCGTAGTAAGCCGGCAAAAGGTGGATTGTGTTATGTGTTGAGAGGTAAGTTGAGTTGATGATGTTTTTTTTTGTTGCTTGTGATGAATTTGTGAAATTTCATATTGATGTATAATTTGGTTTAAAGAGGAAATGTGCATGGGCATTATTTGTAAATAATGGGAACCAAAAAAATAGATATAAGGATTATAGATTATGATGATAAACTTAACGAAGTAATTGTGTTAATAAAAGTAAATTGTGAGAGTTGTTCCTTAATTAAATAAAGGATTGGCTTGGAAGGGTTTATTAACATTGTGTTATCTTGAAATGAAACTTTGCGGATGTAATTAACGGGGTGAAATGAGTAGAGGAGAATTGTTGGCGAGTCAAAAAGGAACTTGAACTTGAAATTATGGGGTTTTAAGTTAAAAGTGAAGAGTAGAAAAGAAGAATGGAAGGAAAAGAAGAGTATTAACAATGGAAAATTAATTGAGAAATGTTTGGGAAATTGGTTAATAACATTTAAATGATGTTTTTTCTTAAATATGGTTGTTTCACAAGGATCTTTGGTTTTTCTAAAGTTAAGGGATGATTTTAATGGCTGAAGGTATTTCTTACAAGCGTTTAAATTGTTTTTGAGAAAAAGATACCTTACTTATGATATTTTGAGATTATGAAATGTCACCCTACTATATTGTATCACCCCGCATGCATGATCATTTCTATCTGTGTGTTCATTATTGATTTAGAACTATGAGATTCCTACTGGACATTAGTGCTCACCCCGTCGTTGTTTAATCTTTTTACAGGAAGAAAGTTTGGGTTATTTGATTGAAGATTTATGTAGTTCTTCAGTTCATTGTATAGCTTTTTGAGTAGATGTAAAGGTAGTGGAGTTGTATTTGTAATTATTTATTTGTAGCTTCGCGGCAGAAGCTTGGCATGTATTATTGTTGTTGTAATTATTGAGAGAGGGAGAACATGTATCTTTGTGATTCTATTACTCAAGTGTAATAGATATATGTAAATGTATGATAAAAAAAAAATATGGACCTAAATTTACAGGCTTTGGTAATGTTTTCGAGTAATTAAAATTCGGGGCGTGACAAATATGAAAAATGTATTGAATTTTTTAATTTTTTTTAATATTTTTGGTATTTAGTGAATTTTTTAAATATTTTTTTTACGAATATTGTATTTGTTAAGTGTATTTATGTTACGTGTATTTAAAAATTAAAAAAAAATTATTTTGAATATTTAAAAAAAAAATTAGTGAAAAAAAAGAAAAGAAAAATAAAAAAAAATTCAGTGCGTTTGGTTTCAGTTTTCTAGATTAATTTTTTTGAAAATCAAGTTTTTTGGTTTTCATATTCTTTTGTTTTTAGTGAATATTTTTTAAATTTTAAACATTTTTTTACTTTTTTAGATGCGCCTTAGTTAGATGTATCTATAAGGTAAAAAATTTGTGAAAAAATATTTTAAAAAATTAATAAATACATAAAAATATAAAAATGGTATTGAATTTTTGTATTTTTTTTTATATTTTTGGTATTTAGTGAATTTTTAAAAGATAGTTTTTACAATTTTTTTACTTTTTAGGTGTATTATGTTACGTGTGTCTAAAAAGTAAAAAAATTGTTTAAAATATTAAAAAAAGTCAGTAAAAACAAAAAAATACGGAAAATAAGAAAGTATAACTTTTTAAAAAGTGTTTTTTGAAAAATAAAAACAAGCTTAATTTTTTAAAAAATGAATCTTAAAAATTCAAGTCAAACAAGTTGCATAATTTTACTAATTGGCATGATCTATATTGTGGGATCCATGACAATTGTTAAAAAATTGTTAAAATATTAGTTAATAAAATTTAAATAATTATACAATAACTCCAATTTGAAACACGAGGAATGTGACACAAGTTTAATCCTAATGTAGCATTTTTACATAATTTTACATGATAAATATTTCTTGGGTATCCCATAAATGCTTATTTTTGCCTGATAGTTTTCTCCATTTTTTTCTTGGGAACCAAACAAATCTAACCAAAAAGTTAAAATTTTCTGAGCATTATTTAATTATTTATATTATGGACTGTCGTTTTGCGTTGACTCTGGGTGTGGTGTGAACAGGGTTTTTTGGAGTATTCAGCTTACCAAAGATATGCTCATCCCATTCCACGCTCATCACTGCTTACGGCAATAATACTCTCCACTATGCTTACTCTATTCCATTGATAACAACCACAGCCCCTTCGTTCAAAGAAAAAAAAGAAAAAACTAGTGTCCCTAGTGTACTCATTACAAGAGAAACTAGAGAGAGAGAGTTATAAGGAAATGGAGGTGGGTAGAAGAAAGCGCACAACAAGAAATGGTGTGGTGACAGGTTCTGTTTGGGAGAGTAGAATGAAGAGTGATGAAGTCAAAGGAGGAATCAAAGTCTTCAATGGTGAAGAAGAGAACTCAGAAGAGAGTGGTGACAAAAGTTTGACACCAAAACCATGTCCTATTGGGGTCAGTGGCAAGAGGAAGACATGGAAATCTGAGAATTCTGATGGTCTTGAGAGAAGCCCAATTCAGATTGCAAGGCAAAGATCTGAAATAAACAAGAATTTGGATGTACAATGTAAGGAGTTGAGTGTATCTACTGATGGAATCAAGAAAAACCCAGTTCAGTCAAAGAAATCAAGATCTGAGCAACTAAGTGTGTCTGTTAATGGAATTGAGAGAAGCCCAATTCACAAAATGAAGACAAGATCTGAGGAATCTAAGGAGTTAAATGTGTTTGTTGAAAGAACTGAGAGAAAGCTAAATCAGGTTAGGAAGGCAAAGTCTGAATCCCAGAAGTTAGTAGGTGAATCTGATGATGGAATTGAGAGGAATTTAGTTCAATTGAGGAAAGTGAAGCCAGAGTCCAACAAGGCTTTGGATGAATCCGTAGATACAAAAGAAAAATTGGTTTCAAATAAATCTTTGGATAGTCCAAGCAAAAATTTAGATGGGTTGGGTGATGGAACTGGGAGGAATTCATTTGAATTGAAGGTGGCGAAACCTGAGTCGAACAAGGCTTTTGTTGAGTCTGTTGTGGCAATTGAGAAGAGCCCAGTTGGAATTGCGGAGACTAGATCTGATGAAACTAGAGAGAGAGAGAGAGAGAGTTATAAGGAAATGGAGTTGCGGCAATAGCATACACGCCACCAGGGACCCCTGGTCCACTGCCACCCCTAGGAGCATACGATCATAGATCGACTGAGCGACGGCTCCGGATTGGCCTCGAGGCCTGCATCGAGCTGGCTGAAAACCTGCGTCGCCTTAGAACCAGACGCTCTGAGTGGCACTCAATCAGTAAGAACCTCTTCAGTGCCCAGTTGCCCATCCTGTGATAACAAGACAAGGGCTGCCCCCAAACTCTCGACGTGGTGCACTCAAGAAGATGCAACCTCGACCTCCGCCTTCAAGGCAATCAAGCCTTGTGACCCGCCACACTTGTAACAGTAAACTCTCCCGATTGCCTCTCCGAGCTCGTGACTGCAGACTGGGAAAGTCGACCTAGAAACCCCACCCTGAGACTGCTGAGGGTTATAACCCCTTTGTCTCCTACTATCACCCTGTCCATCCTGACTCCTCTTGGAGCCTTTCTGCCCTTCCTCCTCTTCCTGCATCATAATCTCAGTATGAGCTACAGCCTCAACCAACGCCTATAATTCAAACATAGACCCCCCAATTCTCAACTTGAGGCCGCGCCTCAACTTCTTCTCAAACTCAATGCAACGGCGTTCCTCAGACGCCACCAACTCAGGTGCAAACCTGGACAAACTAGTGAATGAGGCCTCAAACTCAGCCACTGATGAACTGTTCTGCTTGAGCTGGCAGAACTGATCTCTCAATTTCTCCTGAACAGCTGGAGACAAGAACTTCTCCTGAAAAGCGTCAACAAAAGCCTTCCAAGTCCCTCCTATACGACTCTTGGTGAACTTCCACCATCGACCAAGATCCCCTTCACCGAAAGATGCCAAGGTCACCTTCAAGACTCGCCTTCGATGCCTAGCATCTCAAACGCCTTCGTTATGCTCGAGCCATTCATCCGCCTTTAAGCGGCTCTTTTGGATCACCCACATATTCATCCGGATTAGACCTAAGAACTCCTCTTCGAAAAGAAGGTCCTCATCCGCAACAACAACCGAGCTTGATTCTCACCGAGAATGCCTGAGACTCCTGAATGCCCTCGCTATCTCTGCCAGAGAGCGCCCATAGCTCGGCCTTTCATCGCTCGGCCACATTGGCCTGACCAACCCCTTCCTGAAATGCCGGGATCTCATCCGGTAAAGGCATTTCCTGCCTCCTAGGCCTGCCACGCCTTCCACCTCTTCCTCGTCCTGACATCCTAATAAAGGTAACACAGAACGTTAGCACATTTATAAACGTGCCGAAACTAAACACTCGCGTCCTAAAACATGGACCACAATAATTCACTCCACGTAAGCACATAAACACATAAGCACTTACGAACTTCATTTCCGGATAAAGATAGTCCCGAGACGTTACTAGAGTTCCGGTCAGAAACAGCATTGATCAAGTGCCTTTCCAACAAGACTCCTAGAAACCCAAGGATCCAATCAACATCCTAGAAATTTAATCCCATACCCGAATAATCAGATAAGCATGTTATCAATTAAACACATGGCATATGACACTATACTAGGTCTCTATCAAGCGAGACAAACCCATTGTGATTCTAATCACTTCCCACGTACCCAAAGTATTCGAACCCGGTACGCTCTGATACCAAGTTGTAACGCCCTCAAAATAACAACATAAGACCCAACAGTAAAGACATGTATTGATATATATGAAAGTTTCATATCCTTCTATTTATCACAGTTTCATTACAAAAAGTATTACATGTTGATAACAAAAGCAAATGCCCTAAGGGCTTACAGCTTTCCAAGTTAATACTTGGTTACAAAAAGAGAGCACTAGCTCAATTACACCTTAAGCCCTTGGCTTGAATTTACATGTAATACATCAAAAGAAAATAGACGACCAAAAAGTCTGTCAGCCTCAAGCCTTCCAAGCTATGACCTTGGAGGTGGCATGCTACCTGCACCTGAAAATGATGTTCCCATATAGGGTGAGCCACAGCCCAGTAGAAATATACTAAACCAGTTATGAATAATGACTAAAAGATTAACAGTTGATAGATGGTCAACACTTTTACACTCTTTCATAACACATTACAATTCCAAGACTTTCAAGCCTATGTTCAATTAAATCTCCATTTTCATTTAATTCTCAATTCATAATTCATGGCTCAGAACCTGGCCAAACAACTCATATGAGACAATAACTCATATAAACCACTTTCAATTTCATTACTTCCACAGATAAGCACACTAGCTATATCACATTCCCAAGACAAGCATATGAGCTTGGTCAACACATTTCTAGACAAGCATATGAGCTCTATCTACGGAGTCCATCCCCTATCTTCTCCCAAACAACATCCGGTTTAGAGGTACATCCCCTATCTTCCCCTAAACCGTGGAGTACATCCCCTATCTTCTCCAACACAACACAATGCATATAAACAATAATTATACACATCACAAATCAATACATAAAGTTAATGTATTCTTCAACTGTCATACTCAATGACACAATTCAATGATTGGTTTCAGTTTGCCTAATCATCATGCGTTGTCTACAACAATCAAGACTATCCTCCACCGATAGCCCAAAGCAGATATTTCTAAACAGAAAATAAATGCACAAAATGGATATTAAATCAACATTTCCACTTCAATTCCCCCTTTCTCATAATTAATCATATCAATTAATTAATCAATGTAGTTAGGGCATCTTCCATAATTAACATCTCAACCCTTAGGTTCCATTTTCATCAATGTTTCAACATTAATCCCATGTTTTTATACCAAACATGCCTCTAGGTTCATTATAAATAAAACCCCAACTTTTGTAAAATTACACAAAGGCCCAAAGTTTTCTCAAAATTTCCCAACAATTTCCAACACATCAAAATGCTAAAATTCAAAGACAAAATCCATAAAGAGGAGTAGGATATCCCTACCTCAAAGTTTGAGCTCAAAAGGAGATGAAGACCCAACACCCAACTTGCTCCAAAACCAAATATTTTCAGATTAGATCGAAGCACAAGTCACCCTCTATCTTTTTAACAAAGCACTTAGGGGAGATTCACACTCTAGGGAGATGATTTCTTAGAGAGAAGGCAAGTCTAGAGAGAGAGGCTCTCAGATTTAGGGTTTGAAGATATAAAAATTTTGAAAAAGTGAAGTTTAGATCGCTGCTGCGAACTGATATAAATAAGCTCGCTCGAGCGAAGGCTTGGTCGCTCGAGCGACCAGATACAGAAAACTCTAGCTCGAGCCAAGAAGGTCTCGCTCGAGCCAACAACCCAGAAGCTCGCTCGAGCGAAGAAAAGCTCGCTCGAGCCAGGAACTCGACCCTTCAGGTCTGCGACTAGACACACGCTCGAGCGACAAACTGCTCGCTCGAGTGAAGACCGAACCAGATCGCTCGAGCGAAGAAAAGCTCGCTCAAGCCAAAAATCATGGTGTTCAGGTCCAGTACCAGACGCAATCGCTCACTCGAACGAAGCCACTCTGGCTCGACCCACTGCATATTAAAAACTCAACGCCGCCGAGCGACCAACTCGCTCGAGCGAAGGACAAAAATTATGGGCAGCAACCCTTGGTTCCCAAACACAACCAACCTGAAACAAACCTGCCCAACACATCCTATAACTCAAATACAATGTAGAAAAGGATGTAAACAAGACAATGCTCAACTATTAACATCCACGGACACATGTCCGGATCACTGTACAATAAGGGGTAAACCTGGGATCGCTATACCCCTCACTGGCTATTCACACTCCATATTGTGTTTTGGTTAAGAACAAAATTTAAAGGATATAAAGCAAAAGTAGAGTATGAATAGTAATTTTCTTAAAAATTTGGGTGCTAAATTTGTTGACTAATCTTTATTATTCATCATTTTAGTGGAGTTAAAAGTCTATTTTGCCTTGGCCCAGTGGCAATATAGGTGTTACATTGGAGTCTCATCAATTATAAATAAAATTGTAAGGTGTGTTTGTATTACGAATTTGGGATGAGATTTGAAGAAAAAACAAAAAAAAGATGTAAAAGAAATTTTAATGAAGTGTAAGTTAAATTTTTGCTTTTTTTTTTTTTTTTTTTTTCAAATTCCTGATCTGCAGACAGTGTAAACTAATTAAGTTGAATAGTAGTGTTTAAATTGTTGTTCAAAAAAAAGCTTGTTCAAGCTTAATTTAAAATTTTAATGAATGAATTTCAAAATGTGCAAATTTAACTTGTTTATCTTTCGATAAAATCTCAAACGATATTTAGTCGAATTGAATTTGAATGTATAAATGTGCAAATTTAATTATTTCTTTTACAATGTATATAAATTTATTGACTCGATATAAAAAAAAGTAACATTTTCAAAATATGTTTATCTTTGCAAAATAAATTAGGTTAAAAAAAGCTTAAATCATTTTACAATTCTCACTATCAAAGAAATAATGATTGTGTTTGGTTTCAATTTTTTAGATTTAATTTTTTTAAAATTGAATTTTTATTTTTTTTATTTTTAGTGAATATTTTTAAAATTTTAAATAATTTTTTTAATTTTTTAGATGTACCTTACTTAGATGTATTTAAAAAATAAAATATTTATAAATAAATATTTTAAAGAATCAATAAATATACAAGAATATGAAAAATGTATTGAATTTTTAATTTTTTAAAAAGAATTTTTGATATTTACTGAATTTTCTAAATATTTTCTTTTATAAATATTATACTTGTTAAGTGTATTTAGAAATTAAAAAAATTAATTTAGAATATTTTAAAAAATTTAGTAAAAATATGAAATATAAAAAAATTAATTTTTTTAAAAGTGAATTTTAAAAATTCAAATCAAGCAAGCTGAATAATTTTATTAATTGGCATGATCTATTGTGAGATCCAATGACAATTGTTAAAAATTTGTTAAAATATTAGTTAATAAAATTTAAATAATTATACAATAACTCCAATTTGATACACGAGGAATGTGCCACAAGTTTAATCCTAATATAGCATTTTTACATAATTTTACGTGATAAACTTTTCTTGGGTATCCCATAAATGCTTATTTTTGCCTGATAGTTTTCTCCAATTTTTTCTCGGGAACCAAACAGATCTAACCAAAAAGTTAAAATTTTCTGAGCATTAATTATTTATATTATGGACTATCGTTTTGCGCTGACTAGTAGATGTGGTGTGACAACTGGGTGTGGTGTGAATAGGATTTTTTGGAGTATTCAGCGTACCAAAGATATGCTCATCGTATTCCACGCTCATCACTGCTTACGGTAATAACACTCTCCACTATGCTTACTTTTTGTAATTCTCGAGCATTGTTTAGGAAGGGTTGATTTTGAGTAATGAGAGGGATAATGAAGAAAATATTATGAGGATGGTTATGGAAGATTTTTCATTATGAGATTATATATGTAATAAAATATTATATACTAATTAAAAAATGAAAAAATTTTATGAAATATTTTATGATTTTTTTTTTATGAACTCTAATATTATTCGTTGATTTTAACCTAAATTTTTTTTTAAAAAATCATTAAATAAGTAAAAAAAAATTAGTAAATTATATAAAAATGTCAAAGATTTCTTCTTTTTTTTTCTCTATTTCTTTTTTAAATTTTTTCATAAAAAATCAAAAAATCATTTCAAACATACTATTTTTTTTCCTAGTAATTCTAGAGACTTAAAAGATTTATTAAATGTCTCACATGAGTGTAAGACACACATAAGACCCACATGGTATGAATCTTACAACCATGTGAGACATTTGGTAGAATTTTTTTTGATAAATCTTTTGGAAGTCTCTAGCATTTTTCTTTTTTATCTCATATTTTAGTAAAAAATTCAAAAAAAAAATTAAAATAACATGTTTCCAAACGAGATTTTAGAGCTCGTTTGGAAATTAACTATTTAAATTATTTTTTTACTAACATTTTATTAAATACGTATAAAAAAGTAAAAAGAATGATGTGATTGAAAGTCTTGGTTATTTTTGTGCAAAACTTGCTTTCCAAACGGAGGAAGCGAAGCGGTTAGGAAAGAATATTAGATCCCATAATTTTAATCAATTAATAACAAATTATGACACTATTTGAATTTGTCCCACGACTAGTGCATAATTTATTTTTATTTTTTTGGTAAATTACCATAAACCTTCTTAAACTATATAATTAATTTGTCATTTGTCCCTTTGAACTTCAAAATGTAACAGTTAACTACTTTGAATTATCATCATTTTACACTCAATACATTTTGTTAGGATTTTGTCTTGGAATTTTAACGAAATCAATTCATGTGTGAAATACATGATACACTTATTATTTTTTAGAATAATAATATACGTTATTGATTTTTTAAAAGCAATGATACTCTTATCTAATAATTTCATTTGTATTTTGTCTTTTTTATCTTAGTGGTAAAGTGCAAACAGAATCACTAGATAAATACATTATTGCCCTAAAAATTAAATAAATGTGTGATGTGCTTTATATATGATTTGATTTTGTGTAAATCCCTAACAAAATTCTAATAAAAATGATTAATTGTAACAAGATAATATTTTAAGGTGGTTTAACTGTTGAGTTTTGAAGTTTAGAGGAACAAAAAGCAAATTGGTCATAGTTTAAGTTTATTATAATTTGCTCTTTATTTATTTATTACCTTCTTTTTTAGTATTTTTTAAGTGAAGAATGTATAAAATCTCTAAATAAAAATTCATATAATTTGATGTACAATAATTTTAAATGATAAATGTTAATTTTTGATTTGTCAATCATAAAATTTTAACTCTTTCTTAAATCATTGTAGATGGATTTAAAATTATAAATTATAAATTTTTAACATTTGTCAACATGTGTATGATAGTGCAACATTAGAGTATGGTATTGTTTGGTGCAATTTATCTGAGCGGCTTATAATTTTTTTTTATTTATTCTGAGTGTCTATGCTAGATTGTTTAGTATAGTTTTTGCTTATAATTTATTAATAAGAAATAACTTAAATAAGTTTAAAAAAAGACTAATTTCTTTTCTTTTTTTAACTTCTACGTTTTTGCTTATAATTTATTAATAAAAAATAACTTAAATAAATTTTAAAAATTAATTCTTAATTTTTTTTAATTTCGACTTTTTAATTATCAAGTTTTAATTTATAAGTAAACATTAGTATAAACCACACCATTGAATTTATCACAAAGCATTCTATGCTCTACCCCAGTCAGTGTGAGTCAATGTGATATCTAATGGTTGTTTTGAGAAGTTGGTTAAAAGTTAATTCTTTTAATTTTTTTTAAAAATGTGTAAAAAATAAAAAAGTTGATATGTTCCAAAATAAATTAAAAATTGACTTTTGGCTTTTGTGAGACTTACATTATATTGTTTGGTTGTAATTTTTATTATTTAGATTATATTCTAATAGTCATTCTATCAAACAAATTTGACGTATTTTTTAATTCCCAACTAATTACGCAATACATATATATAATTGAGATTATATATTTCCATATTTATCGTAAAATAAATGTGAACAAGAGGTAATTATATATCTCACTAATTTAGATGCATAATTAATCTTACACTAATATCATGGGTTGTTAATCTTTTCATTATTAATTGTGCTAATCAAACATACCCTAAGAATATAGATTTTGTGCGGGGAGCTGTAACATGTCCGCGAGGGACCTCAATGCTACAGTTCGGACTCAATTTGTGTCGGTTCGTAATCTGAACCAAAGAGTCCAAATTCGACAAATCATTTTGAGAAAAAACATATTTTTGTAAAGAAGTGCCAAACATAGACTGCTTTGCCAGATAAAGAGTTGCCACCTAAATATTTTATTTTGGGAAATTTAGGACTCGTTGCCTAAGGCCACGTGTCCGTCATCACCAAAGTTGCCTCGGCTCGGGAGCTTGGGTACAATTGGGGAAGGTCAGCTATGAGCACCCCCTCTCGCCCGATCCAAAGATCGGCCTCTACTAACCGTGATATCTTGTTTTGAAAGCATTATGTGTTCTTGTTCCGGTTATTGGCCTAGAATTACTATGTTATGCGCACAGCAAATAAGTATAGACCGAATCGGCCAAATTGGAACAAAACATTTCATGTCCATTTTTTTAGAAAACGCTTTGGAATTTGCTACTCGCAACTAGGCTAAAAACACGAATTTCAACGAGTTGCCCCAACTCAAACAATCCAACCTTCACCCACAAGCATTCAGGCAGTTTATAACACATAAGCATTTAGCCACATGGTAAGCATGCTGTCATGTTAACATTCACACTCATGCGAGATGCTAAAGCATAAAATACTTACAAAGTTCTCCATGCCAAAACAAGAACATATTAGTGATCATACGTGACCCTAGTTCATGTTAAGTGGCTAATGCATCGCATACAAAATGTCACTAGAGTAGGCTCGGCTAATCTAGGAATGGCATGTGAAATGCTGCAACTAACAAGTACTCAACTTGGAATTGAAATGCAAGTGCAGTTAGCATGATGTACCGAGCCTGGTGCATGCAATACTGATGAATGAATGCAAACATGCGAAGCATAAGTATGCTATTTGAAATATGCCCTAAATCTAACCATTGTAAGCGGTTAAATAAAAGGAAAGAAAGACGTGAGGTTGGAAAACATACACACACTCACACACACTTATTACAATACGCTCTCACACGGAGGGACCGAAAGAATAATACAGATTAACTAACTCGCAAGCTAACCAATATTATAAACCACCTAATTAATTAACACATTAATTAATCTAATTAAGCAGTAAACAGTCTCAGGATGAAGACCCAATGCAGTGCGCGTTCGGTTTTGCTCAGAAATCCACCACCATGCTCAAGTTGCCTCTGTTTTTCCCACTCTGCTTCTCTGATGACAGCCAAAGTCTCAGGGTTGCTTCTCTGAGTGCTGTGGAACACCATCGGCTGAGGGGATTGGCCACCGGCCATGGATAATGGTCACTGACCACAAATTGAGTTATCGGCCACTGATGGAAGGCTGATCGGCACTAAAGATGGCCGGCCGGCCAAATCTTTCTGCAGAATCCTGTTTGACAGCAGTAGAGGACAAAGCAAAGCATGGCAGTGTATTTCAAGCTATGTATACACCAACCACACCCCTTATCATATTTATGACTCAAAGGGACATGATCCTCGATTCTCGGACCACCAATCGCGCATTTCCATGCATGATGGCCCAAAGAATCGAGTGTGCATTTTGATATGGAATGCAATGTACATAATCAAACCAATGGAACTCAACCTCTATCACAATCATTTCAAGAGGCCAAGTATGCATGCAAATGGAATGCAACCTAGACATGGAGGCTAAGTATGCAAAATGAGCATGCAAGGCATGTAACAACTATGCTAGTGGCAAACGTGCGACAACATGTAAAGTGGACTAAGCATAGGAGCAATGCAAAGCAACTTAACCAATGAAATGCATGCCAAATGCATCATGATTTCAAGCAAGCAATAACATGTAATAGGCCAAGTATGCAACAATGTACAAGGCAAGCATGCTATAACACATGAAGGATGGACTTAGACTAATTTAGGCGGTCCTCAAACAAGCCTAAAACAGTGGCCATAAACTATGGAAATGGGGCCAAATGCACATATAAGCATGCATGCAAACATGGTCCATGTACTTAGGCACAAAGAGCAACTCTCAAGCACACTTAAGAGGATGCAAACATGGATGCAAGGCATATATGGAAAGCTCTGAAAATCATGTTAGAAATGGTTTCAAACCAACTAAACAAAAAAAAACCGAGCATGCAACATGGTCCAAAATCCAAGGCTAGCAAGCCAAGAAGCAAGGTAGCTATACAAAGCATGCCATGGTCGACCAAAGCAACCCAAAACAGACTTCAAGCATACCAAAACAAGCATGGAAGCTTCACAAAGCTTAGCCAAAAACATGCTAGAATAAGGGGCTAAACCTAAAACATGTTAAGGCTACAATATGGCATTACAAGACATGTATGCTAAACAAGCAAGGTGTGTCCAAACCAACTAAAAACAGAGGCATATTATGACATAATAAGCATGAAAATCAGCTAAGGCATGGCCAACATACACTTAGACTAGATGCTCCCTCAAGAGGCAAAAAAAGGCCCTTTTCAAGGACAACAAGGAGAGGGGGTGGCCCTCTCCTTCCTAGGACCTTAAGGCACCATCCTCATCACTGAAATCCCTCAAGATTTCAGTGGTGAGGAGGCCCAAACACAATGGTCCCGGAGCTCAACCAAAATGGCACAAAATGGAGCCTTTCAAGGCTTAAGAGGGGTCAAACAACCCCAAAGCTTAAAGAAACCTTAACAAACTATTTAGAGCACTAAAAAATAGAACTTTTATATGTTATACACAAAGCTCAAAAACAGATTCAAGGTAGGAAAAAATGCAATGCAAAAATGGGGAATAAAGGGACAAGTTTCTTACCCTTGTAGACCCTCTTCACCAATGGTGGACCAGCTGGTTCTTCAAGCTCAAACCAGCTTCAAAACTCCAAAAACAACCCTCAAGGGCCTCATCTCCAAGAAAAGGTGTGATGGTGGGTGTTTGTGTGCAAAACTAAGGCAAAAACACTCACAAAACAAAGAGAGAGAGAGAGAGAGAGATATAGAGATGGAGGACATATGAACCCTAACCCTAAAACTCAAAACCCTCAGAAAATTCTGTCTAAATTGTCTAACCTCTAAAAGAGGAAGAAGACCCCCTCTTATAGACAACTTAGTCTTGTAAAGCTTCCAAAGGAAGCTAACAAGAGGGCAATCCCTCCATACACGTGTATGGAGGGAGTGAAAGTGCATGCCAGCTGCAGAAAAATATCTGCAAAAGTAGATGCACAGTAGCCGGTCGACCAAACATGCAATTGACCAAATAAAGATAGCCGGCCGGCCATCTAGAGTGCCGGCCGGCCAAACATTTGGCCGGTGGCAACAAAACACTGCCGGTAGCCTCAAGCCATGGCCGGTGGAGTATGGGGGTGGCCCACAAGCCATTCCCTGCCACTCCAAGGCAAAACACAAGTGTTTGGTGCAAAACCAGGCACGAGACAGTCGAGTCAAGAGATCCTGAGGCAAGGCACGTAGCCGAAACCTCCGGGAACTCAAGACAAACACAAACATGGATGATCACCGAGTGTTCAAGCGGTGACGTCCAAGTCTTGAGGACGGTCAAAAATGGGGTGTCTACAGTTGCCCCTCTTTAACAGAACTCAAAAGTCATAACAATGACGGGAGTGAATGTCAAAGCCCAGAGACGACCCATTTTTGACAAGGCCGAAGATTTAGACAAAGCATGCAAGACAAACAAGATATGCACCCGAAGACAGGGGCAAAATGCAAGACAATGCACAAAGCCGAGCATAACTTATGATCATGCAAAGAAAGCTGTAACGAAGCATAACATGCAACAGTTTTAAGCTAGCATACACCAAACTACACTACAATGCAGAGAGGATGTAAGAGAATTATGCAATTCTCAATACGTCTTACTCGGAGGATACAATACCTGTCCAGTTTGTCTGGTTGCACCAACCTCAAATGAACCGTACATACAATATCGTGCCTGAAAAGAAAGCAAACTTAACAGGTACAATGTTAGCAACATGCATAACATGCAAAATGAATGCAAAATGATATGTCAATATATATAAAACTATGTATAAAAATGCAATGCAATTGAATCATGATCCAATCATGAGCGGTTCAAAACTACACAAATGTCAAATAGATAGATGGAAGTAACAAGTCTGTCTACCATAAAACGATCAACAGAACTATGAGTAATGCAGACGGACACAAGAACGAGTATTGGATGGAATGACATAAGTGGGGAAACAACCCGCTAATGAGAGAACAATAATCCTAATGCTGGATGCAAAAATTACACTACAATGTAATATATAATGGATATGGCATGCAGCCAAAACAAATCTTGCCTAGGAAGGGCATGGACACAAACAAGCCGCGTCTAACATAGAATGGTCGACTGAACTATGCTTCGACGTGAAAAGTATGAGCACATACCAGACCAAGCTCAACATGGAAAGGCGCAAGCCATAGATGGAGGGGATGCAGTGAATACATGCAAGCTACAATGCAATATTTACAATATGCAATGGAATGGATATGATGCAATGGATATGGCACACAGGCCAGACCAAGTCTTGCCTAGGAAAGGCATGGGCACAAACAAGCCGCGTCTAACATAGAACGGTCGACTGAACTATGCTTCGTCATGAAAAGTATGAGCACATACCAAACCAAGCTCAACATGGAAAGGCACAAGCCATAGGCGGAGGTGATGCAGTGAATGCATGCAATCTACAATGCAATATATACAATATGCAATGGAATGGATATGATGCAATGGATATGGCACGCAGGCCAGACCAAGTCTTGCCTAGGAAAGGCATGGGTGCAAACAAGCCGTGTCTAACATAGAACGGTCAACTAAACTATGCTTCGACGTGAAAAATATGAGCACATACCAAACCAGGCTCAACATGGAAAGGTGCTAGCCATGGATGGAGGTGATGCAACAATGCATGCAAGCTACAATGCAAATATTTACAATATGCAATGGAATGGATATTTACAGCGGAAATGCATGACATATGCACTATATTACAATGAAATGCATGACATATGCATGTGTGTTTTTTTTTTTTCTCTTTTTTTGTTTTGTTTTTTGAAATGCATAACATATGCAGTATTTAAAATGATGCATGACATATGCAGTATATTTACAATGATGCATGACATATGCATTATTTTTGTTTTTTTTTTTTTGCTTTTGGAATGCATGCTGCATGGAGTGCGCGACAACGTAAGTCGCTTGAAATGCATGAGCTTTGTTATTTTGAATGCATGATTATGCATGATTTTGACAACGCGCTGTTTTTGAGATGCATGACAATGCATGTACTTGAAATGCGCGGCAACGCGCGGCTTTTGAAATGCATGATGATGCAAATGAACTGTGCACACCAATGCATCGAAGGTCTTGCACCTTCCAAGGATTTAAGGTCTCCTAGACCGTCTGCTGGGGAAATGCATAACAATGCAAACGAACTTAGAATGCGTGACAACGTGTGACTTTGAAATGCATGACAATGCATGTGAGTTTGAAATGCATGACAATGCAACCGAGCGGTTTTAAGGCCTCGCCAGACCGAACGTATTTAAGGTCTCGCCAGACCAAACATTTTTAAGGTCTCGCCAGACCATGCGTGCACAGGGCAGTGTGATGTGCAAAATAGCGTGATGGACTGCATGCCAAATGCAATGAGATGCGCAACGTAGCACAATTGAATGCATGCCACATGCGTATGGGGCAACTTTCGAGTTTTGTAAAAGACAAAAGGATACGAAAAGGATACACCTTGCATGAATTCGAGTGCCACGCACAGAAGACACAGTCCGAGGTCAAAACGGAGGCTGATTAAGCTTCGGAGATGCCATTTCTTGTACTATCTTGAGCAATGAAGGCCCCAAACTACAAATCTAACCCAAACAAGGTTGTAGGAGGCTCACCGGCCACATGGAGAGGCCATCGGCCATCCACCATCCACCAAAAAACATCACCGGCCAAATATTTGGCCGGCCGGCCAAAAATGTAGCCAACCGGCCAAAAATGCCTGATTCGGGACAGTTTTGACTTTTCGCCTTAGGTCGTTTAAAATAGGGCTTCAAACCCTATTTTACTCATATTCCTTAGCTGAAATCTCACTCTCTCTCTCTCTCTAGAGCTTTTTCCTCCTCTCATTCTCCCCTTTTCTTGCGTTTTAGCCCCCGTTTCATCGTCCGATTCGTGATCTCCTTCGCGTTTTGAACATTTTTATCCGATCGAAACTTCATTTCAGTGTTTCCTTTTTGATTTCCACTTCTTGGGATTTGTTTCCCCCAAGTTTTCCTTGATTTTCCCACATTTTCTATACCCCGGCTTTTTCGGCCATTTTCCACTCTCCCGGGGTTGACTTTTCAGTTGACCCTTCGTACTCTAGCCCGGTTTTCCCTCTTCCGGCTATTTTCTTGGGACTCCTCCGGATCATGAGATGGATCCCGGGGTCGAGCTTCTCCCCCTGAGTGTCCGTCTATTCGACCCGGCGACCTACCGGTCGGCGATCCACGTCTTGCCTCTTGACGGTCTTCATCAGTTTCGGAGCTTTGACAGGGCGATGCCTCCAGAGCTTCTCTTGCGTGAGCCTACATCTCATTTGTCCTTTGGCGCTTCCGAGGTAACATTCCTTCCTCTGTTTTACTTTCCGCGACATAGAACAATTAACTGCCGATTGCCATAGCCGATTATGTTCTTCAACTGCTTAGCTCAAATACACTGATGCATCAGATAATCGTAGTTAATTGTGAACTTGAACACTGCGGTGATATCTATTCAAATCGACACGCACATGCATCGCTACTGCTCAATCACTCAAACACACTGACACAGTATACACTGCACACACTGTAGTTTATTGCAATCACACCGGTACCCAATATCTGTTTGAATCTGAAAATATGCACACATGCTGTATTTGTACTGAACCACACAAACACGCTGACACATCACAGGTTGTAGTTCACTGTAAGCACACCGGCACCCAGTACCTATTTGAATCTGAAAAACTTGCACACATGCTATATTTGCCTGAATTCTGAATGCCTTTCAAAACTGGTATATTTAGCATTGCTTCGCAATTGTTTGCTTGAAAACAGGGAGATTCCCATACCGTCCGGGGGGTGTGGGAACATCGCCGCTCATGATTGGTACGTAGAGCTACCCGATGCGGTTCGCCATATCGTGGATCAGGCCGACTTCGGCGCTTTCTGCAGAGGACTATCCAGGCTCACTGCGAGCAGGCCTCTCCTCGCTGCTCTAGCGGAGAGGTGGTGGGACACCACCGACTCGTTTCACCTTTCTGCGACAGGAGACATGACGATGACTCCCTATGATTTCTCGATGCTCACAGGCATCGGGGTAGGGGGTGATCCGATCCCCTTCGACACCGATATAGATGAGTGGACTGCTGCTCAGATATATCTGCTTGGCGAGGTTCCACCTCTCGCCCGTCCAGGCTTCGTTCGTTATTCCTGGTTTGAGGTCCAGTTCAGGGTCCAGCCAGCTCTAGTGGAGGAGGCTCCGATGACTCAGGAGGCTGTGGAGCGATATGCGCGCGGCTTTCTGATGTTCCTGCTGGGGACCACTATTTTCGCCGACCGGGCGAATACCGTGCCCCTCTGTCTGCTCAGCGCCTTAGTGGATGTCACTCAGATCCTGCACTATGACTGGAGTGGTGCTGCTCTGGCCACACTCTACGGATACATGAGCTCAGCTTCCCGTGGCGGCGACATTGTTTCTGGTATCTTGGCGTGCTTGGGAGGTACATTTTTTCGCTTACATTTCGCTTTCTACTCTTTCAGACTCATTAATCGTGCATACACATCTGCGTCCGCTTCACACTGATTGTATACTGTACACACGGCACGCATATACTCTACTTTACACCGACTGTACATTGCTCACACTGTACACTCTACATAATACACTGCCTGCACAATACACGGCTCTGTTATTTCTGCTTTGTCCTGTACTCTACTTTACCTGATAAACATACTGGTATTTACTCTACAGTTATGGGTCTACGCCTACTTTCCCAGGCTAGCCCCAGTGCCAGACACGGAGACTCCTCTCGTCGTCCCGTTCTCACGCCGCTTCGACGGGAGGTGCGTGCAGAGGCCCCGGGAGATGTTTAGCTTCTTCCGCCGCTATTTTGACACCATCACCCCCGCGGAGGTACGTTCGACTTTAGAGTTTATTTAAGCTTCGCTTTTCACTGTATGTTTTCAATAACAGTAGATAACAAACTGTATTTCATTTTCAGATCACCTGGCAGCCTTGGGCTCCGTTGCCAGCGACGATTCGGGATTGATTTGCCGGTGCTGAGAAGACCTCACGTTTCCGGATTCTGCTGGAGGGCGATGCAGCCGGGCTTGGTACCTAAGCGGCGTTTCCTCGCCGGACCCTAGGTTACCGGCAGATAGTCGGTTCACCCTCTTGAGGATATGAGAGGCAAGAGATTCCTTGCGGCGGATGGCCGACTACATGATCGGTGGGGCGATCCGCTTGAGGCATTGGCGATTCTGAAGTATCTTGCAGACGTATATCATGCGGCCTCTGAGCGGTGGCCGTCGGGTTGAGGAAGACGTGGCGTCGGCTAAAGGCGGGGCGATGGAGTAGGAGCGTCGAGGAGAGCCCGGGTCCATGGCAGGGGTGGAGCTCAGAGAGGGCGGGGGGCTGGTTGGCCTACACTGCCCACCTCGCTGACATACAAAGGACAGGGTGGGGCGACCTACCAGATTCCCTTCGCCCCTCCTCCGGCTGATCACAAGTTGGTTGGTTTCCACGACTTGCCTCCGGTATGTACTACTTCATATTGAATCTTGCATAGTCATTTCATTTCATTTCATTTTATTTGATATTCCGCAGAATACTGATGCATCTGATACTTTTTCAGGCTTCCTTCGAGTACACTCAGCAGTCCCTGGAGCTAAATGCCTCCATGATGGGGATGCTACAGTGGACCTTCGACCTCCTGGCCCTTTACAGTATCCCGGTATGTTCTTCTGACCACGGTCTCAAACCATACACATAAACTGCTTCACATAATATGATGCACACCACAACACTTGATAAACTGCTCACGGCATTTGATACATTGTACTCATACATTGCATTTTGCACTGATAAACTGCTCACAGTATTTACACACTGTACCTATACACTGCATTACGCAGCGATAAAGCGCTCACGGTATACACTGCTTTGTACTCATCTGTTGCGCATTCTACGCGATAAAGCTGCTCACGATTCACACCTGCTGTACTCATATGCTACATTCTGCACTGATAAACTGCTCACAGTATACTGATGCATTTGCCTTTCGTACTTTTCAGCCTCCCTTCCAGATTCCCACTGTAGGAGGTGTTCCAGCCAGGCTTGCTGTTCCTGTCGGAGGAGATGGAGAGGGCAGAGTATACCCCCGCACCAAGGCGGGGCGCACTCATGTCGGGAGTAGCTCACGGGCTCCAATCCCTGATGATGATGACGAGGAGTCGGAGGCGAAGGCAGAGGCAGAGTTGTCGGAGGAGGAGACCGGAGACGGCTAGGACTCGGGCTCAGATGACAGTGCCGATGATGCTCCTGGACCTTCACCCAGGAAGAGGACTAGGACGAACTCCCAGGCCTAAGATCCTTTGTCATTGATCCAGATTTTTGCTGTTTTTCTTCTTTTTTGTACTTTTTCCTTTTTGTTGGTAGCTAGGATACTTTGTACTGCCGCGGGCAGATCTTTGTTTTCAAAACTATATACTTGAAAAGATGTTGGAATGAAACAAACTTTTTGTCTAAAAAAGTGTTACATTTGTATATCTCATATATTGCATCGCAATACATCATATTACACCTCAATGTAAATGAAATTGATTTGTTGTCTGAAAATTGAACATTTGCACTGTAATAATCAGATAACTAACCAGTCAATAGCAAAACAACCCAAGCAAACCATTGCCTGATTCTGAACACACAGCCCTTACTCTACTGGGGACTAATCTGCATCTGACCTATAACACAAAGACTTCGGTTCATTACGCACTACGGCAAATCTGAACAAATGACCCGGTCGACAAGATGGAATACAAAGGCGGAATCAGCTGAGACTGAAACACACTCAGATACCCCAAATTTTTCTTTTCTCCTTTTGGTTCTACCTAAACGTAGAGAATGGCACAGCATTCTGAGCATAAACGATCTTTGAAATTGAAAAAAAGGGTTTTTCAACCGGGGTATCGAGCCTACAACTGAACATAGCGAGAAAGACTCAAACAAAAGGTACACGACCTAAACACAACGAGACACGCCCGGAAAAGACCCAAAACGAAAGTTGGGCTAAACAAGACAAAAGACACGACACACGGACGTGTTTAAAAAACGTAAGACCTCAGATGCCGGAAAGCCAGTTCCTCTGGGTATGTTTCCACCCTTCCTCATTTGTGATTCTCACATCACTCGGCCCTCAGGTTTGGTTTTTCTCTCAAAACCCTTTTCTTACTTTTCTCTCGACTTACACCTCTCTATTCTTTATTCTCTCATTTTTCATCCCTCCCCAGGGTGATCGATAGGTGAATAGGAAGTTGTGGGTTTACGCCAACACTATTGGCTTGCGCCTATTTCTTCCGATGACGTCTAGTTGATGTTCCAGACAGGAAATGGTGTATCTTGATCTGTCCCAATTCGTGCTTCGCACTTGGCTTAATACCTCGTTGTTCGGAGGATATTGAGAGCTTTCAGCCATTTATAGACAGTTTCAGTTGTGCCTTCTTCCGGTGAATAGAGTGCCCTTCTGGCAAGTATGTTGATGACGGGGGAAAGACAGAACACCTGACTCAACTGTGCCCCTGGTTCATCACTTTGACCATTTTTTTAAGTTTTCTACTAAAACAGTTTTGACCAAATTGAGAGTTAAGTTAACATGCTTGTTCGATTTTTGATTTGAAATCATGCAAGTTAGACTATAAGCACTGAAAATTTTCTTTTCTGGGTCTCAGAAATAGTCTAGTTTTGGAAAATGAAATAGTTTTCGAGAAAATAGTCAACCTCAGTAAAAATTTTCAAAAACTATTTTTGCAAACGGTCAATGTTAAACGAGCATGGAACCCACCCTCGAGATGCACAACCTTGGATCGGAGGCAATGGAAAATTGCCCCTTGCTTGAAAGGGGTGCATGGCAACAGAAAGTTGCCCCTGGTATAAAAGGTGACTCGTGGCAACTCATGGCAACGAAAAGTTGCCCCTTGTTTGAATGATGCCTCAGCATGTTGAAAACCAGTCCTCATCGATGATGATTGCAAATGAATTCTCAGACACGGAGAAGACGATGACAATCAAAACCAATATATGGACACAGTCATTGTGAAAGCATTGGTGGCTGGACTTCAAGAGGAAGTTGACTGCGTAGTTCCGGTTGTCACAACCGAACTATCGGATTCAGAAGAGGCAAAGATGATCAAAACCATTACATGGACTGAGACGCTATGAAAGCGTTAGGGGCTGGACTTCAAGATGAAGTTGCCTACGTATCCCAAACATGGGAATCAAGCCTTACGTAGTTCCAGTTAAGGTACACTTGGGTATTTTAACCTTCACTTTTTAGGCTCTAACTTTTGCCAAGGCGCCCGATACGGGGTTTCGACCTTGCAAGCTTCTTTTCCTTTTCTTTTTCTTCTTTCTCTTTTTTGCATGTATATTTTTTTTACTTTTGTATTTTTTGTATGTTTCTCTTTTTTTGTATATTTTTTTTTCTTGCTCTAACTTTTGCCTGGGTCGCCCTTCCGGATTTTCGGCCCAGTGAGCCTCTCAAAAGGTAAAAGTGTAACAAGTCCATGCCAAATGGTTTTGAGATTGAAGCCTCTCTATATCCAGGAGAATGGCTGTTGTATTGATTTGCAAAAGGATCCATCTTTGGCTCTTCGAGCACATCTGACATTTTCCTGCCCCTAGTTTAAGGGGTGCTTCTGTTCTAGCTTTGCTGGATTCCGTTGACGATGTCTGACCTCTGGATCTGACTTTGGTGCCTCTTGCTCGAGGGCCGCTTCAAATCTGACCACACGGGCCTCTCTTGATGGTTGACCGTTGAACAGTCCGGATTTTGGTCAAAGCTTGAAAACAAATGGATTGAATCTTGAGGCTGAGAGCGATCCTGGGCTGCACAATCTCAAGAGCGATTGCACACAAGTCTTCACAGGCCCGCGCAAAATATTTTGTTTTTGAAAGTTTTTACGAAAGCGACAAATCGCTCGCGCTGAAGATAGTGTGGAACCAGTCTGGGTCAAGCCAGGGTCCTTCTCAGTACTCACGCTAACAAGCATGATTTCATTCGTTAAGGGCTTAGCACGTCTATCTTTCTCTCAATTTGATCAAAGTTTTGCAAAACCCGAGGGATGCTTTCCTCTTTGTTTTCACCGCAGTGTTCAAAACGGTTTTGGAAAAAACTTAGGTCATTATAATGATTTTCAGGGCACAAGAGAGCAGGTAGAATGTACTGTCATCCCATTCGAATCCTCTGGCACAACTAGCTCAAGGTAGCAATAAACACGGAAACATGATAGCCGCAGCTGTTTCATTCAGATTTCGTGGTTACAACTGGCTCCACAGTAGAAACAGACTCAAAAAGAAAGCAAAAGGAGTAATTACAAAACAAAATGGTGTTCGAGGCAACAACCCCGGAATCACCTGACATTTTATATAAGGGGACTGACTCGCTACAACAAGATAGACCCTTAAGCAAAAAGGACTGACTCACGACAATGAGACAGACTTAAAACAAAACAAAAGACTGACTCGACACCCAAGCCAGAATTTACAAAACTAGCATTCGTAGATGCTCAAAAATGCGTGCCAAACGCCACATCAAAAAATACAACAAGCGTCGCCCGTAGGTGGTTCATTCCCTGATTACATACTCGCAGTATCAGTATCCTCAAAATCCAATAACTGGGTAGTAACGGACTTGGCTGAGGTGGGCAGGAGGATAACCTTGTTGTCGATCAAATCTTGTACCTCATGACGGAGGCGGAAACAATTATCGGTAGCATGACCCGTTTACTAGTGGTACGTACAGTACGAGGCAGCATCATGTGTAGTAGGGAGATTCTTTGGGAGAGGCCGAGGCTCCAAGGGTTTAAGGTGCCCTCTTTCGGCCAGGATCTGGAGTGCCTTGGATAGAGGCATGTAGAGAGCGTGAAAGACCCTGCGCCCTTGGGGCAGTTACTTTGAGGTCTGAGTATTCTTGCTAGACGCACTAGCAAACCGGTCGGCAAGCACTGCCTTAACTTCCTGATCTTTCCCAGGTGCAGGATTGGGAGCGGAAGGAACTATTCTAGCATGACGGGGCCTATCCCGGTTTTCTGATTGGCTGGTACTGCCTTCAGTTGGAGCGAGGAAATCATCATCCACAGTCTTGGTCAGGACCGCGAACACCTGTTGCTTACTCATCCCCGCAGCTTTCAAAGCCTCGACTGCCCACAGCAGTTGTTCAACGGGGTCGGCATCTGCTCTCACTTTGTCTTTACCCCTGGTCTCAGCTTGATTGAGGGTTTGGGTTGATGTTGATACGTCATTGTTATAGTTGGAGGCCGTCTCCGGTTGGCTAAGCTCGATCACAATCCGTCCCAGCAGCGGGGGCTCCTGGGGTACAAAATTCCCGGCGTATGGTGCGGCTGGTGGTGAAGCTGACATTCCGTAGGCGAGATCCGCCACGGACCTCTGGAGGTCACCTATCATCTTCATCAACTCGAATGTGGTGGGCTCACGAGCCTGATACAACTGGGGTTTCCAGATCGGGCGCGCAGCAGGCGACCTGGGTGGATGCGGCACATTAACATTGGTCTCACTTTGCAGAGTGATTCCTTGATCTAATGCGGCTATCGTAACCACAATCTCTTCCGAATTCTGCATCGTCATAGGTCCACTGTTCTAAGCAGTGACTGACGGATCAGATAGCTGTCTTGCCTCAGCAAGGGAGAACACTGACTATTCTAGATCAACTCTCTGAACTGAAAAGAAAGACAAGCAGCATTTCAGCCCAGACGAATCAAACACAAATGTAGCCGAACAACTGTACTCTATTACTGATCACTGTTCCTCGGAATCACTGCATCATTGCCCCAAAATACTGAATCGGATACCCACAGATATAACTGATTCCCACAAACTGACACTGGTGCCCTCGGGCCTGATACTCAAACTTGCAAACTTATATGCGTTTTCCTGTAGAGATACACTCTAAAAGCACATAGCAAGTAAAAGAGAGCCAAAACACCCCTATGTTGGGGTAGGGTTTTCCTATCCTATTTTGTCAAGAGCTAGGGTTTTACTACACATGCAACGGTTTCAAACAACCTAAAATCGGGTAAGCAACCTGTCCTAGTTTGGAATGGTCACTATGGATTTCGATATGCACTAGGTCGAATGGTCGAAAAGGGTGCCCCGGTAAAACCAGGGTTTGTGTTCCCATACTGTCAGAGCCCATAACCGGTCAGCCTTATGGTCATGTCTTGACAACACAAGCCTCCGGCAAACCATTCAGGAATCGCAGATGGCACACACAGTATCCTAGGCGCACCAATGCACATGCAATGCAAAGAGACACATAAGTGAAATCAAAACAAGATATCACAAGTTCGAGTCAAGCTCTCTAAAAATCCCCAGTAGAGTCGCCAGAAACTGTAACATGTCTGTGAGGGACCTCAATGCTACAGTTCGGACTTAATTTGTGTCGGTTCGTAATCTGAACCAAAGAGTCCAAATCCGGCAAATCGTTTTGAGAAAAAGCAGATGTTTGTAAAGAAGTGCCAAACATGGACTGCTTTGCCAGATATAGAGTCGCCACCTAAATATTTTATTTTGGGAAATTTAGGAAACCCTGACTTGTTGCCTAAGGCCACGTGTCCGTCATCAAAAAAGTTGCCTCAGCTCGGGAGCTTGGGTACGATTCGGGAAGGTCAGCTATGAGCACCCCCTCTCGCCCGATCCAAAGATCGGCCTCTACTAACCGTGATATCTTGTTTTGAAAACGTTATGTGTTCTTGTTCCGGTTATTGGCCTAGAATTACTATGTTATGCGCACAGCAAATAAGTATAGACCAAATCGGCCAAATTGGAAAAAAACATTTCATGTCCGTTTTTTTGGAAAACGCTTTGGAATTTGCTACTTGCAACTAGGCTAAAAACACGGACTTCAACGAGTTGCTCCAACTCAAACAATCCAACCTTCACCCATAGGCATTCAGGCAGTTTATAACACATAAGCATTTAGCCACATGGTAAGCATGCTGTCATGTTAACATTCACACTCATGTGAGATGCTAAAGCATAAAATACTTACAAAGTACTCCGTGCCAAAACAAGAACATATTAGTGATCATGCGTGACCCTAGTTCATGTTAAGTGGCTAATGCATCGCATACAAAATGTCACTAGAGTAGGCTCGGATAATCTAGGAATGGCATGTGAAATGCTGTAACTAACAAGTACTTGTAGACACCCCATTTTTGACGGTCCTCAAGACTTGGACGTCACCGTTTGAACACTCGGTGATTATCCATGTTTGTGTTCGTCTCGAGTTCCCGGAGGCCTTGGCAGCGCGCCTCGCCTCAGGACCTCTTGACTCGACTGCTTCGTGTTCGGTTTTGGCACCAAACACCTGTGTTTTTGCCTTGAAGGGCAGGGAATGGCTTTTTGGCCATCCTCACACCTCATCGGCCCTCCCCTATCATCACCGGCTACACATGTTTGCCACCGGCCATTGTTTCTTAAAAATAATGGCCGGTCGGCATTATGTTTAGCCGACCGGCACTTTATTGTGCCGATGACCTATTTGGTTGGCCGAGACCTCTTCTTGAGGGGAGTTTGAACCTTTTGAACCCCCTGTTTTAGCTTCTTGAGGAAGCTTGACCCTTTTGAACCCTTGGTTCTAGCTTCTTGAGGAAGCTTGAACCTTTTGAACTCTTGGTTTAGCTTCTCCAAGAAGCTTGAACCTTTTGAACCCTTGGTTTTAGCTTCTTGAGGAAGCTTGAACCTTTTGAACCCTTGGTCTTTGGCTTCTTGAGGAAGCTTGAACCTTTTGAACCCTTGGTTTAGCTTCTCCAAGAAGCTTGAACCTTTTGCACCTTGGTTTAGCTTCTCCTAGAAGCTTGAACCTTTTGCACCTTTGCCTAGCTTCTCCAAGAAGCTTGAACCCTTCTAAGCTTCCAAGAGAAGCTTGCACCTCTTGAACCTTTTGCCTAGCTTCTCCAAGAAGCTTGGCTCTTTTGTCTAGCTTCTCCAAGAAGCTTGGCCTTCTTGGCCCTTTTGCTCCAAGCTTCTAAGAGAAGCTTGACTCCCTTGAATCCTTGTCAAGCTTCTAAGAGAAGCTTGACCCTTTTTGCTTAGAAGCTTGCCCCCTTTGACCCTTTTTTTGTGTTAGCTTCTCTAAGAAGCTTAGCACCTTGTCTTGCTCTATATATAGAGAGCCTCTCCACCATTTTCAAAGGTTAGAAAAATCTGATACATATCAATATATATCACTCCCTCTCTATATCTCCCTCTCTCTCTACATTTGTGTAGGTTAGAAGGTTCAAAAGGGTCTAGTTCTTGGCCCCTTTGCACACCACCTCTCAACCGCACCTCTCCATCATCCATCTAAGCTTCTTGGAAGCCATTTTCAGAGGCTAAGGAACTGGTTTTTGGGACCAAAGGCTGCTGTCCACGTTGGTCTACAAGGGTGAGCATCTAACCCTCTTTTATTCCCTGTTTTTGCACCAGATTTTAGCCCATCTTGCTTGCAGTTTTGAGCTTTGTGTATAACATAAAAAAGTTCTTTTTTTTTGTGTTTAAGATACTTCATTAAGGACACTTTTGTGTTTGGGGTCGTTTACCCCCTCTTACGCCTTGTTTGGCCTCTTATTTGTGCATTTTTTGTAAGCTTCGGGACCACCTTGTATTGGCCCTCCCACCACTGAAATATTGATGGATTTCAGTGGTGGGGGTGGTGTTTTGAGGTCCTAACAAGGAGAGGGCCATCCCCTCTCCTTGTTGTCTTGTTTGCTTGTATTTTTGGCCTTACAAAGGAGCCTATATTTGCACACCTCTTGAGATCAGATCAGGCATTTTTCAGTGGGTTTTAGGACCCCTATAGGCCATTTCCAGATCTGGTTTGGCCTTGTTGAATGTCCATCATGTATGTGCTTAATAACCTCTTGTATAGCCCTCTAAAGGAGCTTATCATTTTTGCATGTGTTGGCTTCATTTCAGTGGTTATTTGAGCATGTTTTGGCATGGTTTATTCACTGATTTTTGATGGTTTGGTCAGATTCCATGTGCATCATACACTTGCCATGTAAACCATGTTAGCTAGTCAAATTCGCATGCTAATTTAGTCCATCTTGTTAGCACTTTTTGGCCATGCTTAGAACTGGAAAAGTCCATGTTTTGGGACTGCCAAGATTCTGTCTTCATGCTTCATAGTCCAATAATGCATGCTTTGTATAGCTGTAAGTCATTCCATGTGCCTAGTTTTGCATTTCGGGGTTCATCTCATGCATCGGGTGCCATATCTCCATGTTTCGGGGCTGTTTAGCATCATATTTTGGTACTGAAATTCACATGCTTATATGCCATCTTGTATCCCTTGCCATGCTTTGGTAGAGTTGCATTTTTGTGCCTTAAGCTTGGTTAATGCATTGTGCATGCATTCCATGTATTTTGTTGTCTCACTTGCATCATTATGGCCACTGTTTTGGACCTAGTAGAGAGCTGTCAGAGTTAGTGTAAGACCATCCTTTGCATGTTGATGCATGCTTACCTTGTGTGTTGTTGCATACTTGTGTGTTGTTGTATGTTTAGGTTGCTTAGCATGATGCATGCCTTGCATACTTGTATGCTTGTTACTCCCATTGTTATTCCATATCTTGCATGCTTGCTCGCTTAGGTTGTGTGCCTAACATGCATTGTGCATTACTTGCTTGCATGCCCATGTTGCATACTTAGTTAACATGCCTAGGTTGCATTGCATGAGCATACATACCTTGCCTCTTGAATTGAGTATGATAGAGGTTGGGTTTCACTTGTTTGTTTGATGTGCATCTCATTTGAAATCAAAATGCATACTTGGTTTCTTGGGCCATCACGCATTGAAATGCGCGATTGGTGGTCCGAGAATCGAGAACCATGTCCCTTTGAGTCACAAACATAATAAGGGATGTGTTGGTGCACACATGTGCTTGAAATTCTATGCCATGCACTACCTGTCCTCTGTTGTCAAAAGCGTCTTCTGCGAAGTTTTTGCCGACCGGCAACATTTAGTGCCGACCGCCATTGATGAATGGCCGATAACTTCATCCGCAGCAAGGACTTTTACTAGGGCGGTGGCCATTTTCTCACCGATGGTACTTTACAAGATACAAGGAACATGTCCCAGACTTTGGCGGTCTTTGGAGAGGCGGCGGTAAACAGAGGCGAGTGGCATGGTACGGGTTTTCGGGCGAGACGGACTCGAGCATGCATCATCACACGCATTCCAAGTGGGTGGCCATCCGATCTTTGCATTTAATTTAATCAGTTAGAAGTTTTGTAATAAGTAATTTAGTATTATTTATTCGGTTTGTATATTCTTTCGATCTCTCGGTGAGAGCAAATTTGTAATAAGTGTGGGTGAGTGCGGTGTATGCCTTCCAACCCCCACTTCTTTCTTCCCTTTTATTTACCTGCTTATGATGGTAGATTAGGGCATATTTATTTTAGCATACCTTATGCAATGCATGCGTGCATCCATGCATTTGTTTACATGCACCGGGCTTGGTACATCACGCTAACTGCATTGTATTTCAATTTCCAAATTGAATACGTGTTACTTGCAACATTCTATATGCCATGTTTAGGACAGCCGAGCCTGTCTAGATTACATCTTTGCTTGTGTTGCATTAGCCACTTAACATGAACTAGGATCATGCATATGATTACTAACTGGTTTCTGTTTTGGCTTGGAGTACTAGGTAAGCTTTTATGCTTTAGCATCCTTGCATGTGTGTGAATGTTGCCATGATAGCATAATCACCATGAGGCTAGTTGCTTACGCGATATAACTGTTTGAATGCCTGTGGATGGATGTTGAATTACCTAAGTTGGGATAATACATTAAAACTGCGAGTTTTTAAACCCACTAGATAGTGGCAAAATCTTTTTCTAAAAACCCACTTGAAGGTGGCAAAATCTGCATTTTAGCCTACTTGCGAGTAGCAAACCATTTTCAAAACAAACATGCAATGTTTTTTGTTCCAATTTAGGCGATTTGGTCTATACTTGTTTGCTGTGCGCATAACATAGTAATTCTAGGCTAATAACCGGAATAAGAACATGTAAGGTTTTCAAAACAAGATATCACGGTTAGTAGAGGCCGGTCTTCGGACCGGGCGAGAGGGGGTGCTCATAGCTGACCTTCCCCAATCGTACCCAAGTTCCCGAGCCGAGGCAACTTTGGTGATGACGGACACGTGGCCTTTGGCACCGAGTCAGGGTTTCCTAAATTCCCCCATTAAAAAATATTTAGGTGGCGACTCAGATTCCGCAAAGCGATCCATGTTTGGCACTTCTTTTCAAAATCTGTTTTCTCAAAACGATTTGCGAGTTGGACTCTTTGGTTCATTAAGAACCGTGACAAATCGAGTCCGAATCAGTAGACCCGAGCAAGCGAAGCAGAGTCATCCTCCGGGCGTTCGGGACGCTTCTGGCGATCACTGGGATTTTAGGGAGCTTGACTCGAACTCGTGGTATCCTCTTGTGACTACACTTATGTGTTTCTTTGCATTGCATGTGCATTGCGCGCCTAGGACACCGTGTTGGCCATCTGCTATTCTGGCGATTTGTCGGAGGCTTGACTTTGTCAAAGCATGCCATAAGGTGACGATTCTTGATGTTCTCGCCAAGATAGAACACAAACCCCGGTTTTACCGGGGCACCCTTTTCGACCATTCGACCTAGTGCATATCGAAATCCATAGTGACCATTCCAAACTAGGACAGGTTGCTTACTCGATATAGGTTGTTTGAAACCGCTGCGTGCGTAGTGAAGCCCTAGCTCCTGACAAAAATAGGACAGGGAAACCCTACCCCAACATAGGGGTGTATTGGCTCTCATTTACTTGCTATGTGCTTTTAGAGTGTATCTCTACAGGGAATGCATATACCAGTTTGCGAGTCTGGGTATCCGGCCTGCGGGCACCAGTATCAGTATTTTAAGAAACAGTTATATCTGCGGGTATCAGATTCAGATTTGGGGCAGTGGTTTCGGGAAACAGTGATCAGTAATAGAATACAGTCGTTCAGCTTTGCTCGTATCAGTTCCAGTGAAGTTGAGCTGAGATGCTGTCTGTTTTCTCTTTTGCTAGGTAGTCTTGGAACTATAGCTTCAGAAGGCTCCAATATCCCCCGGGTACATTGGACTCGTGTTGATAGACTTTGTCAGGACAGAGATTCAGTTTGCCAAAGGCAGAGTAAAAGGGCGGTCGAGCACGAGTCACCTTCAAGATTACGGATCAAGAACCCTTATCCACCCCACCAGTGAACAGTCAGGCTGAGGCCTCAGTTTTTTTATCACAGAGATAAATATACCAGTCAGTCAGATGGATCAACAAAATACGTCAGGGGTGGAGGCAATGATGCGTCAGATGCAGGAAACTATGAAACTCATGCAGCAAGACGCTGTCCGCCAAGCGAAATTTTCCAAGCAGCAGGCTGCAATCATGGCTCAGCAGGCCGAGCTCATCACCAGGCTGCAACAACAAAGTGGCGCATCTGCTTCACAACAAGTTCCTCCCCCAGTAGGAGCTCCAGCACCTGGGGAGACGCCAAATGTCCAGGAAGGTACAGACATTCCGGTAGGGCCGGCTCCGCCCCCAATTTTACCCCAGTTATCAAAAACACCCACCAACCTACCGGACTCTCCCTTTGAGTTCGAGACGGATCCCACAGCACTGAAGTTGAGCAAGCTTGAAAAGCTGTTCAAGAGATCCCAGGGAGTCAAGACCATCCCTGACATTGAAGATGGATACACGGACACAGCTGTGACATTGCCGGACAGGTTCAAGATGCCTCACATCGACCGTTTTGACGGGTCGGGAGATCCCATGGTCCACTTGAGTTTGTTTTCAGATGTTCTGCGCCCGATGGGCTTGACAAGATTACAGAAGCTCTCCCTTTTTAGCAGGACCCTGTCGGGTATCGCAGCCATCTGGTACGCCAAATTAGAGGACTCAGTGAAACGAAGCTGGGAGGAGATGTCCGAGGCCTTCGTCGCACAATATTCATACAATACCCAGATCGAGATCACAACCCGTGATCTTGAGACAACCAGGCAAGAGCCGAAAGAGGGCTTCTCTGACTTTGTAACCCGTTGGAGGGCCAAAGCTTCTTCGATGACCACCAGGCCGGTCGACAAGGACCAGATACGGATGATTGTGCGCAATCTCCAACCCAGGCTGATGCAGAAGATGATTGTCCTCCCCCTACCCACCTTTGCAGACCTCCATGAGATTGGGGTACAAATCGAGGACGCTATAAAGCAAGGCCTCATTGACCAGGAGAAAGAGCAGCCTAGGCAGGCATTTTCCCATTCAATGTGACCACGAGTGGTGATGCAGCTACAAGATCTTCCGAAGTGGGCATGGTCGCCACCACCACATCAAAGAAAGCTACCCCATTCACCGGTGTATCCAGAAGTAGCTCACAGAAAACCAAACATCCACCTCGAGTCAAAAGGGTTTTCACCCCACTTTATATGCCTTTGTCAAAGGCTCTAGAGGTCTTAATCCGGAAAGGACATCTGAAACCATTGGAACAACGGCCTTTACCTGATCCTCTCCCTCCAAAACATGACCGGACTAAGTACTGTGCGTACCATCAACAAACCGGTCATGAGACCGATAACTGCTTTCGTCTACGCCATGATGTACAAGATTTGTTTGACAACAACGTCATCACCGCACCAGCTCAGTAAGGTTTATCGTCACTGGGTCAGTGAACTTGGGGGATAATACGATATGATCAGGGGATGAACCACCTGCGGGCAACACTCAGTTTACTCCAGATGTGGTGTTTGGCATGCACTGCTTTGAGCATTTGCAAATGCTAGTTTTGTACTTTCTGACTTGGGTATTGAGCCAGTTCTATTGTTTTGTTTTGAGTCTGTCTCTTTGTTTTGAGTCAGTCTTTTTGGTTAAGGTCTGTCTTGTTGTATCGAGTCAGTCCTGTTATGTAGGAGTCGGGTGATTCCGAGGGTGTTACCTCGGGCATCACCATCTTGTTTTGTGTTTGTCTTGTTGCTTTCTTTTGAGTTTGTTTCTGCCAGGGAACCAGTTGTGCCAACAGATTTGAATGAAACAGCAGTGATCTTCACACTCTCGTGTTTGCTTCTGCCTTGTGCCAGTTATGCCGGAAGTTCTGAATGAAATGATAGTATTTGACTAAGAACTCTGTCTTTTCTGTGCCTTGAAGTCATTGTAATGACCTGAGTTTTTCAAAACTTTTTGAACACTGCGGTGAAAACAAAGAGGGAGGAATTCCTCAGGATTTGCAAAACTTTGATCAAATTGAGAGAAAGAGAGGCGTGCTAAGCCCTTAATGAATGAAATCATGCTTGTTAGCGTGAGTACTGAGAAGGATCCTAGCTTTGATCCAGATTGGTCCTACACTGTCTTCAGCACGAGCGATTTGTCGCTTTCTTAAAAACTTTCAAAAAATGTTTTGCGCGGTCCTGCAAAGACATGTGTGGAATCGCTCTTGAGATTGCGCAGCTTAGGATCGCTCTCAGCCTCGAGACTCGACCCCCCTTTTGCTTTCAAACCTTGAACTGGCATTCAGAATGTTCAACGGTCGACCACAATGTAAGGCCTGTGTGGCCAGATTCAAAGCAGCCCATGAATTAGAGGGAAGAAAGTCAGATCAAGAATGTCAGATGTCATCAGAAGAAGCTTGTGAAGCTAGAACATAAGCCCCCCGAACTAGGGGCAAAAATGTCAGATACACTCGAAGAGTCAAAGAGGAGTCACCAAGTTCCTATTTACAACACTAGGGGCAAATTCAGTCCCCCCATTGGATAGACTCCTGCATCGTCAGCGAACAGCAGCCTTTCTCGTGGATTCAGATGACTTTGGGATCTCAAACCATTCAACATGGACAAAGCTACACTTTTACCCTTTGAGAGGCTCGCTGGGCCGAAAACCCGAAAAGGCGACCCAGGCAAAAGTTAGAGCAAGGAAAATATATACAAAAGAGAAGAAAAGCAAAAAAAGAAAAAGAAAAGAAAAGAAAAAAAAGAAAGCAAAAAAAAAGAAAAAGAAAAGAGAAGAAAAAGAGAAAAAAAAAAAAAAAAAAAAAAAAAAAAGAAGCTCGCAAGGTCAAAAACCCGCATCGGGCGCCTTGGCAAAAGTTAGAGTGCAAAAGGAGAGGTTAAATACCCGAGTGTACCTTACCCCCGAACTACGTAAGGCTTGATTCCCATCTTTGAGATACGTAGGCAACTTCATTCTAAAGTCCAGCCACAAACACTTCAAATTCAGTTGTGTCCATGAAATGGTTTTGATCATCTTTGCCTTCTCTGTATCCGAGAGTTCGGTTGTGATCGTCACTCTGAAGGATTGATTTCAATACGCTGTGGTGCCATTTAGACAAGGGGCAACTTTCCGTTGCCATTCAATGCACTGTGGTGCCATTCAAACAAGGGGCAACTTTCCGTTGCCATGCAGTGTCCTTCAGACAAGGGGCAATTTTCCATTGCTTATGGATCCGAGGTTGCGCATCTCAAGAGTAGGTTCCGTGCTTGTTGCATTGGCCGTTTGCAAAAATAGTTTTTGAGAATTTTTACTAAGGTTGACTAATTCTCTCGAAAATTATTCTATCTTTTCCAAAACTGGACCATTTTCTTGGACCCAAAAAAGGAAAATTTTCAGTGCTCACAACCTAACTTGCGTGATTTTCAAAATCAAAAAGTTGAATAAGCATGTTAATCTAACTTTCATGTTGGTCAAAATTGTTTTAAAACCAAAAAAAAAATGGTCAAAATGATGAACTAGGGGCACAGTTGAGTCAGGTGTTCTGTCTTTTCCCCATCATCAACATACTTGCCAAGAAGGGCACTCTACCTGCCAGAAGAGGGCACAACTAAAGTCAACAGCAAAGAGCTGAAAGCTCTCTCATCCTCTAAGCAACGAGGTATTAATTCAAGTGCGAAGCACGAATTGGAATGGATCAAGATGTTCCACTTCCTCATCTGGGCAGATCTAACCACGTCCAAACTCCCCAGCAGGGCATCATCAACCAATGTTAGCTGCGGATTTGCTACACACCCAGTTGTGGCACAACCCCTCTGTGGGAAAGTTCACTGTTGTAAGCAGAAGAAGAGAATCTAGCAAAATGCTAGGGACATGAGCCCGCAACTTCCTATTCATCCATCAACCACCCAGGGGAGGGATGAAAAATGAGAGATTGAAGAATAGAGAGGTGTGCGATGAGAGAAAAAGTGAACAAAAGGGTTCTGAGAGAAAAACCGAGCCTGAGGGCCGAGTGATGTGAGAATCACAAATGAGAAAGGGTGGGAAACAATACCCGGTGAAACAGGCTCCCTGTGCACATTTGAGTCTTGTGTTTTGTTTTGTTTGTTTCGATTCTTGTTCTGAGTCGTTTCGAGTGTCAATAGATGTGTTTAGGTTGTTTACCTTTTTATTTTTCGTTATTGAGTCTTTTTCGCTGTGTTTAGTTGTAGGCTCAATACCTGGTCAAGAACTCATTTCTCAATTTCAAAAAAATCATCTTGTGCTCAGAGTGCTGTGCCATTCTCTACATTTGTGCAAAACAGTATTTGTTCTTTCATAAAACTGCAAGGTTCACCCCCGATAAGTGTGAACAGTAAAATCAAGACCTACCTGAAGCTATATGGGTTCCGGACTGCAAATCAAAAGAAAAGAGGGAAAATCGAAGCATCTGAGTGTGTTTCACCTTCAGCAAAAAGGTAAGTGTTCGAAGAACACAAGGGGAGATCCCCATCAGAGAAGAGCGGTTCACCGCCACTCACCTCATGAGGTGCTTTCTAAAGCGCCGCTTTGTCCATTTATTGCCTTCCTTAAGCATCATGTATCGCATTGTACCTATCAAGTTCCTTTCTCATTCATGCATGATATTGTATGTACGGTTCATTCAAAGAAGTTCCGTTTGAGATCATTCCCTTAGTGTATCAATCACACTTCGTTCACTTCGTTTGTCCAGTGTATCAATCACACTTCATTCATTTCATGTATCTATTGCACATATTCTCATTTAGTGTATCTATCACACTTTGCTTTACTTGGTGTATCAATCACACTTCGTTCACTTTGTGTATCTATCACACATATTTTGCTTTGTGTATCTATCACACTATTCTTCTCTTCATATCACATGTTTACTTTAGTGTATCCATCACACTTCATTCACTCTGTTTGCCTCATGTATCTATCACATGTTCACTTTAGTGTATCCATCACATCTCATTTACTTTCGTTTGCTTCATGTATCTCTCACATGTTTATTTAGTGTATCAATCAAACTCCATTCACTTCGTGCATCAATCACACTCTCTTCACTTAGTGTATCAATCACACTTCTTTCATTTTGTGTATCTATCACACACATTCTCATTTTGTGCATCTATCACACACATTCTCGTTTTCTGTATCACACTTCATTGATTTAGTATATCAATCATACTTGTTCACTAAGTGCATCTATCACACTTCGTGTTCACTTTTAGTATATCCATCATACTTTGTTCACTAAGTGCATCTATCACACTTCGTGTTCACCTTTAGTATATCAATCATACTCCTGTTCACTAAGTGCATCTATCACACTTTGTGTTCACCTTCAGTATATCAATCATACTTGTTCACTAAGTGCATCTATCACACTTTGTGTTCACCTTCAGTATATCCATCATACTTGTTCACTAAGTGCATCTATCACACTTCGTGTTCACCTTCAGTATATCCATCATACTTGTTCACTAAGTGCATCTATCACACTTTGTGTTCACCTTCAGTATATCCACCATACTTGTTCACTAAGTGCATCTATCACACTTTGTGTTCATTTTTAGTATATCAATCATACTCCTGTTCACTAAGTGCATCCATCACACTTCGCGTTCACCTTTAGTATATCAATCATACTTTGTTCACTGAGTGCATCTATCACACTCTGTGTTCACATTCAGTATATCCATCATACTTGTTCACTAAGTGCATCTATCACACTTCGTGTTCACCTTTAGTATATCCATCATACTTGTTCACTAAGTGCATCTATCACACTTCGTGTTCACCTTTAGTATATCAATCATACTTGTTCACTAAGTGCATCTATCACACTTCGTGTTCACCTTTAGTATATCAATCATACTTGTTCACTAAGTGCATCTATCACACTTCGTGTTCACATTTAGTATATCAATCACACCTTGTTCGCTTTGTGTATCAATCACACATGCCCCCTTTGTGTATCCACCACACACATTCACTTAGTGCATCTATCACACTTGGTGTTCACCCTTTGTGTATCCATCACACTGTACTCACCGCACTCAGCTACTGTATCTATCACATTATGCTTCATGTAGTGTATCTATCACATGCTCACTTTATGTATCAATCACACACGCTCGCTTTATGTATCAATCACACACACTCGTTTGGTGTATTAATCACACACGTTCGCTTTGTGTACCTATCACACATGCACACTGTATTCACAATGAGAATTGCAATAATTCTCTTACATCCTTTCTGCATTATAGTGTAGTTTGGCGTTTGCTAGCTTAAAACTGTTGCATGTGTGCTTCGTTACAGCTTTCTTTGCATGATCATAAGTTATGCTCGGCTTCTTGCATTTTCAGTTGCATTTTGCCTCGCTTGGATACCTTGTTTGTCTTGCATGTTTGTCTAAGTCTTCGGCCTTGTCAAAAATGGGTCGTCCCTGGGCTTTGACATTCACTCCCGTCATTCTTATGACTTCCGAGTTCTGTCAAAGAAGGGCAACTGTAGACACCCCATTTTTGACGGTCCTCAAGACTTGGACGTCACCGTTTGAACACTCGGTGATTATCCATGTTTGTGTTCGTCTCGAGTTCCCGGAGGCCTTGGCAACAGCGCCTCGCCTCAGGGACCTCTTGACTCAGCGCTTCGTTAGGTTTTTGGCACCAAACACTGTGTTTTTGCCTCAAGGGCGTGAAATGGCTTTTTGGCCATCCTCACACCTCATCGGCCCTCCCCTATCATCACCGGCTACACATGTTTGCCACCGGCCATTGTTTCTTAAAAATAATGGCCGGTCGGCATTATGTTTATCCGACCGGCACTTTATTGTGCCGATGACCTATTTGGTTGGCCGAGACCTCTTCTTGAGGGGAGTTTGAACCTTTTGAACCCCCTGTTTTAGCTTCTTGAGGAAGCTTGACCCTTTTGAACCCTTGGTTCTAGCTTCTTGAGGAAGCTTGAACCTTTTGAACTCTTGGTTTAGCTTCTCCAAGAAGCTTGAACCTTTTGAACCCTTGGTTTTAGCTTCTTGAGGAAGCTTGAACCTTTTGAACCCTTGGTCTTTGGCTTCTTGAGGAAGCTTGAACCTTTTGAACCCTTGGTTTAGCTTCTCCAAGAAGCTTGAACCTTTTGCACCTTTGCCTAGCTTCTCCAAGAAGCTTGAACCCTTCTAAGCTTCCAAGAGAAGCTTGCACCTCTTGAACCTTTTGCCTAGCTTCTCCAAGAAGCTTGGCTCTTTTGTCTAACTTCTCCAAGAAGCTTGGCCTTTTTGGCCCTTTTGCTCCAAGCTTCTAAGAGAAGCTTGACTCCCTTGACTCCCTTGAACCCTTTTGCTTAGAAGCTTGCCCCCTTTGACCCTTTTTTTGTGTTAGCTTCTCTAAGAAGCTTAGCACCTTGTCTTGCTCTATATATAGAGAGCCTCTCCACCATTTTCAAAGGTTAGAAAAATCCGATACATATCAATATATATCACTCCCTCTCTATATCTCCCTCTCTCTCTACATTTGTGTAGGTTAGAAGGTTCACCATTTCCAGATCTGGTTTGGCCTTGTTAAATGTCCATCATGTATGTGCTTAATAACCTCTTGTATAGCCCTCTAAAGGAGCTCATCATTTTTGCATGTGTTGGCTTCATTTCAGTGGTTATTTGAGCATGTTTTGGCATGGTTTATTCACTGATTTTTGATGGTTTGGTCAGATTCCATGTGCATCATACACTTGCCATGTAAACCATGTTAGCTAGTCAAATTCGCATGCTAATTTAGTCCATCTTGTTAGCACTTTTTGGCCATGCTTAGAACTGGAAAAGTCCATGTTTTGGGACTGCCAAGATTCTGTCTTCATGCTTCATAGTCCAATAATGCATGCTTTGTATAGTCAGTAAGTCATTCCATGTGCCTAGTTTTGCATTTCGGGGTTCATCTCATGCATCGGGTGCCATATCTCCATGTTTCGGGGCTGTTTAGCATCATATTTTGGTACTGAAATTCACATGCTTATATGCCATCTTGTATCTCTTGCCATGCTTTGGTAGAGTTGCATTTTTGTGCCTTAAGCTTGGTTAATGCATTGTGCATGCATTCCATGTATTTTGTTGTCTCACTTGCATCATTATGGCCACTGTTTTGGACCTAGTAGAGAGCTGTCCAAGTTAGTGTAAGACCATCCTTTGCATGTTGATGCATGCTTACCTTGTGTGTTGTTGCATACTTGTGTGTTGTTGTATGTTTAGGTTGCTTAACATGATGCATGCCTTGAATACTTGTATGCATGTTACTCCCATTGTTATTCCATATCTTGCATGCTTGCTCGCTTAGGTTGTGTGCCTAACATGCATTGTGCATTACTTGCTTGCATGCCCATGTTGCATACTTAGTTAACATGCCTAGGTTGCATTGCATGAGCATACATACCTTGCCTCTTGAATTGAGTATGATAGAGGTTGGGTTTCACTTGTTTGTTTGATGTGCATCTCATTTGAAATCAAAATGCATACTTGGTTTCTTGGGCCATCACGCATTGAAATGCGCGATTGGTGGTCCGAGAATCGAGAACCATGTCCCTTTGAGTCACAAACATGATAAGGGATGTGTTGGTGCACACATGTGCTTGAAATTCTATGCCATGCACTACCTGTCCTCTGTTGCTGTCAAAACTGTCTTCTGCAGGAAGTTTTTGCCGACCGGCAACATTTAGTGCCGACCGGCCATTGATGAATGGCCGATAACTTCATCCGCAGCCAGTGGACTTTTACTGGGGCCGGTGGCCATTTTCCTCAGCCGATGGTACTTTACAGTATACAAGGAACATGTCCCAGGACTTTGGCAGTCTTTGGAGAGGCAGGGCAGTGTAAACAGAGGCAGTAGTGGCATGGTACGGGTTTTCCGGGCGAGACGGACTCGAGCATGCATCATCACACGCATTCCAAGGCGGGGCTGTGGCCATCTGATCTTTGCATTTAATTTAATCAGATTAGAAGGTTTGTAATAAGTAATTTAGTATTATTTATTCGGTTTGTATATTCTTTCGATCTCTCCGAGTGATAGCAAATTTGTAATAAGTGTGGGTGAGTGTGTGTGTATGTCTTCCAACCCCCACTTCTTTCTTCCCTTTTATTTACCTGCTTATGATGGTAGATTAGGGCATATTTATTTTAGCATACCTTATGCAATGCATGCGTGCATCCATGCATTTGTTTACATGCACCGGGCTCGGTACATCACGCTAACTGCATTGTATTTCAATTTCCAAATTGAATACGTGTTACTTGCAACATTCCATATGCCATGTTTAGGACAGCCGAGCCTGTCTAGATTACATCTTTGCTTGTGTTGCATTAGCCACTTAACATGAACTAGGATCATGCATATGATTACTAACTGGTTTCTGTTTTGGCTTGGAGTACTAGGTAAGCTTTTATGCTTTAGCATCCTTGCATGTGTGTGAATGTTGCCATGATAGCATAATCACCATGAGGCTAGCTGCTTACGTGATATAACTGTTTGAATGCCTGTGGATGGAGGTTGAATTACCTAAGTTGGGATAATACATTAAAACTGCGAGTTTTTAAGCCCACTAGATAGTGGCAAAATCTTTTTCTAAAAACCCACTTGAAGGTGGCAAAATCTGCATTTTAGCCTACTTGCGAGTAGCAAACCATTTTCAAAACAAACATGCAATGTTTTTGTTCCAATTTAGGCGATTTGGTCTATACTTGTTTGCTGTGCGCATAACATAGTAATTCTAGGCTAATAACCGGAATAAGAACATGTAAGGTTTTCAAAACAAGATATCACGGTTAGTAGAGGCCGGTCTTCGGACCGGGCGAGAGGGGGTGCTCATAGCTGACCTTCCCCAATCGTACCCAAGTTCCCGAGCCGAGGCAACTTTGGTGATGACGGACACGTGGCCTTTGGCACCGAGTCAGGGTTTCCTAAATTCCCCCATTAAAAAATATTTAGGTCCACAATCATCACATCGCAAAGCAGTCCATGTTTGGCACTTCTTTTCAAAATCTGTTTTTCTCAAAACGATTTGCCAGAGTTGGACTCTTTGGTTCAGATTAAGAACCGTGACAAATCGAGTCCGAACTGTAGTAGACCCGCAAAACGAACAGAACGGGAGTCAGCCTCCCGGGGCATTCGGGGACATCTACAGTACTCAACTTGGAATTGAAATGCAAGTGCAATTAGCATGATGTACCGAGCCCGGTGCATGCAATACTAATGAATGAATGCAAACATGTGAAGCATAAGTATGCTATTTAAAATATGCCCTAAATGTAACCATTGTAAGCGGTTAAATAAAAGGGAAAAAAGACGTGAGGTTGGAAAACATACACACACTCACGCACACTTATTACAATACGCCCTCATACGGAGGGACCGAAAGAATAATACAGATTAACTAACTCGCAAGCTAACCAACATTATAAACCACCTAATTAATTAACACATTAATTAATCTAATTAAGCAGTAAACAGTCTCGGGATGAAGACCCAATGCAGTGCGCGCTCGGTTTTGCTCGGAAATCCACCACCATACTCAAGATGCCTCTGTTTTCCCTACTCTGCTTCTCTGATGACTGCCAAAGTCTCAGGGTTGCTTCTCTGAGTGCTGTGGAACACCACCGGCTGAGGGGATTGGCCACCGGCCATGGATAATGGTCATCGACCACAAATTGAGTTATCGGCCACTGATGGAAGGCCGATCCGCACTGAAGATGGCCAGCCGGCCAAATCTTCCTGCAGAATCCTGTTTGATAGCAGCAAAGGACAAAGCAAAGCATGGCAGTGCATTTCAAGCTATGTATGCACCAACCACACCCCTTATCATATTTATGACTCAAAGGGACATGATCCTCGATTCTCAGACCACCAATCGCACATTTCCATGCATGATGGCCCAAAGAATCGAGTGTGCATTTTGATATGGAATGCAATGTACATAATCAAACCAATGGAACTCAACCTCTATCACAAGCATTTCAAGAGGCCAAGTATGCATGCAAATGGAATGCAACCTAGACATGGAGGCTAAGTATGCAAAATGAGCATGCAAGGCATGTAACAACTATGCTAGTGGCAAACGTGCGACAACATGTAAAGTGGACTAAGCATAGGAGCAATGCAAAGCAACTTAACCAATGAAATGCATGCCAAATGCATCATGATTTCAAGCAAGCAATAACATGTAATAGGCCAAATATGCAACAATGTACAAGGCAAGCATGCTATAACACATGAAGGATGGACTTAGACAAATTTAGGTGGTCCTCAAACAAGCCTAAAACAGTGGCCATAAACTATGGAAATGGGGCCAAATGCACATATAAGCATGCATGCAAACATGGTCCATGTACTTAGGCACAAAGAGCAACTCTCAAGCACACTTAAGAGGATGCAAACATGGATGCAAGGCATATATGGAAAGCTCTGAAAATCATGTTAGAAATGGTTTCAAACCAACTAAACAAAGACAAACCGAGCATGCAACATGGTCCAAAATCCAAGGCTAGCAAGCCAAGAAGCAAGGTAGCTATACAAAGCATGCCATGGTCGACCAAAGCAACCCAAAACAGACTTCAAGCATACCAAAACAAGCATGGAAGCTTCACAAAGCTTAGCCAAAAACATGCTAGAACAAGGGGCTAAACCTAAAACATGTTAAGGCTACAATATGGCATTACAAGACATGTATGCTAAACAAGCAAGGTGTGTCCAAACCAACTAAAAACATAGGCATATTATGACATAATAAGCATGAAAATCAGCTAAGGCATGGCCGACATACACTTAGACTAGATGCTCCCTCAAGAGGCAAAAAAAGGCCCTTTTCAAGGACAACAAGGAGAGGGGGTGGCCCTCTCCTTCCTAGGACCTTAAGGCACCATCCTCATCACTGAAATCCCTCAAGATTTCAGTGGTGAGGAGGCCCAAGCACAATGGTCCCGGAGCTCAACCAAAATGGCACAAAATGGAGCCTTTCAAGGCTTAAGAGGGGTCAAACAACCCCAAAGCTTAAAGAAACCTTAACAAACTATTTAGAACACTAAAAAATAGAACTTTTATATGTTATACACAAAGCTCAAAAACAGATGCAAGGTAGGCAAAAATGCAATGCAAAAATGGGGAATAAAGGGACAAGTTTCTTACCCTTGTAGACCCTCTTCACCAATAGTGGACCAGCTGGTTCTTCAAGCTCAAACCAGCTTCAAAACTCCAAAAACAACCCTCAAGGGCCTCAGCTCCAAGAAAAGGTGTGATGGTGGGTGTTTGTGTGCAAAACTAAGGCAAAAACACTCACAAAACAAAGAGAGAGAGAGAGATATAGAGATGGAGGACATATGAACCCTAACCCTAAAACTCAAAACCCTCAAAAAATTCTGTCTAAATTGTCTAACCTCTAAAAGAGGGAGAGAAGACCCCCTCTTATAGACAACTTAGTCTTGTAAAGCTTCCAAAGGAAGCTAACAAGAGGGCAATCCCTCCATACACGTGTATGGAGGGAGTGAAAGTGCATGCCAGCTGCAGAAAAATATCTGCAAAAGCAAATGCACAGTAGTCGGCTGGCCAAACATGCAATTGACCAAATAAAGATAGCCGGCCGGCCATCTAGAGTGTCGGCTGGTCAAACATTTTGCCGGTGGCAACAAAACATAGCCGGTGGCCTCAAGCCATGGCCGGTGGAGTATGGGGGTGGCCCACAAGCCATTCCCTACCCCTCCAAGGAAAAACACAAGTGTTTGGTGCAAAACCAGACACGAGATAGTCGAGTCAAAAGATCCTGAGGCAAGGCACGTAACCGAAACCTCCGGAAACTCAAGACGAACACAAACATGGATGATCACCGAGGGTTCAAGCAGTGACGTCCAAGTCTTGAGGACAGTAAAAAATGGGGTGTCTATAGGAGCAGATATTCCAGCAAGCCCGTACTCCTTTCTTCCAAGCTCCGTTTCTGTCCGATCACTTGCGAGCACAACGGCGGTGAGCTACCCGGCGATGTGTGACCGGAAAACCTCTCCGACGATCAAATTAGCACACACCTTGAGATAGAGAGAGAAAGAGGAGAGAGTGTTTGAGTGTAAGTATTTCTTACAAAACGTTCGTCGTGCATATGGGGGGCGCAGACATGCTTATATACCCTCTGCGCCCCAAATCTACTCCCAGTGATCTCTCGACACGTGGCTCTACTATCCCATCTGTTAGCACAAATCTTGCTGAACATCACCTAACCCAACTGCCTGCCCACTCTACTGGGAGCTCGGCAGCCAAGCTGCACCATCTCGGCTGTCAACGGCCATGCTGTGCTTCATGCCCAAGTATTCCAATAGCTAAGCTCAATGAAGATCGAAGTTCGTGCATCCGGCATAGCCGAAGCTCGGGCAACTCATCCGGTTTGGTTGTCGGCCTTACTGCCGAGCAAACACAAGTAGCTCAGTCAAACCACGCCTGGCGCCAGACAACTCATTTGACCGGCTTCGATACCATGAAGCTATGTAGCTCGGTCAAACCACGCTTTGCATTAACCGAGCAGAACCGAGCAAGTTCTTTCAAGACAGGGCCACACTACCTCGGTCCAACCCTTATTCGGCCCAAATCTGTCCGGCCCAAATCCCAGATCATAAATTTCCCTCTCAATTGCCCCTTAATTTCGTCCGCGCAAGCGTGACTGGGATTACCCATTCTGACCGGGGTAACATCTCCTCAGTTCTCGGTTTACCAATCGGTGACCGGGTTGGCTGACATGCCTGTCTTCAGCATACTATCTCTTGATTTGCTCGGTTGACGCCTCGTCTGACCTTCCTGTCTCTTGACTTGCTCAGTCGTCGCCTCATCTGTCCTTCCTGTCTCTTCAACTCTAATACTGCCATTAATGGGGACACGTGTCAATCTCTCATTGGCCCTCGAGTGGCCAACCTAGCCGTCCGTTGGCATTCAAATTTTTGGCGGTTTTTCTTCCTTATAAGCATGCCTAGCCTCCTCCATTTCATCCTTCTTGCTTCTCATTTCTCTTCGACGACCCAGAGCTTGTGCCATTCTTCCCTTGCCATTTCTCAGCTTGTGTTCAAAGAAGCTACCACTACCCTTCAAAGGTATGTCCCCCAACTCCTCTTTTGCTGTTATTTCACTTTGTATTTCGCACGTTAGGGCACTAAACACGTAGTTTTTAGGACATAGGCACCCAAAATCGTCCCAAACCCTTAACTGTTCATGGTGTTCTTCATTTTCTCTAATGAACATTGAAGATCTAGGGCGGACCGGGCTCCAGGTCTTCTTTTGATCCAAAAAATACTCCAACCGAGCAAATAACTTGTTTGCCTCAACCTTAGTAAAAACTGGGATATCAAAAGGACTTGGCCGCTCGACCGGGCTAACATCTAGTCCGCTTAGGCGACCGAGCTCCTTGGTTAGCCTTTACGACCAAGGTGGTTTGGCACTCTTCATGACCGAGCTAAATTCAAGCTCGCTTTGTGCGACCGCGCTCCCTTTTACACTTGCCATCCTTTTCCTGCAAAGTCCAAGGGGACCATTGACCATTACCAAGGCTCTCAAAGACCGAACAGCCATCAATCACCAAACAGTGCCAAACCTCCTCAGCCGAGCTAACTTAGCCAGTTTCACATGGGGAAATTTCGCTTCCTTGTCGATACTCCGGCTACGCTCGCCGCGTTCAGGGAGGAGTATGGTATTCTGGCCGATGTCCACCTTGAGCTCGCAAAAATTGAAATAACGCCTTAGGGCAGATTAGAACAATGCCCCTTCACCGTGTTGTCTATCATCGAAGGAGGCCTCCGCTTCCTGGTCAACCCATTGATGACCGAATTTCTGCACCGGACTAGGCTTGCACCCACACAAGTATCAACAAACACTTACCGAATTATCAACGGTGTCCATGAGCTAAACAACCGGCTTGGCACCAACTTAGGTTTAGCCGAGATATTGAGGCAATACACACTTGGCCACACCGGCGATGGCCTCGCTTATTATTTAAAAATCCGACCGGGCAAAGAAAAACTAATGATCGGCACCCCAGATAAAGACTTACACGACCATGACTTTTTCTGGGTGTCTGGCAACTATGAAACAACTGACGTACCGGGCTGGTCAATTAGCAAGAACTTAGGTTCCACAAGTAAGTCGAGCTAATTTGCTCGGTTAGTTGCATTTCTCCAATATTCTGTATTTAACCATTTTTCCTGTTTCCTTTGCGGCGATTCAAGCCTTGCAAGCCAACTACCAATATCCCAACGAAGAAGCCATCCGGACCGTGCTCCACTACCGCCACCAGGATTGTAACGATCTGCTCGGCTACACTCCAACTTATAGATATTCAGCTCCACGCCGGAGCAAAGTGACAGACTTTCTCCGTGCTCCATCACCTCCTCCAGACCCAACTCTACCGAACGTGCTACTAATCCGGTTGACCGAAGAACAAGAGATGGCCAAACAAAGCCGTATCAAGAACCTCCTCACAGCCACTTCAACCGAGATACCGAGCATCATCACCCACTCGCCAACTGCCGGTCAATCCAATGGCCCCGTGGTTGCCTTGGCATCTCCAGCCGCCGGGCAAGCCAGACAAGAAACTCGCCGGGCTGGCAAAAGACCTCGCGCAAACCCATCCGCCAAGCTAGTTGCTGAGCTAACCACCGAGCAACCCGCCGTCACCGCTAACCCCACACCACCATGGCGATCGCAGTTAAAGCACCGGGGCAAAGACATCCCAGCTAACGCTTCTATCAAGGGCGATAAGGAGCACTTGCTCGCCTTCGACCATTCAAAAGCCCTTCTGCTGCCGAGCGACGTGGTTGGCAACGACCACGTCCCTGACACCCGGTTGGTGAAATCAGTCGTGAAGTCCATGACCAGGGTAAGAATCTCAATCTTCTACTAAAATTTTTACAAGTGTTTGCACGGTTTCTTCTTTGATCAAATTTTCTTCTTGCAGGCCATCCAAAAGCAACACTTGGTCATGGAGCGCATCCATCGACTGCGACAAAAGGCGAATGACACCGTCAGCCAAGTCTAAAGCCTTCAAACCGAGCTTGGCCGAGCAAAGTCCTCACTTCAAATCGCCAATACTGACAACAACAGGTTGCTCGGCCAGCTTGACGAAGCCGAGAAGAAGAGGGATGAGCTCCAGGCCGAGCTGGATGCACTCAAGAAGTCAAGGGAGAAGGAGTGCGAAAATGCCAACAACGCCGGCTTCAAGGAAGCCGAGGACAGCTACAAGAAGCAGGTCTTCGCAACTCAAGACATTTATTTCAAAGCGGGCTGGAAGTCTGCCTGCGAACATCTCGGTCAAGGTCCTGATACCGACGTGTTTGCCACTCCGCCGCCTGCCTTCCTACCGACCTATCTCGTGCCATATGCCAACAACATCTTCAGCGCGTTGCAAGCTGAGGCCAAGGAAGGTCTTGAAGAAGAGGCTGAGGTAGATGCTATGGGAAAGGACCACCAAGAGCAGGAGCCCGGCAGAACTGAGCCTGGTGCCCAAGACCAATCTCCAACGGTCAATTTAGAGGCAACTGAGGATGAATTCACCAATCTCTCCCCCCTTAGCTTAGTTTCTTTTTTTTTTGCTTTTTGCTTTGCCCATGTAACCGGGCTCTCTGCCCCTTCTTTTGTACTTCTTTTTTCATTAATGAAAAAGATCTAGTTTCACCAAGTGTTTGCACGGTCCTAAAGCTGAGTAACTTCAACCGGACAAAATATCTTGGCAAGACAAATCTCACTAATTAACTCATATAACTGGCATAAATCATCTCGGTAGTACACCCAGAGTTGAGCTAAACATCAAATCTTGCAACCGGAATAAACATCTCGGTTGAGAATACCTAAGTTGAACAAAACATCAACTTTTCAACCGGAGTAAACATCTCGGTTAAGATGAACTAAGTTGAACAAAACATCAACTCTTGCAACCGGAATAACCCATCTCGATTGAGAATAACTAAGTTGAACAAAACATCAACTTTTTCAACCGGAATAAACATCTCGGTTGAGAGTGCCTAAGTTGAGCAAAACATCAACTCTTTTAACCGAAATAAACATCTCAATTGAGAATGCCTGAGTTGAACAAAACATCAACTCCTTCAACCGGAATAAATCATCTCGGTTGAGAATGCCTAAGTTGAACAAAACATCAACTCCTTTAACCGGAGTAAATCATCTCGGTTAAGAATGCCTAAGTTGAACAAAACATCAACTCCTTCAACCGGAGCAAATCATCTTGGTTGAGAATACCCAAAACTCAAAGCAACAAAAAATGCTAAGGCAAAGATGAGTCACTTCTATATATTGACAAAAAATGAATATTACATGAAGTGTAAGGCAAAAAATTCTTTTGCACAAAAAAGAAAGCAAAAGCTAGAAATAATACAGCTTGAGATTGGCTGCATTCCATGGCCGGGGTATTCCTCTACCATCCAAATCCTCCAAGTGATATGCCCCCTTGCCCGCCAGACCGGTTATCTTGTAGGGTCCTTCCCAATTTGCCCCTAGTTTGCCTTCTCCTGGCACCAGGGTATTGCCCATGACCTTCCTCAAGACCCAATCACCCACTTTGAACGATCTGGGGTGCACGGTTTTGTTGTATTTCCTTGAAAGCTCTTGTTGGTAGGCGGCCACATGGATGAGAGCCCTTTCCCGGCGTTCTTCCACTAGGTCCAATTCCAAGGCAATGGTTTCAGCTTTCAGCTCGAGCTCAAAACTTTCACTTCTGAGGGTGGGCATACCAACTTCCAAAGGGATGACCGCCTCCATGCCATATGCCAAAGCAAAAGGAGTTTCCTCGGTAGATCGCCGCGGGGTTGTTCGGTATGCCCAAAGGACACTGGGAAGTTCCTCAGCCCACTTTCCTTTGGCTTTCTCAAGCCTCTTCTTCAGTCCATCAAGAATGGTCTTGTTCGAAGCCTCGGCTTGACCATTGGACTGCGGGTAAGCCGGAGTAGAGTTGTAGAATTTAATCTTCAAATCTTCACAGAACCTCCTAAATAGGCGGCCGTCAAATTGGGTGCCGTTATCAGAGATCAGAATTTTGGGGACGCCAAACCGCGTGACCACATTCTGCCAGACAAACCGCTTCACGTCTTTCTCCTTGATCGTTGCCAAAGGCTCTGCTTCAACCCATTTGGTGAAGTAGTCTGTGGCCGCGATGAAGAACTTCCGATTGCCCGGTGCTGTTGGGAGCGGCCCCACTATATCTAGCCCCCACATTGCAAAGGGCCAAGGGCTGGTGAGGGGAAAGAGTTCCCTGACCGGCTGGTGGATCTAATGAGCAAACTTTTGGTGCTTCTCACACTTACGAACGTACTTCTGTGCGTCGGCCTGTATGCACGGCCACCCGTAGCCTTGCGAAATAGCTCGGTAGGCCAAGGACCTGCCCCCTATATGACTGCGACAGATGCCTTCGTGAATTTCGTACAAGAAGGCCTCCACGCTGCTCGGGTGCACACACTTCAGGTAGGGACCAGTGAAAGACTTCTTGTATAAAGCGCCGGATGGAGAGAGCCAAAACTGCTCTAACTTCACCCGTACTTTATGCGCTTCCTTCTTGTCGGCAGGAAAGGTCCGTTCTTTGAGAAAAAGGATGATAAGGTCCATCCAAGAAGGACCTAGCTCGGCGCAGAGTACTTCTGTTTGCCCGGTTTCCTCAATGCTGGGCCTCAGAAGGAATTCAATCAAAAGAGGGTTGGGAGATGTGTTGTCGACCATAGAAGCGAGGCCGGCCAACTCATCTCCTCGGCCGTTTTCTTCACGGCCAATCTGTTGGACCCTGATCGCCTAAAATTGCTTGATGTGGTCCCTGACTAGAGTCTGGTACTTCATCATTCTGTCATCCTTTGCTTCGTAGACCCCAGATACTTGGTTAACCACAAGCTGGGAATCATTGTAAACCATTAGCTCGGATGCTTGCATCTAAAGTGCGCTTTTGAGCCCGGCCAAGAGCGCCTCATACTCGGCCTCATTGTTAGATGCTGGGAAGCCAAGGCTGATTGAATGTTCGATAGTAAGTCCGTCCGGTGAAATTAGAACAATGCCCAGCCCGGCACCGTGACGGTTTGATGCTCCATCAACAAAAAGTTTTCCACATCTCCCCCACAAACAGCTTCCAACATTCTGAAGGGTCCTGGGAGGCTTAAGGGTTGATGGGAGCATGGTTGCTCGGTTGTTCGGTTTCAAGTTCTGTGTTGAGCGGTTCCACTTCAGCCCCCCTTGGCGATTCGACACCGGACTCAGCAAGTTGCTCCATAATGCCTAAGTCCGTAGGCGAATCGCCGGGTTGCGGTATTATGCTGGCCGCCGGTTAGGTTTGAGACTATTTTAGTCACAAAAAGACAAAATAGGCTTTTTTAGCACAATAAGACAAAATATTACATTTAACCCATAATCATTACATTCTTTCTCTCATAAAAAGTCAAAAACCCTTCCCAAACGAGGCTTTTTAGCCCCAGGCTAAAAAAATTAAAAAGTCAACTCACTTCCCAAACAAACTCTAAAGGGTTAAAGGCTAACTTATCATTCCATGAATACAAAAATATTTTGGAGCAATTTCCTTGATAACCTATCAAGACATGAAAGAACTCACAATTGATACAACCAAAAATAAATAGAAGGAATAAGAGTTAATATCACTACAATACCAAGCTATACCACCATGTAATAATGCAACACAATTATAAGCAAGCTCAGAAATAAGACCATTATATAGAAAAATCGAAACTATTTTACTAAATTCTCTCCCAAAACAAACCTGTTTAGAAATATTCTATACCGTCAAAAATCTCTCGACTAGCCGAATCTCTTAACAGTCTCAAAATTCAGCTATTGTTTTTTTTTCAGAATTTAATTAATCAAATTAAATTGAAATTGTTACTAAACTTTCAAAACAACATACGGAATAAATCCGAAATCAAACTGAACTATAAAGTGAATAATTAAATTCACTAAAATTCTGAACATCCAATATTATTCCTTATTCGACGCAAAGGCAATCTTGTTCAAATAAAAAATTAATAGTCCAATTTACTAATTTGTTTGTATTATATATCATCCTTTTTTGATTTGGTAAACCTGTAAAGAAAGTTAGCTACGAAAAAAAAGAATCAAACAAATCAAATCAAATAGTAAGAATCTTACATAATAAAATTTTTATTTTTATAAACTCCTACCAACTTAAACACTAACAATCAAATAACTTATGTAATAACAACTAATTAATATAAAATAAATTGCATGAATAAATTATTAGAAATAAACAACTCAAAACAATTCAATAACTCTAGACAATTAAATTAATTTTAATTCGAAGAGTTACTAGAATAAATTAAAATAAAAGCTCAATTGTTTTTCCAAAAACTATTTATAAAAAAGTTTGCTTTAGGATTGTTGGTATTTTTCCATAATAATACAAGAAAAATATATAAAATAAATTCAATAGAAATGACAAAATATTTTTTTTTTATTTATTAAAAGATGAAATACAGAATAAACGACACAACTAAATACAAAAATAAATTAGATTACATTACTAAAAGAAAAATTTATTAATATGGATAACTAAATATTAGAACTCGTCGAGGTAACTAAATTCTGGAAAATTAAAGAACAAATAATAAGAAAAGAAGCAAATCGAAGCTTGTGTGATAACACAGTTTCCTTAAAACAGATTCATCACCTTCCTATGGATGCTAGAGGTACGTCGGCATTTATCTCACAGGATACGATAGTTGAAACCAGCTAATACAGAAGCATCTTCTGAATAACTTCAGCGAACTTGACAATGGATGCACTCTCTCTAACAAGAACCAAAGAAGAGGCTAACAAAAGAAGATAGAAATTTTTTTCTTTGCTATAAAAAACCATCTCCAACTTTTTATCTCAAAACACCATTTCATTTTCAATCACAAAACCTCTCTAAAAACAACCGACTAAGTTGGAGGAGAAAGGCTTCTATTTATACTAGTAAGGGAAAACCTTAGCCATGAAGGCTAACATCAATGGGGTCATCAAATGTCATCAACTCTAGCCATTAGGGCTAGAGTAACAAAGGTTCAAAACTCCAAAACCATTATATAAATCATAATGTGTATATAATGTATAAGTTTTGAGAATTAACCTAGATGGGTTGGAAAATGGATACAGATGTTCGGTCACAACCCGATCCAAGCCCAATCTCAAACACATGCATAAACTAAGCCTAGCACAGCTCAGCCTAAAGCTCAAGACTAAGTTCAAGTCCAAGTCTAAGACCAAACCTAGCACATATATAAGTACAAGTCTAGGCCTAGTCCAAACTAAGACTAAGTCCAAATCTAAACCCAACTTTATTGATGCCTACTTTATGAGACAATTCTCATTTACAACTCAATGGCTTTGGCTCATTATTTTTGTATTGCAATCTTCTCACTTAAGAGAATACAAAACCATTCAGACCCACCTCAACCGGCGGTTAGGCCCTACTTTAATTTCAAATTAAAGTTGCCGAAAACACATTATTTCCAAACAAAACTACCAAAGAATTAATTACTTTGAAAAATGTACATGAGATGAAGAGCAAGAGAGAACGATGTAACGCCCCAACCCTTCACATGTCATCGATATTGTCCGCTTTGGGCCAAGTTCGCACGGATTTTTTCTTCCCAATGGGTCACCCATCCCAAAACTACTCCAGCCTAAGCATGCTTAATTGGGGAGTCCTGCTAGGAATTTCACTACCCTGGAAAAGTAATGCCCCAACCCTTCACATGTCATCGATATTGTCCGCTTTGGGCCACGCACGGACGGATTTGTTACTATAGCCTAAGCACGCTTCAAACTCAAACACCGATTAAGAGAATGAAAAATGTACCTGAGATAAGAGCAACAAAGATCGATCTGGTTCAAGAATGATATTTTGGATCTACGATTTGATAAAGAACAGATCGAGTTTCAGTTCGAGTTCAATGAAGAGCCCTCCAGTGACAGCTCGATAAAGAATAGCAAACAGTTTTGTCAGAACCCAAACCTGCCCCCTATAGGTTTAGTGTTATAACTAGCCAATAATCCGTGATTACCAAAGGCCTACTTAACAATAATGACAATAACACAATAAAATGGGCTGGCAAAAGCCAAGTCAATAATAAAAAATAACGGCCAATGAGCTGTGAGAACTTAAATGTACAAACCCACTTCCAAATATTTACGTATGCACAACCACTTAAGTCCATAAACACTTATATACAAAATGAAACACAAGACGGGGAAGTAAATCCCATAATCAAAACATTACAAACAAAAGTCATAGACCACTCTTGCCACTAGACTGATTTCAAAAGGGTGAATCTAAACCACTCAAAAAACCTTGACATGTGTTGGCTTGAAACCTTGCGGTGAGGTGCAATAGTTGGCTTGACAAAAAAAGAGTTTGGGTCGGCGCCACTAACTTTGATCCGGTGCCTGATCACCTACATACATATATTAAACAGTGAGTTAGAGCCTAGTGAATAATCACAATGTAAAGATTCATAGCTTATATAAGCAAAATAATGTTCAAAATATTTTTCAGATACTTGTACTAATGAATAAAGTTCCATAAACCTTCAATAAACTTTCCTAGCTGTAATAACCCCGACCTCCGATTAATGCTAATCCATGATTAGTTATTCCTAACAGTAATTTAGAAGGAATCCGAAATTAATTTGCATATGTGTTGCATTATCTTTGCATTTCTATCTGTTTGCCATAAAGTGATCTGTTCATGTTTAGACTTTGAACTGTGAATTGAAAGCCTCATCGGCGCCCGATTTCGAAATTGATTAGTGTTTCACACTAGTTAGAATATATGTGATTTTATGGTAGGTTTAATTAAAATTTGATTAGGAATGATTAAATTAGAGTTATTATGTTAAATTGCCTTAGTTTGTTTAATTACCAAACTTGCCATTAAGTGGGCATCTTGAGGCCATTAGTTCATTTCAATTGATACACTATCTCAGCCAATTTTGCTAGGCCAAAACCGAGAGAGAGAGAGAGAGAGAGAGAGAGAGAGAGAGACTTGAGAGATAATTGTTTCATCTAGAGAATTACTTGGAGAAGTAGAAGATTTGGAGGATAATTGCACAAATTGAGCTTTCATTCTTGGAATTCAAGGTTTAAGGTAGGAGATTCCCCTTTCAATTGTGAATTTAAGATTAATTCTTGCATGGTTAATGAGCCATTAGTGATCTAAGTCTAGAATTGGTTCAAAATGTTGAATTGAAGCTTAAATCATGCATGCATGTACACATTTGTGAGATTTGAGGTTGTTTTCATGAAAATTGCTACATGCATGTTCATATCTTGATTATAGTTCATGAATTCATCATGTTTTTGAAAGAATTGACTCATTTGATCTTGTATTGGAAGCTTTGGTTTCAACTGAACTCATGCATGTATGAGTTTTTGCATTAATATTAATGTTCTTGAAGTTTTATTTGAAATTGTGTTTAATTGACTCACCTTTGGGCTTTGATTTTACAAATTGATCTTTGAAACATCTTATACTATGAGTTTACAAGTGTTTTCCAGATAATAGGCCCAAAGGGTTGAGATTTGAGGTGTTGAATGCTTGGTTTAAGCTTGGGAAGCAAATCTAAAAATTTCAGAATTTGGCTTCCTCGCTCGAGCGAAGGATTCCACACTCGAGCGACCATCGTTTGTTCAGAGCTCCACTCGAGTGAAGGAATGGTGGCTCAAGCGTAAATTGCAAGCTCTCAGGTTTTTGGTGCACGCAAACGCACGCTCGAGCGAAGAGCTATGTCTCACGCTTGAGCGAGCATCGAGCGGGGATTTTCAACAACCAGTACTTTTGCATTTTTACAGAATGCTCGAGCGAAGGAGTCTACGCTCGAACGACCCCTCTGTTTTGACAAGCTCGCTCAAGCAAAGAAAGCCACGCTCGAGCGAGACCCCTGTTTTCAGCAAGTTTTGAAAAATGTTTTCCAAGGCATTTTCGCATCCTCATTTCATCCTAGGCATTCCTAGGCCATGTTTAGGACCCTATAATGAGGATAAGAGGTTAGAAACACACTAAGAGCCAACGACATAAGTTTTGTACAATTAGAAGTTGTGTTTCAAGTGTGTGTCCGTTATGTGTTATGTAGGTCACGTGCCGCGTATCGTGTGATCAATCTGCTCCATCTGTCTGTTTCAAGGCCAACTGTGAGTAATAACTTAGTAAAGTTATGTTCAAACTATATCTACTTTCTATGTGACAAAACAAGATCTGTTTTCCGAAATGATATGTTCTATATAATGAATGATTGTTCAATTTCTTATATGTATTCGTGACATCCTTAGCATCATGTGATATCTGTTAGTTGTTACCCGGTATCGGAGGTTCCTTTATGGAACTTATTTCGCTCAAGACTCGTTACTCTGCATCGAGGCCTCCGTCATGGGGCTCAGCTTCTATTCTGTTACCCGGATCCGGAGGTTCCTTTATGGAACTGGTTATTCGTAACCTCACGTGCATACGTTCTGTTCTGTTCTGTTAATGCTCATGGATGTATCACGTAAACTTAATCATGACTTATGATTTCTGTCTGTATATGAAACTGAATTATGATTTCTGAAGCTTTTCGGACTCATTCATTGAAACCCCTTTACTCTGTTATTGTTCACTGGGCTTTCACTTACAGTTTATATTATATATGTAGGTGAGCCGACGGGTGACCAGGGCCAAAGTTGATGGCCTTCTGTTCTACTTTTGTCAGCCAACCGTTGTACCTCCCGAGAAGGTTTCGATCGAAGTCTAATGCCATGGCTATTTTTGTATTCATGCTAGTCTTTGTGTATGCTCTGTAAAGTCAGGTCTTGGGAAGTACATTCTGTAAATACCTTGTAAATATTGTGTATCTGGACTGGCATGTTTAAGTATATATGTACGTTTTGAAATGTTCTATCCCATGTACGTTATCAATGCTCATTGGACCTTGTCTATTTTGTATTATTGCTTCCGCAGCCCCTTATTATTTGCTAATCTGTTCAGAGGCCTTTGGTGATCCACGAATTACTGGCCGGTTACGGTGCTAAACCTATAGGGGTGGGTTTGGGTCGTGACAATAGCGCAGTACGTTGTCAAAAACGATACTAGACCTTTAGAAAAATACTATATAAAACGTTTATGACGAAACGAAGTATTTATCAACCATATACATTCAGTAGTCATAAAGTTCTTCATACCATTCAGTGTCACTTTCATTTCGTGGTATGATCCAATAGTACTGGTTGGCAAATTAGCAAAACGTCCTCAATGGAACGAGAACATAGGCATAACGATCGCAACGGATCGACTTAGACATAACAACCGCAACGGGTCGACATAGACATAACGACCACTAGGGATCGACATAAACATAACGGAAGTTTCTGAAAATCAAGTACATGTTCATGGTGTCACGTTCGATGATCAATAGGGAATCTCGTTCATTCATATCAAACATAATTTCTCAGAAAACTTGTCATTTATAACAAAACATTTACAACGGTCCAATAACTTATACAAAACGTTATTTACGGATCATAGACAAAACAGTGGTTACTGAATGATAAAAACATATTTTCTTATTAGTTGTTCAAAGGGAATTCATTAACTTCTTAGCAAATTTCCTTTTCAGGAAACAGATCACATTGTACACAATTCGGTATTTCAAAGCATAACTTTTAGTTTTAAAGGACTTTTTTGTAAACTTTGTCTTATTTCATAACTCTTCGTCTAGCAAAACTAATTTCAAAATAATTCATACAAAAATACCGTTACAAAAAGATTACTCACCTCGAGTAGGTTGGTGTCCTTGCACAACGTTCAAACCTATATATCACATATACCAAACACATTGGAACACATTGTTCTAATCACTACTTTATCTTCTCATTCTAATTCAATTGTACATGTTGTTTCCTTACATATTAGTACCTTAATGAGTCATAATTCATGCTGAGAAATACTCAAAAGAAGACAGAAGCAAAGATGTAAACACGGAACAACATGTCAAAATATGCTGAAAAGGCTTGGGTGCTCGAGCGGATAGTGTGCAAAATGCGAACTCAATTCTTTCAGTTCTTCACTTTTATGCTCATATGAATTCTTAACATTAATTTACACCCAAAAACTTTCAATTAAACATGATTTGCTATAAATTTATACTATGCATGACATGTTTATGAACTACTTTCTTCAAATCCAACCATACAAACTCATAAAGGTTTCCTACTTCAATTTACATCACAATACATTCTTAATCATGCATGATTCTTTCTCAATTAAGTGTACTTTCAAGAAGATATGAATGTAGATGTCTTAAATTCAAGAATTTAAGAAATTCCTACCTAAACTTGTCGAATTATGAAGCTTTAAGCTTGTTCTTCAATGTCTTCCTTAAGCTCTCTAAAAAAAACTCTCTTTCTCAAGTTCTCTCTCTCTCTCTCTCTCTCTCTCTCTCTACAAAGCCCACTAATTCCCTTATATTTTGAGCTCAAGAATATGAGCTATTATATATACAGGCTCAATTAGTTTATTTAATTAATCAAAGCTTAAGTTAAATAATTATAACTTAAGTTAATTAAATTTAATCTACTTAATTTGATCTGAATCAATGTTTAATTAAATTTCACAATAGACTCTAAAAATTACATTAATCATAATAAAGTAATTAATTTTGGTTTCTGTCGCCTTTACGGCCCTCAATTTACAACAATCCTTTTCAAATTACTTCAATCCTTCTTAATTTATAGGTTTTCCAAAACTAGGTTCAAGTTTCAAAAATGGAGTTTGCCTTGCATTAATCCATGAAACACTTTCATAAATTTGTAAACACTTTAGGAAATTCAAATACATAATTATTCTCAAGTCTCTTGCACAAATCTCATGATTTTTTCATAAATGGGTCTCAAATATTCATGCATGCAAAGATTAGTTTCAAGCTCACAACAATGGCTTCCAAAATAGGAGATTAGATTTCAAAACTCTTTAAATCAGGGATGCATGTAAGAGTAAACTCTGAAATTCAACATAGATTACATATTCATGCTCACAAATGGTGATTCAACACACATATACATATATATATATATATATATACAAAATTTCCATATTCATCATCTTCAAGCTAGTTTATGCAATTACTCCCAACATCCCTTTAATTCTATGGATTAGATGATACAAAATGCAAAGGTAAATACACACCAAGAGTTTAATTTCAGATTAGAAGATGAATCTCCCTAGCTCTCTTCTTCTTCCACCCAAGCTCCCATCTTTCTCTCTCTCTCTCTCTCTCTCTCTCTCTCTCTCTCTCTCTCTCTCTCTCTCTCTCATTACACTAAACTATACATACAAATATGGTTACTTAGTACACCATTAGATTGCTCAGCACACACACACACCTACATAGATTTCTCTGCACACACCCAGATTCTCAGCACACCCACTAGAAAATAATCTCCTACGCTCAACATCATTAAATGCCCCAATACATACCTCACTTAAATAAATCTTGAATTATAAACAGGATACTTTTACTTTTTATTTTATTTTATTCACTAATTAATTTATCTAAGGCTTTAATTAATTCCTGATTTTCTTTAAGTTAAATTAAATTATATTCACTCAAATTAAATTACTCATCATCAAATTATAATCTCAATTACACTAAATTTAATTATATAAATGTGAATAAGGCTCTAATTGCCTATCCAATAATTTAATTCTAACCTGTTAAAATTTACGAATCAGCAGGTTTATTTCTCATTCAAACCTATCTGTTCTTAATAACACAATTCAATAAATCACATGACAATCAATAACACTTAACAATACATAATCGCATGATTAAAATTAAGTACGTAATCAATATATAATTAATTTACTTAATTAAGGTGGTAGTTGTCACAAGTTCGATGAATATACAATGCAAAATCTGCAATCGTGCGAGCTAGAGCTTTAAATCGAGGGCATTGGAAGAGAGAGAGAGAGAGAGAGAGAGAGAGAGAGAGAGAGAGACTGAGTTATGGAAGAGACACAGAGAAAGTGAGAAACGGAGTATGGACGGTGTCAATATACACCTAATACGATGCCGTTTAACCGAGATCAAAGACAACGTTTCGAAAACGTTGTGTTTAATTCATCTATTATGGCGTTTCCCTAAACGCTATAAAAAAAAAAAAAAAAAAGTTGTAGTAGGCCATTTTTCCTGTAGCGGTAGTTTCTCGAGATACGGTAACATTTAGTTTCTTACCTGTACACAACTAAATATAAATTGAGTATATAAAAAAATAATGAAAATAAAAAATAAATATAGTGGGTCAGCCCTGCATAAAAAAGTTGGTAAGACCACCATTATGCAAAAAATAAAGTTAGTATAATTTAATCATAAGGTAAATTACTGAAGAAGTACAAAAATGTATCACTTTATGCTTAAATCATTCGAATTGACCAAAATTCAAAGAATAAAAGTTATATAGAAAATTTTCTTAAAAGGCGAGGCAAGCGAATTTAGTATAAACTAAACAGATTGAGAGAAAAACTTGATAGAAGAATCTAGACAGAATTCGGCCGAAAAATCTGAAGCTAAAAATGAAAAGAAACTATCCTAAGATGATTTTTTTCGAAAAAGTTCAAAACGCAAAAAGTGTTCAGAATAATGCTTTACTTCAATTTGTGAGAAATCAATAAAAATGAGCTCATTTCGTGGGTTAAAACAGCATCTAAAATCTACATTGCTAAAATGAATAAAAACTATTGTAATCAAGATCATCCGATTACAAGTTTTAATCAATCTTTTTTGTAAAAAGTTAAAATACAAAAGTTGTTTAGAATTACGTATACATGCCTCTACCCAAATTTCATAATTTATTGAGGTCGTTTATTATTTTTCAAGATGTAAAAATCAAAGCAATTCAAACTGTTCCAATAAGTTCATATGTAATTCTTTGTACCTTAACTCCACCACTCCGGCCCTTTACTTCCGGCCTACACATATATCCCATGTGCCTCCTGTATACCTAACACCGCTCCGAAGCCAAACTTGCACAAGAATATCGTCCCGAGTTTGAACCACACTCTCCGGACGGTTAACATATACGTACGCATGTAAATCAAAGCACTTGTCTACTCTTGAGAACGAGACATCAATATATATACAAACCCCTCATCTACTCATGAAAACAATATAACAATGTCGAACCTAAGACATTCAAATAAATCTGATAATCCTCACTTTTTTTTATACACTTTTTTTCATCAGCACTCAAATAAAACAACAATTCGTAGAGGCATGATGGAATATTCAGAATTTATCTATAGGTTCCTAATCTATTTTAATTTCATATATTTATGAGTGTGATTACAACCATAAAATAAATACATATAAAAATCATAAACATTGCATATACAACTAATCAAAATAGTTGAAATCAATCCATCATCTACATGCAAGTTCAATATCAAACCAACATTAAATAAATAAAAATAACAAAATAAATATAAATAAAGAAAAGTAGATTTTGCACTCACAATTATTTTTTTAAAAATTAAAAAATACTTAAAAAATTAATAAAAGTACCAAAATAAAACTATAGCCCTTTCTTGTTCCCTCTCCTCTTTATCGGAACTCCCCGGCTCTCTCTCTTTAAGCTTTCTCTCCCGCCCTATCTTTTTTATTTATTTATTTTTTTTTTTGTTCACACAAGCACAACCCTAAGCCCTCTCGTTTTTTTGTTCACACAGGCACAGCCTTTTTTTGTTTTTTTTTTCCACCTCTTATGATATAAATACAACATATATAAATATGTTATATATGAGCAATATATATAACATCTTTTTATATAAATAAAAAATATATAAATATATATAAATATTTAGATTAATTATATATAATTAAATATCACATTAAATTAATTAAATACCACATTAAATTCTCATGTACCCACACAATTAATAAAATCAAAAAATAAAGTAATAATAATAAATAATAATGACTTAAGAAAAATTAGGATTGCTACAAGTATTGTACCTAAAATTTATTTATTTATTTATAAATAAATTTGTTCACATTTTAAATAAATAAATAAATATTATTTTTGATCTTTATATTTTTAATTAGATCATTTAAAATTTTAATTTTGTGTCAATTTGGTCAAATTAATAATACCATTAGTGTTTTTGACGAAAAATGACCGTTGAATTTGTTTAGATTAACTCATCGAGTTGAGCAAATTTATTACTTTGCCTCTAAAAGAATGAAATATGTCACTTGTATGCATATTTGTCATTAAAAAATGCTAACAATTAGGGCAAAATACACTATTAGTCCTTCTATTTTGGCTATTGTGTTATTTTAGTTTTTGTAATTTCAATTGAATCGATTTTAACCTTGATTTTTTGATTTTGTCTCAAATTGGTCCAATTGATAGCATGTTATATTGAGTTCAATTTATTTTTTTTATATTTATTTTGTGCATTTTAAAAAAAAATTGAAAGTATATTGACATTTTTTGATTTTTTCAAAAAATGACATTAGATAGCTTGGAATTTTTTTGGTTTAGTGACATTTCTCAAAATGTCATAAAATATTTGTTTATGACATTTTTCACTTAATGCCATAAAAAGTAACTTAATGCCATAAAATTGATGCTATTAAATCACATTTTTGTTGTAATGAAGTGACACTTTTTTTTTATTGAAATGCTACTAGAGCCTTGTATGTTTGTGGCTCTATGACATTTTTCTAGAACATGCCACAAAATATTTTTTTTGTGATATTTTTTAAAAACATATCACTAATATAGTGTTACTAAAATGTGTTTTTGTTGTAGTGCGCCTAAGGTCGTGTATTGAGAGATGGTCCAAATTTTATGGCAAATATGCTTAAATTTGCTTGACAATTGTCATATTAGTTGTAAAACTAAGGCCCCGCATTGAGAGAGGACCCAATTTTTATGACTGATATACTTAAATTTGCTTGACAATTGTCATATTAGTTGTAAAACTAATAAGGCCCCCAATTGAGAGAGGACCCAATTTTTATGACTGATGTACTTAAATTTCCTAGACAATTGTCATATTAGTTGAAAAAATGTTAGGATATCAACAATTATAAACAAAAAAACATATCAGCACAATGTTTCAATTGATGGCATGCATTGTTTAGATTGACAATATAACATTCACAAGAAAAGAGAAAAAAATAAATAAATAATTAAAAAGATTTTTAAAATTAAAATTGATAAAATTGTACGTAAGATCAACTAAAAAGATAAAATAGATTAACTATAATATCAATTGGAAAGGGAGATATGTTTGAAAACTTTTATCCACAATTTTAGTAATTAATTTTTCAGTTTAAAAAATAAGAAAAATTAATTTTAAATAAAAAATTTACAACATATTCATAAATAATGATGTGACTTATTATGAATCATTTACTTGTGGCTTATTATGAACCATTTACTTCTTCTTCTTCTTCTTCTTCTTCTTCTTCTTCTTCTTCTTCTGTTTTTATATTTTTTTTGGTGCTTTGGAAATGTTTAAAGAACAAACAACAGAAAGAAAATAAAACAAGTTACAGACAGAGATATATAAGATCTCTGGTATTATCTTCCTAACAAGTTAGTTACCACCAGGTCAAAACAAAACACTATTGAATATACATTTATTTACAATAATAACGTTGTCACATTATTTTTATAAATTTTTTAAAATAAATTTTATGCATGTATAAAATATTTCAGAACTAAAAGAAGAATATTCCCGTGCCATTGCAAATATTTTGTAGCCTGTAGGTTCAGTGCAATTAAAATAGATCTTTTCATTCAATTGCAAAAATTTTGAGAAAATTCCATTTTACTGCAATATTTACCCTCCAAAAAATTAATTTATTTTCATTCATATTTTTTTAAATTCTTATTTAAATCTATAATTCAAATACAAACTTAAATTAATACTTATTAGAGGGGGTGTTCCACAAGAACTCTTCCTAAGAGGTTCAGAGTTTAAACCAACCAAGTGAAAGATTCTGGCCTGAACCAATCTGGTGAAGACAAGGGGTAAAACTTTAACTTCAAGGTTAACTTGTCTTTTAAAGTTTTTATTTTTTAAATTTTTTTTTAAGTCAATGACCTTCAAACATTGGCATTTGTAATTTATTTATTAGATCAAGTCTTTTATATCCAATCTCCATCTCAAATTCTATCTTTGTCACACCCATTTTGCTGAGAAAGAGTTTGAGACAAAGAAAAGGTCAGATTTCAGTGGCTTTGTTTATGGGTGTTGGACAATTTTCACTGTAATTAATTAATTTTGTTTGTGTACTTAACAATAAACAGAATATAAAAGAAATAAAGGAAAAGAGAGAAAATTGTTTGATTACAAAAATCAAAACTAGAAATAAAATTAAATAAATAAAAACAGATTTTATTTTGTTACAAAAACAAAATTAAAATCTGATTTAAATAAACAAATAAAATAGAATAATAAATTAAACAACTTACTTGATTAATTTCTTCAAATAATAATCTGATTGTAATAACCCTCACACTATCCTAACCATACTCATATGCATTTATATGATTTTGTCCTGTTAAGCTTGCATTTCAGATCTTGTCCTTGTTTTGCTTAAGTGTTATTTGCATGCTTTGTTCCTTGTCTGATGTGTGGTTAGCCTAGAACTACCCTGGAACTCTTTTTCTGGTTGGCTTCCACCCCTGCCCTAACATGTTGGCCGAAATGTCACTATCTAGGCCGAGGTGTTCACCACCAAGGCCGAGATGTGTATTATCTAGGCCGAGATGTTACCCTTGAACCCAACTGATCTTGCTCCTGGACTGGTACGACCTAGACCGAGGTGTGGTGCATCTAGGCCGAGGTGTGGCGCATCTAGGCTAGGTGTTGTCCTTTCTAGCCAAAGTCATTGTCCTTTGCTTTCCGAAGCCTTGTTATTAGCCGATGTCATTACTTGTCGGAGTGCCCTTGCCGCCTAGCTTGTTGAACACACTTTGTCATGGTCTTGTCTTTTCACTCAGTCACCTGTTTTAGTAGAACCAACCAGCCATTGCCACGTGCCCCTGCAGAAAGTTAAGTCAGCCGACAGACCCAGAAAATATACATTTTTGTATCATATCTTTGCCTTGTAGAGAGAGAAGCTCTAGGAAGAAGAAGAAGTTCTTGAGAGAAGAGTAGACTCCCAAGCTTGATCTTTGGTGTTTGAGCCGTTAGATTCGTGTCTTGAGGTTAGAATCTTAACCTACTCTCGTTGTTCTTATTGATCATCTAGCTGCATTGCATGATCGAATCTATTCTACCTGCCATGCATTGATTTAAAGTTGGTTTTAGAAAGAGAAAATAGTATTCATGTGTTCTTGAACAAAAGCCTTGTTTGATACGAAAGCTTGCATTAAGATTCATGTTTTTGTGTTTGTTTTTCATAAGATCTTCAAGTATGGGTGCCCAGGCCCATGTTTTCGAACTAATAGCATGAAAATCCCAGATTTTGAAATAATAAGTTATGATTGAGCATTCATGTTTTTCATGTTCTTCATGTTCTTCAGCAGAGGGAAACCCGGATTTTCCCGACCTTACCTTTGAATGTGGCCCTCGGGACCACACCTCGGCGAGGAGGTATGGAACCTCGGCCTAGACCTGGTTGGTGCCCAGCATGTTTTCCCGAGATGAGAAACGGTGTTATATTTTGATTTGACTTAGTTTTTGAAGGATGCCGAGATCATCTGTATGCATGTGAAACTTGTTTGAAAGTGCATTCAACAGACTTTGCCATGTGTTTGTAGGACTTGGACTTGCCCTGACCCCGACATTTGAAGAACTATGTGAGTGGTATTTTTAATAAAGCTATGTTACAATGTTTTGATAAAAGCCTTGTTTTGCTTTGTTTTGGAAAGTATTTGTAAGCATGAATGATTATTCCTATTTTGTATACGAAGTATTGTGACTTGTTTTGATGACAACCCTTTGAAAGTCCGTACGTGCTAGGGGACTATAAGCATTTGTAGCACAACCCTTTGAAAGTCCATACGTGCTAGGAGACTATAAGCATTAGTAGCACAATCTTGGTTAATGTCACCTCTTGAAACTTGAAAGCCTTGAAAGACTTGATTGGTGAAGCTTGATAGATTTGCTAGATGAACTTGATTCGTTCTATGTTTTACTATTGGCTGAGATTATGTATTGTTTTGTTAAAGATCTTGAATATCAGTCATGCAAAACCCCTTTATTATTCATACCATTCACTGAGTATCCAAGCTCACCCCTCTCTATATATATGTAGGTGACGAGCAAGACGGCGGTGACGCTTAGGTGTACTTGCCACTTGTTTTGGATTTTGCACTTTTGCAGCATCTTGAAGATCATGCTTCTTAGTTGTATTTCGTTGTATTTTGTATTTGATGGCTGAGAAGCCTTTTGGTCAAGATGTATTTTTGTACTTCGTTTTGTTGTATTAAAGCTATGTAAAGATGTATGCCATTCCATTTGACTTATGCACTGCTCTTACGAACTACTTAGCTTTTAATTTATTGCTTCCGCATTTGTAAGCCCCATATGTGTACTCTGTTGTGTGTGAATTTTGACAGTTGGCCTTCGGTAAACCTCGGATTACTGGCCATCACGGCACCATTCTACTAGGGGCGGAATGGGGTCGTGACAGATTGGTATCAGAGCCAAGTTTCTCATAGTACGTTATTCATACACCTTGAGTCCTAAAGAGCATAGGATTTCCCTTAGAAAGATGTTAAGATTGCATCATATTGCTTGCTATTTGATAAGGTGTGCATCATCTCGGCATGACCATTTGTTATTTGCATACACGATTCTTGGTCCAGTTTGTTTTAAAGTTGCATTTTGCATACTCATAGCATCATGAGAAGAGGTAGACCACCAGTTGGCCGAGATCAATCAGAGGATAGACTGGACAGACTAGAAAGACTAGTTGAGGGTTTAACCCTTGAGTTGAGACAAATGAGGCAACAGAATGCTAGTGCTACATCTATCCAGCCGAATGCATTTAATGGTCGACATGCGCCCGCCTCCACCTCCTCCAAGATCAAGAAGTTCCTCCATGACCAAATTTTGTATGGGGACCACGATCGCCTTTGATTAGGAGTTTAAGAAGATGAAACCACGAGATTCTCCGGGGTATAGAACCGATGAAGGCTGAGGCGTGGGTTTTGGAAATGGAGAAGTTGTTCGAGATCTTTCCCAGCACCGACGTTCAGAAGGTGACATTGGCTGCATTCACTTTAGACGACGACGCTCGAAGATGGTGGATGATGATCAGAGAAGCTAATCCTAGTTTAACTTGGGCAAGATTTTTGGAGCTGTTTTACAACAAGCATTTTCCCCTTAGCGTCTGAGACCGCAAGGCCACGGAGTTTCAGGCTCTGACGCAAGGCAGCAAGACAGTGGCAGAATATGACCGTGCTTTTACCGAATTGGCGAGATACGCCCCTCATATGATCAGTGACGAATATAAGAAAGCTAGGAAGTTTGAAAGTGGACTGTGTGGGCCGATACAAGATCGAGTCAACATGCTCAATATGCCGACTTACGCCGAAGTGTTAAACAAGGCCATTCTAGCAGAAGCTAACTTAAACCGATATCAGAATTTAGGAGAGAGCCAGAGGAAGAGACAGAACTATGAGAGTCGCCGAATGCCGTTTAATGCCAAGAAGAAGGCGAACATGGGTAGTTCCAGCAACTCGAATCGGGATGGTAATGCTAAGCCGACGTGTGCGAGTTGTGGGAAGCCGCATCTCGGGGTTTGTCGTTGGGCGACAGAGGCTTGCTTTGAATGTGGCGAGATAGGTCACTGTGTGAAGGACTGTCCGAAGACAAAAACTGATGATGGTAAGAAAAATGGGGGCACCTCGGGTTCTGCACACGGAAGCAACGTCGGAAGGACACAGATGAGACAGGGTAGAGTTTTTGCTCTAGTGCCAGGAGACACCCAAAATGCTGAAACAGTAGTGTCAGGTATACTCTCAATTTGCTCTCAAGTTGCATACATCTTGATTGATTCGGCCTCTACACATTCATTTGTATCTGTTAAATTTGCCGAGAAGTTGAATAGACTGTTAGAATCCCTCGATTATGTGTTATCTGTATCTACTCCATCTGGGGGAACTATGATTGTTACATCCATATATAGGGCGTGTGTTATGGTGATTGAGGGTGTAGAATTATTAGTTGATTTGATGCCATTAAGCATGACCCACTTCGATGTTATATTGGGAATGGACTGGTTAGTAACGAATCATGCATCTATTAATTGTGTTTCGAAGAATGTCACACTGAAGCCCCCAAACCAAGCCGAGGTTATTTTTCAGGGTAAAAGGGTAGTGTCCCCACCTTACTTGATTTCGTCCATTAAGGCCTATAAGCTAATTCAGAAAGGGTGTCAAGGCTACTTGTGTAGTATACTGAGTGATTAGAATGGAAATGTTAATTTAGCCGACATCCCAGTTGTTAATGAATTCCCCGACGTCTTTCCAAACGAATTGCTTGGCCACTTAGTCGATAGAGAAATAAAGTTTACTGTTGATATCATGTCGGGAACACAGCCAATCTCTAAAACACCCTATAGAATGGCCCCGACTGAACTTAGGGAATTGAAACTGCAATTACAAGAATTGTTGGATAAGGGATTCATTAGGCCGAGCACTTCACCATGGGGAGCACCCGTTTTATTTGTTAAGAAAAAGGATGACACACTCCGTCTTTGCATTGATTACAGAGAACTTAATAAGGTAACCATCAAGAACAAGTACCCATTGCCTAGGATTGATGATTTGCTTGATCAACTACAAGGAGCATGAGTCTTTTCTAAGATTGACCTCAGGTCGGGCTACCATCAGCTGAAAGTTAAAGCCGAGGATGTTGAGAAGACTGCTTTTCGGACAAGGTATGGCCACTACGAATTTTTGGTAATGCCTTTTAGAGTGACCAATGCGCCTGCAGCGTTCATGGATTTGATGAACAGAGTCTTTAAGCTGTAGTTAGACGAGTTCGTAGTTGTTTTCATTGACGACATATTGATCTACTCCAAGAGTACAATTGAGCACGAGAATCATTTGAGACTTGCCCTGCAAATCTTGAGAGACCAGAAGTTGTACGCTAAGTTGAGCAAATGTGAGTTTTGGTTTTTCAGCATTTCATTTCTAGGGCATGTGATTAACGAAGAGGCTATCTCAGTTGATCCCAGTAAGATTGAAGCCATTGTGAATTGGCCGACGCCGACCAACGTATCCGAAGTTCGTAGTTTTCTGGACTTGGCAGGTTATTATAGAAAGTTCGTGAAGGACTTCTCAAGGATTGCAGTACCATTAACACAGCTAACTAAGAAGGGAACGGCATATGAATGGACCGATGATAGAGAGTCAGCCTTCCAAGAGTTGAAGACGAGGTTAGTTACAGCACCAGTTCTTGTAATTCCATCCGGTAATGAGGAATTTCAGATTTACAGCGATGCTTCACATAAGGGTTTGGGTTGTGTATTAATGCAAGGGGGTAAAGTCATAGCATATGCATCTCATCAGTTGAAACCTCATGAAAAGAACTATCCTACCCGTGACCTAGAACTTGCAGCCGTGGTGTTCGCATTGAAGATTTGGCGTCATTACTTGTATGGAGCCTCTTGCCAAGTTTTTACAGATCACAAGAGCTTGAAGTACTTGTTCACTCAAAAGGAACTAAATTTGAGGCAGAGAAGATGGCTTGAATTGTTGAAGGACTACGACATGCAGATCCAGTATCACCCAGGTAAAGCAAACTCAGAGTCGACGATTAAGTAGGAAGTCGAGGAAGTCCGCATGCTTGACCATGATTTCAGTAGAGCCGACTATCATTGGGGAAGTAAAAGCAAGGAAAATAGAGGATGAATTCCTGAAGAAGGTAGCCGACGAGATTATCACCAGGCCGAGGTCAGGTTACACCTTTGAAAATGGAGTGCTTAAGTTTGAAGGAAGATTGTGCGTGGCTGACGTCCCAGAGTTGAAGGGGAAGATTTTGCAAGACTCTAATGGATCCAGATTTACTGTTCACCCAGGGAACACCAAGATGTATCAAGACGTGAAGCTAACCTTTTGGTGGCCGAACATGAAGAGAGAAATAGCCGAGTTCGTGTCCCAGTGCTTGTATTGTCAACAAGTGAAAGCATAACATCAGAGACCAGTAGGACTTCTTCAACCTTTGCCGATTCCTGAGTGGAAATGGGAACACGTCTCCATGGACTTTGTGATTGGTTTGCCGAAGACATAGAAAGGGATGGATTCGATTTGGGTTATAATCGACAGATTAACTAAGTCAGCACACTTTTTGCTTGTTAAGACTTCGTTTAATGCTGATCGACTTGTTGTATTGTATATGAACGAGATTGTTAGACTTCATGGTGTGCTGATGTCCATTGTGTCAGACAGAGATCCAAAGTTTGTTTCTAGATTTTGGCAGAGTTTACAAGGGGCTCTGGGGACCGAGTTGAGGTTTAGCACAGCTTTTCATCCCCAGGCCGATGGCCAAACGGAGAGGACAATTCAGACACTTGAAGATATGCTTAGACTATGTGTATTGGACTTCAAGGAAAGTTGGGAAGTGCATTTGCCATTAGTAGAATTCGCTTACAACAACAGTTATCAAGCTAGCATTGGCATGGCGCCGTATGAGGCTTTGTGTGGAAGGAAGTGCAGATCACCGATATGTTGGACCGAGGTAGGAGATAAAGATTTGATTTGCCCCGATCTAGTTCAAAGGACAACTGAAAAGATCAAGCTTATCCAGCAGAGAATCAAGACTTCTCAGAGTCGACAAAAGAGTTACACCGACCAGAGAAGGAAGGAGTTAGAGTTTGAAGTTGGCGATCATGTATTCCTGAAAGATTCGCCAATGAAAGGAGTTTCCAGATTTGGGAAGAAAGGTAAGTTAGCACCTCGTTACATTGGGCTGTTTGAAATCCTTGAGAAGGTTAGCCCGGTTGCCTACAGATTTGCTTTGCCGCCGGGATTAAGTCAAGTCCACAATGTGTTTCATATTTCGATGTTGAGGAAGTATATTCGGAATCCACTGCATGTGATTGATCATTTTGGGATTGTGGTTGATGAAGATTTAGGCTATGAAGAGAAACCGATGCGTATTATCGATAGACAAGTGAGACAATTAAGAAATAAGGCAATACCGATGGTGAAAATTGAATAGAAAGAGCATTACGGTAAGGATGCTACATGGGAAATGGAAGAAGAAATGAAAGTCCGATATCCGGAGTTATTCTCGAATCAAGGTAACTCAAGTTTGGGGACCAAACTTCTTTAAGGAAGGTAGGATGTAATAACCCTCACACTGTCCTAACCATACTCATATGCATTTATATGATTTTGTCCTGTTAAGCTTGCATTTCAGATCTTGTCCTTGTTTTGCTTAAGTGTTATTTGCATGCTTTGTTCTTTGTCTGATGTGTGGTTAGCCTAGAACTACCCTGGAACTCTTTTTCTGGTTGGCCTCCACCGCTGCCCTAACATGTTGGCCGAAATGTCACTATCTAGGCCGAGGTGTTCACCACCAAGGCCGAGATGTGTATTATCTAGGCCAAGATGTTACCCTTGAACCCAACTAATCTTGCTCCTGGACTGGTACGACCTAGACCGAGGTGTGGCGCATCTAGGCCGAGGTGTGGCATAGCAAGGCCAAGTGTTGTCCTTTGTAGCCGAAGTCATTGTCCTTTGCTTTCCGAAGCCTTGTTATTAGCTGATGTCATTACTTGTCGGAGTGCCCTTGCCGCCTAGCTTGTTGAACACACTTTGTCATGGTCTTGTCTTTTCACTCAGTCACCTTTTTTAGTAGAACCAACCAGCCGTTGCCACGTGCCCCTACAGAAAGTTAAGTCAGCCGACAGACCCAGAAAATATACATTTTTGTATCATATCTTTGCCTTGTAGAGAGAGAAGCTCTAGGAAGAAAAAGAAGTTCTTGAGAGAAGAGTAGACTCCCAAGCTTGATCTTTGGTGTTTGCGCCGTTAGATTCGTGTCTTGAGGTTAGAATCTTAACCTACTCTCGTTGTTCTTATTGATCATCTAGCTGCATTGCATGATCGAATCTGTTCTACCTGCCATGCATCGATTTAAAGTTGGTTTTAGAAAGAGAAAATAGTATTCATGTGTTCTTGAACAAAAGCCTTGTTTGATACGAAAGCTTGCATTAAGATTCATGTTTTTGTGTTTGTTTTTCATAAGATCTTCAAGTATGGGTGCCCAGGCCCATGTTTTCGAACTAATAGCATGAAAATCCCAGATTTTGAAATAACAAGTTATGATTGAGCATTCATATTTTTCATGTTCTTCATGTTCTTCAGCAGAGGGAAACCCAGATTTTCCCGACCTTACCTTTAAATGTGGCCCTCGGGACCACACCTCGACGAGGGGGTGTGGAACCTCGACCTAGACTTGGTTGGTGCCTAGCATGTTTTCCCGAGATGAGAAACGGGTTACATTTTGATTTGACTTAGTTTTTAAAGGATGTCGAGATCATCTGTATGCATGTGAAACTTGTTTGAAAGTGCATTTGACAGACTTTGCCATGTGTTTGTAGGACTTGGACTTGCCCTGACCCCGACGTTTGAAGAACTATGTGAGTGGTATTTTTAATAAAGCTATATTACAATGTTTTGATAAAAGCCTTGTTTTGCTTTGTTTTGGAAAGTATTTGTAAGCATGAATGATTATTCCTATTTTGTATACCAAGTATTATGACTTGTTTTGATGATAACCCTTTGAAAGTCCGTACATGCTAGGGGACTATAAGCATTTGTAGCACAACCCTTTGAAAGTCCGTACGTGCTAGGGGACTATAAGCATTTGTAGCACAACCCTTTGAAAGTCCGTACGTGCTAGGAGACTATAAGCATTAGTAGCACAATCTTGGTTAATGTCATCTCTTGAAACTTGAAAGCCTTGAAAGACTTGATTGGTGAAGCTTGATAGATTTGTTAGATGAACTTGATTCGTTCTGTGTTTTACTACTCGCTAAGATTATGTATTGTTTTGTTAAGGATCTTGAATATCAGTCATGCAAAACCCCTTTATTATTCATACCATTCACTGAGTATCCAAGCTCACCCCTCTCTATATATATGTAGGTGACGAGCAAGACGGCAGTGACGCCTAGGTGTACTTGCCACTTGTTTTGGATTTTGCACTTTTGCAGCATCTTGAAGATCATGCTTCTTAGTTGTATTTCGTTGTATTTTGTATTTGATGGCTGAGAAGCCTTTTGGTCAAGATGTATTTTTGTACTTCGTTTTGTTGTATTAAAGCTATGTAAAGATGTATGCCATTCCATTTGACTTATGCACTGCTCTTACGGACTACTTAGCTTCTAATTTATTGCTTCCGCATTTGTAAGCCCCATATGTGTACTCTGTTGTGTGTGAATTTTGACAGTTGGCCTTCGGTAAACCTCGGATTACTGGCCATCACGGCACCATTCTACTAGGGGCGGAATGAGGTCGTAATGATCGACAAGTCCAAGTGTTCGACATCGGTCCTTAAGATGATTCGTCCTCTCCACGGTGCTTTCAAAATATGGACGTCTATCTCCCAGGATGAAATGATCAACAACAAATAAATGCAGCACTACAATTTATTTGTTCAACGAACACACTTAGTGTATACACTCTTTCTCACAGAAAAATAATGGAATAAATACAGCAACATACAGAGATGATTTGCAGCAAAAGATGGATGAAAATTAGAGTGAATTTGATCAAATGAGGGCTGGTCTATTTATAGAAGTAATGGCACCCTTTACTTTTGAATTGAACAGGTAGCATACCTGTTTGAACAGGTACTATACCTATTGGGTTTAAATTTGAACAGATAACCGAATCTGTTTGAATTTCAAATCTGTTCGGGTGGATTTAAATTTGAACCGAACAGATTCGGTTTTGGACAAATCCAAACCTATAAAGAATTTCTAAAGAGGTGCAAATAAAATTTTGAATTCAAAAAATTAAAATTAAAATTTGGACAGAATTTATTCTATCAACAATAAATTGAATTCAAATATTTTTGGCCCAAAAAGATTAGTATTGGGCTGGACAAGCCCAACCCAACCTTACACCACGCATCCATGCCCAGGCCAGCCGCGTGTGTTGATTTTTGGGTCCAATAGGTCTAGCCCATAACCTCTCCCTTCCTTCTACAAATTTGGGGTGCCCTTTGGGGCCCTCCCCAAGTTATAAGTCCAAGCTATATAAACCCATTCAAAACTTCCCACCAAATCAATGTGGGACAAGCTATTACACAAACTTTAAGAAATTTCTACCAAAACTCCATTTTCATGGAGCACACTTTGGCTTCAATTTACCATTCACTCGATAATGATTTTGAGCAACCAAATATACCACGTAAATCACAACGCGGCATAGAACGCGTTACCATTTTGACCTGCGAAAATCGACGCACAGATTCCACCTAAATATTAGACCAAAGTTATGAAAAAATCTGTTTTTTACCCAAATTTTCCAAACCATTTCCAACAATGGGGAGCACCACCCCTTAAGACTTCATCATCATTGTATTCTTTAAGATTTCATTTTGTGATCTCGACGAGATTTACGTTCATCTTATAAGTTGTGAAGAGAAAAATATATAAGTAAAAAATTAGTTTGATCAGATATTGATAAATATATTAACTAATTGTACTTATTTACGAATGAATTATACTAACAGTCCTTATAATTTTGGACTTGTATCACTTTGATTCTTAACCTTTCAATTGTGATACATTTGATCATGAATTTTAAATTTTCTATTAAATAAAGACAATAATATATTGTTGCACCATTTGAAAGGTAAAGTCATCATATAATTTATTTTGTATTAGTTAACTTATATGTTGTTTGAAATATAATTAGCCCCTTTGGTTTGATTTCTCAAAATTCACTTTTTAGAAAATTAAATTTTTTTATTTCCTGTGTTTCTTTATTTTCACTGAATTTTTTTAATATTTTACATAATTTTTTTTAACTTTTAGATATACCTAATAGAAATATACTTAAAAAGTATAATATTTATGAAAAAAATCTTTAGAAAATTCACTATATATCAAAAATACAAAAAAAAAAAAAAAAAAAAAAGGAGAAGAGAATTCAGTACATTTTTCGTATTCTTGTGTATTTATTTATTTTTTAAAATATTTTTTTACAAATATTTTACTTTTTAGATACAAAGTAAAAAAAATAATTAAAATTTTAAAAATATTTACTAAAAATAAAAAAAAAATACCCAAAAATAAAAAATTCAATTTCCAGAAAAATGAATAAAAAAATTGAAACCAAACACACTGAATGGCTTTTTTTATTTAATGAATAATGTTGAAACTTTTTTGGTTATAAAGTTTTGTTTGGTTTGTTTTCATAATCTATTTTCATAATTTTTTTTTCTAAAAACACATCATTTTTATATAATTTTATCTTTTGGGGATAGAAATAATTTTTTTATACTTATTTTAGTTAAATTAGTTTTTATTTTTTTAAAAGTCAAACATAACAACAACTTTGATATCATTATTAAACCAATCTATTAAATTAAAAAATTCAAGACTAAAAATATTTCATATATTAAACATATCGATTATATATTAAAAATCAAATAACCATCCATTATATGATAACCATCCAAAAATATCTGTTAACAACAAATAGAACAATCTAGTAAATGAAAACCATCCAAAAATATCAACAAAAATAACCATCAATTACATAATTATCATCCAAACACATACTAAAAATTAATTTAGTAAAAAAATAATAAAAAATAAAAAATTTGTCATTTTTATACAATTTTATCTTTGGTGAATAGAAATAATTTTTAAAAATTTAAAAATAATTTTTTGGCATTTATTTTTGTCAAATTAGTTTATATTTTATCAAATTGACAATTTTGCTATTGAAATTGAGCAATAATGTTTTCGATTGTCCTTATTTAAAACAAGATTCAAAATTCAGGGTCAAATATATCACAATTAAAAAGTCATGAACCAAAATGACACAAATATCAAACTATAGGGGCCGTTAATATATTTCGTCATTTATTTAATGAAATGAATGGTATCAAACTAATTTTTTGCATATATATTGTCATGACCTGAACCCGTCCCTATAGGTTAGGATCATAACCGGTCAGTAATCATTAGATTACCTACGGCCTCAGACAGAAAACAAATTTTAAATAATCATATGGGGCCAAAAGCGGAAGCAAAAGATAATAATTGTCCAATAAACTTATGCATAAATGGAATGAACAAAAATATTTCTTATATTAATAACTCACACCAAACATACCCACTTAAAAGACATTCTATGTCTAGGTCCACGCAAGACCATACTTATATAAATCCATAGCTTATATATAGATAAGGTCAGACATGACCATCAAAGAAGACAAAAGGGTCAAAATGAAAGTTCTAAAACTAAGGCCTCGTTCGTGAGACGTGTCATGGTTAATTCCACAAACTTGGCATTCTTTCTTGGGTTCGTTATAGTTGGGGTTGAGCATCCTGCTGCTCACCTACATACATATATACAAAGAGTGAGTGAAAACCCAATAAATAATACCAAAGTAAAGAGGTTATACGAATGAAATTCATATTAAATATATCGAACCCGTAAATTTCATATACAAACGGCCTTAGGCCCATTCTGTGTTTTTTTGTACATGTCAAATAGCTTCAAGCCCAATTTAGATCCTTATCAAACATATCAAACGGCCTCGGGCCTATTGCATCAAACATGTCAGACGGCCTAAGGGCCATTGCATAACTTGTTGGACTCATCAAACGGCCTCGAGCCCAATTCAAACACTTCAACGTATCAAACGGCCTCAGGCCCATTATTTCCATATTTGTGTCTATGCGCATTTCGTATTCATGATCATGATCACTTTTCATTCAAACGGCCTTTGGCTCATTATTTCCATATTCGTATTTATACGTATTTCATATTCATGATCATTATCACTTTTTATTCAAATGGCCTTTGGCCCATCATTTCCATATTCATATTTATGTACATTTCATATTCATGATCATGATCACTTTTCATTCAAACAGCCTTTAGCCCGTTATTTCCATATTCATATCTATGCGCATTTCATATTCATGATCATGATCACTTTTCATTCAAATCGTTTTTGGCCCCATTACATTCATATTCAAACAGCCTTGGCCCATCAAAATATTCAAATCAACAAATCCATGGAGCTTATACAGAAAATTAGGCATATAGAATACTCATTCGTAATTCAAATCAACAAACCCATGGAGCTTGTACAGAATTAGCATTTGGAAAATAACATACTTGAAAATATCTTTACTAAGATATTACTCACAATGTTCCGATGCTTGATTCGTCCTTGCATTTGACCCTACACAATTTGTAATACACATAGAAATCGGGTCACAATGCAATTCATTCCGTTCTTTAATTCGTTTAATTCTCTTAGGCTCTTTTCAACTCTATAGTTCATTTATAATGCTCAGTACATGCCTAAGAATGATTAGAAGTGAAAGAGAATGGAAATCGAGTCATGAACCATCTTTTCAAAATTTTCTGAAACAAGCCACTTCGCTCGAGCGCAACTTTAGTCACTCGAGCAAATTGTAAAATTTGCAAAATTTCTGGAAGCTTAATTTCTCCGCTCAAGCTATATTTTGCTCGCTCGAGCAGACAAGTCAAATTCTGAAATTTTCAAAATTCTGTTTGAAGCTCAAAACACATTTCCAAAGGTCCACTCCATGTATAATACATTCAAATATGCAATGACACTCCCAAAAACATATATATTCAAAGTCATTTCTAACTCTTAGGTCAAATCTCCATGAATTTAATGATTTTAATATTTTTCTTCATTTCTTACAAAACATAAAATTAAGCTACAAGCTCTTAGAAAGATATTTGTAAGAATGAAATTCAAATGAAAAATCAAGTCAATTATTGATTGTCAAAGTCTAAATCATAATTAATTTCTTGATTTATCCAATCTAATTTTCTTCATATCGAACCCAATTTCAAACTCATAAATTCTAAAATATGAATTAAACTTTCAAAATATAATCTCAAAACTTGGGTTCATACATGACTTGTCTAAAACACACAAACTCTTAATTAAGCAAGAAAATATGATCAATTTTAGATCATTTACATCAAAACTCCTTTAATTTAAAAATTGAACTCATTTGTTCATGAACTCATAATTTTCCAAAGCTTTGTTCCTATTTCATGAAAATTTGAAATTACTTATTAGAAATCCATGATGCATGTACAATTAGAGTATTAAAACTTGTAAGATTTGTCCACCCATGTAGAAATTAGACTCAATTTCATGCAAGATAATCAAAATCAATCCAAAATAATCAATTTCCAAATTAATTTCCATAATTAATTATCTAACTTAATTTCTTTATTTCTTTTCAATTACATGAGATTCAACCCAATAACCTCTTAATTTCAGCTTGTAGGTAAATTATCTACAAAATTTAAGTCTCAATTTCTTAATTTAAGTCTTCAAATTGATGAATTTTTTGGCCAATTATTAAACTCCTCTTCAACACTATACTTTCCCTTGTTTTTCTCCTTGGTCTTCCAGCAAACTCTCTCTTTCTCTACACTCTTTAATTCACTCTCTTTCCTTTTGAAATGCTCTCAGCAGAGCACCAAGCAACAAAATCCTTTGACGTACACACACATGCACTCCTATTGTTGTTGACAACACATAGCACACGTGTTGGTTTGGCAAGGGTTCATTAGGCTTTTTGGCTCAATGAGTCACAAAAGACAGAATAGGCTCATGAGCCATAACAGACAAAACATCCCATCCAACCCCATAATCATTACACTCTTCTCTCACAAAAAAGTCAAAAAGCCAAAAGCTCTTCCCAAACCAAGCTTTTGAACCCAGGCTCATATAGCCAAAAAAGTCAAAAAGCTAAAAAGTCAACCCACTTCCCAAACAAAGAATCAACCCTTCAACACAAAACTCACATGTACAAACATAGACAGATTTCTCAGTACACCCACCTAAAATTTCTCAGCGCACCCACATTCACAATTCCAGTTTGTTCCATAATACAATTTATGCTTAGGATTAATTTAATTAAGCAACATTTAATCTTAATAAATATTGGTTAACACATAATTAATTAATCATAACTAATCACAAATCCCACATAATTTAATTAATCTAATTTGACTTCTTTTAGAGCCCAATTAATTATATTTAAATTTATCAATCTGAATCATATTTTTAATCAAACTTTCAAAAGGCTCCAAATATTAAATAAAACTTATTGTCATCATCAATTTTTATTCCCCAAATTATTTAGGCCTTTAATTTCTAATCAGACTCCAAATTTTCATCAATAAATTATATATTCAAATTAAACACTCCATAAATAAATTTAATTCGTAATAATTACAATTCTCAATCCTCATAATTTAACTATCTTAATTAACTCTAATTCGGATCTAATTAATTGAATCGCAATTTTACTAAAGTGAATCGAATATTTAATTAAACTTCCAAATGAGTTCGTAATTAAAATTAAATTGATTCAACTTCTTAGTTTCACTTCCTTAAGCCATTTGGACCATTAATTTCTAATTCTAAAATAGATCTTCAATAGAATAATATACGAATTAGATTCTACAATTCTCATAAATTCCAAATGAAATTAGGATAATGACTAATTAAAATCTAAATTTCTTTAATTAATTAAATATAAAATATTACACGTGGGGTCGTCACATATATTATTCTCTTTAAGACTTATGAGATGAATGATTCGGATCACTGTTGTACAAGGGCGAAATATCATTTGCTCTCCGTACGCCTTGAACGTTAAGCTTCTGGTGACGGCATCTATCTCTGCAACACAAAAATGGTGAGCTACCCGGCGGTGGTGCGCCGGAAAAACCCTCCGACGATCAAGTCAGTTCTCTGAGGAAGAAGACCATGAGAGGAGAGTGTTTGTGAGAGTGAGTTTTCTTACCTCCAACGTTCGTCTTTCTTTCCTATTTCTAGGCTGGCCATGCAGCCTCAAGGTTGTGCCAAGACTACCTCATTGTCCTTCCCAGACAGTGGCAAGGCGTCCTTACCACCTTACGCCAGATAAAGGTTTTGTCTTTCCACCAAGACTACGTAATCGCCTAACGGTATTGAGGAGTTCGTGGGAGCAGATGTCCTTTCCTCATGTCATTGGCCCGTGGCACACCCAACCGGTATCACTACCGCCTAGCACTCGTGGGAAATTGCCATCACATGCACTTAACCGCATACGTGTCACCGACTGGACTTGGGCGAAGCCTTACCACCTTGGAACTACTCTCGACGGCCTTCAACCGGACCACCGGTTGCGAGGCATGCCGCTCCACCCGTTCTTCCTCATATCTCTACACGCGAATCGCTTCATCTCTACCGATGGTCGGAGGCATGCCGCCAAGATCCTCGCCTAGCTCGTAATCCTTCACTTAATATTCGTCACTGTGAGGTTCACCCGGCATGAGCAATCCACAGCTCGGCTACACCAAGATGTTGACCGGTCAACATCTTCCACCGCTAAGCCTTCATTGGGCCGTTCCAACCGCTTGGCAAATCAGTAACGCCGACGTTATCTTTGTTTCGCCGCATGCATTAACCGGGCGCCAATCTCCTCACTGCCCCTTAACCCCATCCGAGCTGGTCGTGATTGGGGTTACCACTGTGTCCGAGCTTAGGTCAAGTTGTGCTCTTGCTAGGCCGAGCTGGATTGGGGAAACGTCTATCGCCGAGCCGCAGTTAAGTTGTGCCATCACCAAGCCGAGCGTAATTGGGGACCCATCTGTTGCCGAGCTGTTACAATTGCGCGGCCGTCACCTCCGCAGTCCCATCAAAGGTCGTACAACCGCATCGACAACGCAGCGTGTACACGTGGCTCGCTTGGGTCGTGCAACCAAATTGCCTCCACGGTCGACTTCAAACGGCTGCGCCGTTTGGGTTTTCCCCCCACCAATAAACCCTATTCGAAGGGTTTAAACCTTTCACACTTCACCTTTCTCTTCAACTCCAAACCCTAGCCTCCAAACTCTTGCACCTTCTCTGTTTTTGCTATTTTCGAGCTCCAGTCTCCGTTCTCGCCGCTGTAGTCGAGCTTTCGAGGGAGAGGGCTTCGCTTCGTCCTTGTTTACTGGTGAGTTTCCCCTCCCCCCTTTTCATTGCATTTCACTTTTCCAGTTCTTCATTTTCGAACTATTGTTCCGCTGTTCTTCGTGCTTGCTTTTGGTTGTTCTTCTGTAGTCTTAACACCTTCACACACTAGGGAAACTGGAACTGGTGGAGTGGTGGGGGGTCTTCGTGCCCCTCGATCCATGAAACCTCTAAGCAAACCCTTTGCATTTAATATGAACACTCCGAATCTGGATTGAACCGAGCAAAATGCTCATTTAGATTCGTAGGTAGAACAGTAACCGAGCAAAAACTGTTTGTGACTCCTCGCTGAAGCTACAACCGAGCTGAATTCCCCACTAGATCGGCGAGTTGAGTGGACCGAACTACAACAATGAAACCCCCGCCCAAAACCTCGACCGAGCTGAAAGATCAACTAGATCCTGCACGCAGCCTTAACCGAGCTAGAACCGGATTAGGAGGCTTAGGAACACACGTAGTTAAATCGAGCTGAGACTCGTCGGTCAAAACACCAAATCCTTTCCTGAGCTATTTCCTATTAGGAGCTGCGCAATATCTGCCATGCTAACCCTTGGCCTTATTTTTCATCATGCAGAACAAATAGGACCGACCAAGCCAGCCCAGCATTATAATTGGTGGAGCTCAAATACCGAGCAAACACACCAATATTTTTGACCGAGTTACACACCAAACCAAATAAAATCGAGATAATGGGGAAGTACCGGTTCATGGTCAGCACGCCCGGCGCAATGGCCGAGTTCCGTAGGGAGTACAACGTCCCGAACGACGTAGTCTTAGAGCTCGGCAAGAAAGGAGACACGCCATGGGGAGATTTGGACCGGTGTCCCTTCACGGTCGTTTCCATTGTTGAGGGAGGGCTCCGCTTCCCCGTGCAGCCATTAATCTGCGAATTTTTGAGGCAGACGAGGCTCTACCCAACCCAAGTCTCCACCAACACATTCAAAATAATAAATGGCGTCGCCGAGCTGAACCGAAGGCTCGGTCTCAATCTCGGCCTCGCAGAAATTTTCCATCAATACAGCCTTAGTAAAAATAAGGGTGGGTTTTGCTGGTACCTTAAAGTCAAGAAGGGCCGAGCAAAACTCATCGAAGGCAACCCGGACAAAGAAGCCAACGATGACGACTTTCTCTGGGTGTCCGGTAATTATGAGGACACCAAGGCGCCCATACCGGGCTGGTACATTAGGAAAGACTTCGGCCATTCTGGTGAGTAGTCTTACCACCGTATATCTTTATAATGCGTCAATTTCTTTATTATTTTGCACCGGTCTAACACTTGTCTTCCTCTTGCAGATAGACACTTGGTAGCGGACTATCATCAGGCCAACCAAGAAGCAATCCGAGCTCTGCTTCGTCACCCCGAGGAAGAGAGAGAAGCCTCGAAACTGCTCGATTTCGAACAAACATACCACTACCAGGCACCGCGCAAAAGTCGCGTGACCAACTTTCTGCGCGCTCCATCTCCAGAGCCAGATCCAACTCTTCAACCGATCAGACTCGTCCCACTCACCGCCGAGCAAGAAATGGTGAAAATCCGAGCGATCAAGTCTATGATCACTAGAGAGGAGGGCAAGTCCCAGCCTCCAGAAGCGACTGGGGGAACATCCTCCACCCTCGCCGGACAGACAGAAGGAGCGGTGCTCGCCCTGGCCAGCGAACGACAAGGTGGCCGGCCAAAGAAAAGACAGAGGAAGGAGAAGGTCGGGCAAAGCCTTGTGGATAAGGACTCCACCGAGCTTGGCTCCAACGAGCTGGGCGACCAGGCCGGACAGCAACAGCCCGGCAAATCCAAGGGCAAGGGACTAGCCACCCCCCCAGTCTGGGCGCCTGAGTTCGTATATTAGGGCCAAGTAGTCTCCGCCGAAGACTCGATCTATGCGGACAAGGACTACTCGCTTGGTTTCAATTTGACCAAGGGGTTGATCCTGCCCGCCGATATGAAAAAGCATGAGGAGCTAGCCGACCTCAAGGTTCTCCGCTCGGTGGCAAAATCCATTGTGTTGGTAAGTTCCCCATTTTTTCCTTCAACTGTTTGCTCGGTTATTGCCCGGTTTCTGGATGCTAACGATCTGTTATTTGCTTGCAGGCCGCGCAGAAGAATTACCTTGCCCACGATCGCATGTTCAAACTGCGGCAAAGTCTGCGCGATGCCATCACGGAGAACAAGGCCCGTATGTCGAGATAGAGAAACTCGTACGAGCAAGACGCGATTATGCCCGGGATGCATTGGTACAAGGTCGACCGAGCCGACGCGGACAAGCAAAAGGCCGTGAAGTCGACCAAGGCTTGGTACCTCACCGAGTTGAGGAAGCTGCGTGACGCCCAAAAGGCCAAGAAAGACAAGGCGGTTGAAGACGCAGAAGACCGTGGATACGCTCAGGGGGAGAAGACCTACGAGCGTCGAGTCCGAGCTACCAAGGACATCTTTTTCCAGTGCGGCTGGAAAGCCGCCGTGGAGAAAGTTGGCCTTGGTCAGGATTCTAACATGTTCGTCAACCCGCCCTCTGCGTATATCCCGGTCTATATGCAAGCATATGCCAACGCCGCACAGAACCGATTAATTGCGGAGGCTAGGAAGGAGGCTGAGGAGGAAGCGGCCGCCGCACAACAGACCGAGCAGACTTCACCGGTGGCATCCCAGGATGCAGAAAATGAAGAAGTCACTGATCGGGAGGTTGTTACGGTGGAAGCTGACGATGCCGAGGAAAACCTGCCCGAGCAAACAATCGTTGCCGGCGAGCAGTCGGAAGAAGCGGCCGAACAGAACCTCGCTCAAGATTGAAGATATTTCTGTTTCCTTTTATGGCCCCTTTTTTTTTTTTTTTTTGCTTTATTTTGCAATGTAACCGGCCATGCTCCACCCCCTATATTGAATACTTATGATCAATGAAAATCCAACTTTTTGCTCGTTCACTGTTTGTTCTCATTCGGCTCTCGTATATGTGAACTTCTTACTTCAAACTTTGATTAACTGGCAGGTCGACCTAGCTGCATAAACTGCCGAGCTAAGATCAGCTCACAAGTAACCCTGTCAGGACTAGCAGTTGTACTTTAAAATGAAATGACATTTTGCACTTGGCCGAGCAAAATCCGCTCGGCCTTGGTCGGTTTACAGACTGTAAGTCCATTACTTGAGTACGGCCGAGCAAAAACCAGCTCGCCTTTCAATTTCAATTTTTTAGCCGAGCAAAGCCAGCTCGGCCTTATAACTGTTGGGCAAGACACCAACATTGCCAATCCGCCGAGCAAAATCAGCTCGTTTCCCATATTAGACAAGTCACCAATGGGCCAAGCAAAATCAGCTCGGCTCCTACATTGGGCATAACACCAATGTTTTAGTTAGGCTAGTCATGCCGCCAACATTCCAACTGGGCGAGCAAAACCAGCTCGGCCCTAATGCGCATTGCTCTATAGGCGAACTGTTTGTGCGGTCTGCTCCCATTCCAAGGAAAACAGTCCGGTCCCGTCCAGGTCGGTCTTCTTGCCCCTGGCACCCATAATTGCCTTTCGTGTCTTGCTATATTATTGGACAAACATAATACCAAACAAGAAGGGACTAATTTTCATTACAAAAACATTGCCATCTTTTACATCAAGTGCCAAAGGGCTATAGGTCTAGGAAAGCTAAACATCCATAAGCAAATTACATTTCAAAAGTAAAAGACCTTTAGGTTGGCTGCATTCTACGGACGGGGGACAGCCTTGCCATCTAAATCTTCCAGGTGGTATGCCCCCTTGCCAGCGAGACCAACTACCTTGTATGGTCCTTCCCAATTCGCACCGAGCTTTCCTTCGCCAGGGATCACTGTGTTGCCAAGCACTTTCCTTAAGACCCAATCCCCAATCTTGAATAGCCTGGGGTGCACTGCCTTGTTGTATTTTTTGGAGTGTTCCTACTGATAGGCCGCTATGTGGATTAATACGCGCTCTCGTCTTTCTTCAGCAAGGTCCAGCTCTAATGCCACAGCTTCATTGTTTAGGTCCGGCTGGAAACTTTCTAAACGGATGGTTGGCATGCCAATTTCTAATGGGATGACAGCCTCCATACCATAGGCCAGAGCGAATGGTGTGTCTCCAGTCGATCGCCTTGGCGTAGTGTGGTATGCCTAGAGCACATTAGGAAGCTCTTCAACCCACTTTCCCTTTGCTTCTCTAGCCGCTTCTTCAGCCCGTCCAGGATGGTCTTGTTTGAGGCCTCTGCTTGACCATTCGACTGAGGATAGGCCGGCGTTGAGTTGTAGAACTCAATTTTCAACTCTTCTCAGAATCCGCGAAAAAGTTTCCTATCGAATTGAGTGCCATTATCTGAGATGAGCGCCCTGGGTATACCGAAGCGAGTGATCACATTTTGCCAAACAAATTTCTTAACGTCTTTCTCTTTAATGGTTGCTAATGGCTCGGCCTCCACCCACTTGGTGAAATAGTCGGTGGCGGCGATAAAGAACTTGCGGTTGCCCGGTGCGACTGGGAGGGGTCCAAAAATATCCAATCCCCAGAGTGCGAACGGCCAAGGACTTGTAAGGGAGAGCAATTCCCTTGCCAGTTGGTGGATCTGGTGAGCAAATTTCTGACATTTCTCGCATCTACGAACATATTTCTGCGCGTCCGCCTGCATGCATGGCCACCAATAACCCTGCGAGATTGCTCGGTAAGCTAGAGATCTACCCCCAGTATGGCTGCCGCAGATGCCTTCATGGATCTCATAGAGGAAAGCTTCCACCTTAGAGGGGTGGACACACTTCAGATACGGCCCCGTGAAAGATTTCTTGTACAAGGCTCCGGAAGGTGAGAGCCAAAACCGCTCTGATTTTGCCCGGATCTTGTGGGCCGCCTTCTTTTCTTCTGGTAGAATTCTATCTTTCAGAAAGGCGACGATGGGGTCCATCCAGGAAGGTCCCAAGTCGGTGTAGAGTACCTCGGTTGCTTCTGGTTCCTCAATGCTCGGCCGAGGTAAAAATTCAATCATCAAGGGATTGGGAAAGGTTGTCTGAGTGGAAGCGAGACCGGCCAATTCATCAGCTGTGCTGTTTCCTTCACGTTTGATTTGTTCAACTCTGATGGCATCGAACTTCTTGACTTCCGCTCGCACCAGCGCCTGATTCTTGGCCATTCTTTCATCTTTGGTCTCATACTCCCCTGAGACTTGATTGACCACCAGCTTTGAGTCGCTGAACACCATAAGGGCTGTGACCTTCATTCTCAAGGCTTCTTAGACCCATGAGGAGGGCTTCATACTCCGCCTCATTGTTGATGACGCCGAAGCCGAGCGTAATTGCTTGCTCAATAATCAACCCATCCGCGAAGTCAAGATAATTCCCACTCGCCCCATGCCTATTGGACGCCCATCAACTAATAGTTTCCACATCTCGCCAATGAACAACTTCCAAAGAATCGACGGATTTTGGGAGCTTTAATTCCAAGTCTCGTAGGCCCAATCTGGTCTCTTTCCACGTCCTTGCTGGGTTCTTCTTTCAATGAGACGTCGGCCTTTGTTATTTCGGTCGAGCTTTGCCCTTCTCCCGCTCGCGAGTCAACACTGATCTCAGTTGCCATGACCATGGGTTGTGCTAAATCCGCACCGACCAAATCAATAGGGCAGACTGGATGTGTTCCAGGGGCAAATTCCGCCACAAAATCTGCAAGGGTCTGGGCTTTGATCGCGGTGCGCGGGCGGAACTTAATGTCGTATTGGCCCAATTCCACGGCCCATTTCAGAATCCTCCCAGTGAAGTCTGCTTTTTCGAAGAGCACCTTGAGCGGGAACTCGGTTAACACTATTATTGTATGGGCATGAAAATAGTGCGCCAGCTTTCTTGACGCCATCATGAGAGCCAGCGCCAATTTTTCCAAAGGAAGATACCTCGTTTCGGCCGGGAGCAAAGTCTTGCGCACATAAAAAATGGGCAAGTGTTGGGTGCCTTCTTCGTGGACTAGAACAGCGCTCACCGCATGTTGAGAGACCGCCAAGTAGAGATATAACTCCTCGCTCGGCTGAGGCGTGACCAAAATTGGGGCCGAGGAGAGATACACCTTTAAGTCTGTCAAGGCACGGTCGCACTCTTCATCCCAAAAGAATTTAGACTTTAAAGTTTTGAAGAAGGGCCTACAACGATCCGAAGACCGGCTAATAAATCTGTTCAGCGCGGCTGCCATCCCGGCAAGATGTTGCACGTCCTTCGTGGAGTTTGGGCGCTCCAATTCTCGTATTGCCTTGATTTGCGATGGGTCGGCCTCAATTCCCCGGTTTGTGACCAGAAAACCTAGGAATTTCCTAGTGCCAACTCCAAAGGCACACTTAGAGGCGTTCAGGCGAAGCTTGTGGCGCTTGAGTATGGCAAACATTTCTGCTAGGTCGGCGAGGTGCTGAGACTTTTCCTTACTTTTTACCACCATATTGTCGATATAGGCTTCCATAGTTCGGCCCAAGAGAGGAGCGAACATCTTTGTCACCATCCGCTGAAATGTTGCTCCGGCATTCTTCAATCCGAACGGCATGACCTTGTAGCAATACAAGCCTCTGGGGGTGGTGAACGACGTGATTTCTCTGTCTGGCTTGTACATGGCTATTTGGTGATAGCCGCGATATGCATCCAAGAAGCTAAACCTCTGATGGCTGGCGGTTAAGTCCACCAACTGGTCAATTCGAGGGAGAGGAAAGCTATCCTTCGGGCAAGCGCGGTTGACAGTCTTGTAGTCAACGCAAACTCGCCATTTGCCGTTCTTCTTAGGAACCACCACCGTGTTAGATATCCACCGAGGGTATTGCACTTCCCCTATGGCCCCGGCCTCCAATAAATTCTTCACTTCTTCCGCAACTACTTCAGCATAGTGCAGGGCCAAACGGCGCGTTCTCTGTATGACTGGCCGTGCATTAGGGAAGACGTTCAGCTGGTGGCAAATGAAGCTTGGGTCGACACCAAGCATATCGTAAGGCGTCCATGCAAAAGCCTCCAAGTTGGAAACCAAGAAATTGACATAATCCGCTTGTTCGGCGCTGGACAAGGATGATCCTAGGAGGAAAAACTTGGTCGGATCGTTTTCGTCAATGCGCACTTCCACCAAATCCTCGACTGATTTTTCCTCGGCCTTTTTACCCACGTCTTCTAGGACCTCCTTCCCCTCGGGCCCCTCGATCATCTGAACGAACCCTTTGGCCGCTCGGCTGCCATTTACCACAACGAAGCATTGTTTGGCCATTACCTGGTCTCCCCAGACTTCCTCTATTTGCCCATTCGATGTCGGAAAGCGCATGACTTAGTGAAAGGTCGAAGCAACCGCTTGCATGGCGTGTAGCCAACCTCTGCCCAGGATCAAATTGTAAGTCGATGGCACTTTGAGCACCTAGAATTCTACCTGCTTCACAACCGATCCCGCCCTGACCGGCAAGATAATCTTTCCGATCGGCCATTCTGGTTGCGAGTTGAAGCCAACCAAAGGTGATGTTGCAGGAGCCAAATCCTTGTCTTACAACTTCATTTGTTTGAACGCGTCATAATACATTATTTCGACCGAACTCCCCTGGTCGATCAGTATTCTCTTGATATCGAAATCTTTGACGCGAAGGGTCACCACCAAGGCGTCATTATATGCATCTGCGCACCCTTTCCAAGTCTTTGGTAGAGAATGAAAGGATGTCTTTTTCCTCGGTTTTTCCTCTTACCGCAGTCGGATCGAGAGCACTTCCTCATGTGCTCGGCCTTCTTGATCATCCTCTCACCGCACTTTGCCGGTTCAATGATGCCGTGGATGACGTTGATCACACCTTGCGGGCGCTTCTAGGGCGGCCATTCCGTTAGGCTCGGTTTGTCCGGTTGGCGCAGCCTTGACTCCCCCATCAATATATTGGTCAAGATGCCCACCACCAATTCCTCCAAATGTCGTTTGAGCGCAAGCAATCTTCTCGGTGACCCCGTTCTTCATGGAAGGTGCAGCGATATTTTGGATTGAAGCCTCGTTGCGCACTCCCTAACTTGGCCGGCCAACGAACAAAAGGCTCTCCTCGGATCTCGCTCAAAATACGATAGATGGGAATTTTGAAGACCGTAGTAATCCCTGTCTGCGCCTTCAGTTTTCTCTTGGCATCTTCTGCTGCGTCGCGGGGTGCATCAAATTGGCCATTTCGCAACCTCTTTACATCATTTTGGCCGGTCCCTCGACGCTGATCTTTTGGTCAGTCATTAGGGCGGTTTTCCTCCTGCCCAACCGAGTGAACTTTCCCCGCTACCCTTTTGTCCACCGTGACCGGATTATCCTTCTCGGTCGCAGAGGCGGCATCATCTTCCACACAAATGTGTTCGTTGATCCGCTGCATCAAAGATTCCATGGTGGTCGGCTGATGCATCGTGAGTGAATCTCGCAGCCTATGTCCGACCGAGACCCTCTTGTATCAATGATCGCCAGACAGGGCAATCGAGAATCTGCTAAGTTTCCCAAGATTGCGCGTTGTATGCCTTCAATAACTCCCGACTCCATCTTGACGCCCAGGAGATGGTCGACCTCCTTCGGTGTTCGAGTGTTAGTCTTGAATCTGGTGACGAAGGCTTCCGTTAGTTGCTGCCACCCCTTGATACTCCCTTCCGGGAGCCTTTCGAACCACTTCAAGCCCAGCTCTCCCAAGCTTGCTGGGAATATGATGCACATCAAGGCATCGTTCCGCCGATGGCCAGCCATCACTTGCCGGTAATGACTCACATGTATGTACGGATCCGTCTTGCCGTCGTACAAAGTGAATTTTGGCTAGTGAAATCCAGCAAGGAGTGGGGTGCTCTCAATCTCTGGGGACAACGGCGTAGCTGTAAGCCTTGCCAGCTCTTTGTCCACCAGTGCTGGGGCTATGTCTCTGGGCGCAGGCATCGCCACTTCTTCACTGCAACGAACTGGGGCACTCAACCTCTGGAGCGCCGGCACCCTTTTAGCCTCCCGACGGCGCGCTCTCTCCTCTAACACGTCCCTAAGATCCCTGGAACGGGAGGAGGTAGAATATTGCGACGTCGACGATGGGCGAGAGGGGCGATAGGTGCTGCCAGACTGCCGCCTCTCGGCTGGTCTCGAAGTCTCCCACCCCATAGTTCCTGGTGATGGAGATTGAATGAGTCCTCTGGTGGCGACTACCAGAGCGAGGGGAGGGGTGTGCTCACTGAGGTTGCCCTCTCTAGCGACACCCTTCCCCCTCACTTGGCACTTCAGCAGCTCCATCTCCGCCGCCATCTTGCGAATGAGGGCATCTTGGTCCTTGAGTCTGTGTTCCAAGCATTGCTCACGGGACTCCCCCCGGCGTCGGCAGCCCTCTGGACTCTGTGAACGATCTGAACTCCTCCCACGCTTGTCACGCGCTCCGCGCGAGGAGGTTTCTAGGCCCGCCATGGCTGGAACATTGGGGGGGCCTTCTCTCCTTCACACGTACTCTGGGGTGACACCATCGACGACGGACAGCGGAACTTCGTCGTTGTTGGCCATGGAAATGGTCGAAGAAGCTTACAGAACAAGGGTTGAGTATCAAGAGATTCCCACAGACGGCGCCAATTGTACGGGGGCGAAATATCCTTTGCTCTCTGTACGCCTTGAACGTTAAGCTTTTGGTGATGGCGTCTATCTCTGCAACACAAAAATGGTAAGCTACCCGGCGATGGTGCGCCGGAAAAACCCTCCGACGATCAAGTCAGTTCTCTGAGGAAGAAGACCATGAGAGGAGAGTGTTTGTGAGAGTGAGTTTTCTTACCTCCAACGTTCGTCTTTCTTTCCTATTTCTAGGCTGGCCATGCAGTCTCAAGGTTGTGCGCGCACTACCTCTGTTGTCCTTCCCAGGACAGGTGGCAGTGCGCGTCCCTTACCACCTTACGCGTATAAAGGTTTTGTCTTTCCACCAGTACTCACAGAACTGTCTAACGGTATTGAGGAGTTCGTGGAGCAGATGTCCTTTCCCTCATGTCATTGGCCCAGGTGGCACACCCAACCGGGGTATCACGGCTGGCCTAGCACTCGTGGGAAATTGCCATCACATGCACTTAACCGTGCTACGTGTCACCGACCTGTGACTTGGGCGAAAGCCTTACCACCTTGGCCGAACTACTCTCGACCGGTTCAACCGGACCACCTGGTTGCGAGGCATGCCGGCCTCCACCCGTTCTTCCTCATATCTCGGTCACACGCAACTGCATCATCTCGGCTGGATGGTCGGAGGCATGCCAGCCTCGCCGCATCCTCAATCTAGCCCGGGTAATCCTTCAACTCGGTTAATATTCGTCACTGCGAGGTTCACCCGGCATGAGCAATCCACAGCTCGGCTACACCAAGATGTTGACCGGTCAACATCTTCCACCGCCAAGAAGCCTTCCCGCTGGTTGTTCCAATCAAGGCAGCAAAATTGTAACGCTTGACGTTATCTTTGCTCGGCCGTACTAACCGGCGCGAATCTCCCCTCTCAACTGTCATAAGTCCAGGGAGATAATGAAATATTGAGGGGGAGCTACTCGCATAATTTCATATTGTAGTATGGATCATAATAATATTATTAGGTTAATAAGAAAGGAGGTTTGTCTATTTATGACATTTTATTAATTGAAGACAAGTGCCACTATTACACTTAATGTCTTTTTGCTAAGACCCCTGTTATATGAATATGTTGTTTTAACGTGGTGAATAGAGATTCTTTTGGTTTCCTCTTTTAATATATTTTCTAATTTAAAAAACAATAATAATTGGGTGAAGAAAATGAAGAAAAAAAAAATTGAAAGCAATAATCATTCTCATATGATTTTATCTTTTTTGCAGCATAAATAATTTTTAAAATTTTGAAAATATTTTTTAGTGTTTATTTTATCAAATTAGTTTCTATTTTTTTTTTTTTTAAACACAAGTAGAACGAAAGCAAAAAGAAAGACTTTTTATAGTATACTTATTTAGTAGTTAAGGAGAAATTAAAAGATAAATAAAAAATAAAAACTAATGGTAAATCAATAGGGTACAAGCAGAACTGTGTTTCCGAAATATAGTTCTCACTTGCACTTTATTTTATGATTAATTTCTTTATTTCTCATTTATATAATATTCCTCTTAAATTTAAGTAGTTGAAATTTGGTGATTAAATTGATCTTTATTGCTCTCCATACCTATGTATATATAAGAAGGCTCAAACTGGTCTCTAATTCAATTTTATTCTTCCGTTCTCTCTAGTTTGAGAGTCTCTCTCTCTAAACTTTTTTCCTCCTAGGGTTTCCGACTGTGAGGCTACTGGCAGTGGGAGACGGGTTTCCGGCGGCCTCCGACCTCCTCTCCCCTTCCCTTACCCCTCTTTTGCTCTTCCCTTTCCTTATTTTGCTTTCCCATAACTTGGAAGCTTGGGCTTTCCATCCTCTCCTTCCTTTGTGAGATGTTTCTCCCACATCCATTCACTCCGGGAGTGGCCCCTCGGATCTGCGCCTTCTTCACTTCCTTCACCGCCTCTTCCCCGTCGTCTTCTCCATAGCTTGACCGCCTCTTCTCCGCCGCCTCGTCCTCTTCATCTTCTCTATTCATGCCGGATCCGCCTCCCTCACAGCCTTCATCGCCCTTTTTCCACCTCTCCAGCCGTCCTCATCGCCCTTCTCCGCCGCCTCTGCATCGCCGGTCTTCTCCACCACCGAATCCGCTATAGCCACTGCTAGTTTTGATTGGTGTGGGTCTGTTTGTTTGTTTTTCTTTTATTTTCCTTCCTTTCATTTGTGTTGGTTTTTGGGGTTTGTGTGGTTCTGTTGGAGTCCATCTGTGCGATTTGTTAAGCTTACCCTCTTTGTGGTTGGAATCTATAAAATATTTCGGATATGCTCTATTGCCAAACTTTTATGATTGGCTCTGCTTCACAGTACGAGCACGAGTACAATATGTACGTCTGAGTAGTTTCATATTTCTTCTTCCTGAGTGCTTCTTGATTTATTTTCACTTTGTATGGTGTAAGTTTTGATTTGTTTGGACTCCTGTAAGTGCCGTTTGGCTTTCTTAATTGACATATTTCTTCCGATAAAAAAAAAAAATTGGTCTCTAATTCGAAATTAAATTGGAGCGTACTGTTGAGTTCTGTAGGCTCATTATGGAGCCCACATCGATAATCTGAACCATTTAATATGTAAGACTTGTTAAGTACTTCATCTCTGTAGAAAATCACATTGATTGGATATCGATAGCCACATGATTAGATTAAATTTGTGTCAATGGTAACTATCATTTTAAAAACAAATTATCGACACAAATGTGTTATGATCGAATGGCTATTGATATTCGATCAATGTGATTTTTTTACAAGGATAAAGTACTCGATGAGTCTTACATATTAAACGGTTTGACATATCGATATGAACTCCATAGTAAGCCCACAGAGGTCCGAAAACACACTTCAATTGAGAAATTCAACTGGAGGGAAGCTTATTCTCTTGTTATGTTATAAAAAAGTATTCAATAAATGTAAAAAAAAAATTCATTGGGTAGTAATGTCCTTCCGCTACAAACTCATTGGCATGCATGGATTTGAAACTATGGCATATGTAATGAATGTTTTAGATGAGATTTGGATTTCTTTAAATTAAATAAATAATTCCACATGAAATAACATTTTTGTCCTAATGACTCCACTTCTCTTGTTTGGTTTAACTATTGCCCTATTATTTCATAAAATAAGAAATTGATGGAGAATCTTCTTCTTTTTTCTTTCTTTTGTTACTTTCTTTTCTTTTCTTTTCTATTCTTCTTTCTTTTTTTTTTTTTGGGGGAGGGGGGGTGGGGTGTGTGTATGTGTGTTGTGTTTTGTTGTCTTTAGTAAATATTTTTTATTTTTTTATTTTTTTTATTTTTTATTTTTTTAGATATACACAACCTGAATCTATCTAAAAAGTAAAATATTTGTGAAACTATATGTAAAAAATCAAAGGAATAAAAAAAATTAGTAATTTTTTGTATTTAGTGAATTTTTTTAAAAAAAATTGTCAAAATATTTTACTTTATTGATATGTTTAGATTAGATTATTTAGATCTAAAAAATATCGAAAAAAGGTTTCACTAAAAATAAAAGAATACAAAAACTCAAAAATTGTTTTTAAAAATTCAAAACCAAAATTATTACTCAATTGTTTTTTGTGGTATATATAATATGCTGAATTTCGAGATCTCGTTCAAGAATTGACATTTTTAGTTTTTTCAATTTTTTATGGGGTTAAAAAAAATTAATATATCTAGAAATGAATTTTTTTAATTGTATGAAAAATTGTAAATTACGGAAATATTTAGATTGTATTTGGTAGAGTTTTCTAAATATAATTTGATAATAGAATTGTATTTTGAATTTGTGAGTTTTGGAATTATGATTTGAGTGTGAAAATTTTGTTTGGTGAATGAATTTTGAAAAGAGTTTTGAATTGAGTGAGGAATTTTTGATGTGACATATGACATTTGATACAAAAACTTACAACTCTTAACCAAACACATAACTCAAAATTCTATTAAAGCTCATAATTTTTTTTAAAAAATTCAGAAAATATTTTGTAATGAATATATAAAAATTAACATGTGTCAATTGCAAAAAAATAAAAAATAAAAAATTGCACTGTTCTGGTCAATCGGTGGGACATCCGGTTCGCCCAAATTTTCCAGTCTTCAATCGTGTTTTCAAAAGTGAATGTGGAATTAATTTTTAAAAATTATAAACAAACACCATGTTAATCATAAAACAAACACCATGTTCACCAGTAAATTACACCTTACCCTTTTATATTTGGTTATTTTTTTACTTTGGCCCTTTAAATTTTCTTTTTCCCACTTTGACCCTTAATGTTTCAATTTTTTCCTAATTTACTCGTAAAGTTAATTGGATAAATTATGTAAATGGTCCCTATAGTTTATATGATGTTTTGATTCTTGTTATTTTAATTTGATCGATTTTGCCTCTTAATTTAACGGATTGTGTCATATTGGTCCAATAAATAACAACCGTTAGGTTTGGTGGACGGAAAGTTGTCACGTGCTTAAATGATGTGTCAATTTGGTCTCTGTAGCTTACACGATATGTCAATTTGGTCCCCTATCCACCAAAGTTAACGCCCATTATTTATTGGACAAATATGTAATAATTTATTAAATTAAGGAGTAAAATCGAACAAATTAAAATAACATAAAACAAATTGACACATCATGTAAATTATAGGGACCATTTGCATAATTTATCTAAATTAATTTCTATTCAAAATTAGATAAAACAATGTTACAATACATTAAAAAAAATGGGCAAATTACAAACACCCCCCTCGAGATTTGGTGAAAATACAGGTTTCCCCCTGAGGTTTGAGAAATTACAAATTGCTCCCTGAGGGTCAAATTTTCATAACAAATTAGAGGAAATTAGAGGGGAATATGTATGAAAATAAAAACCTCATGGGACAATTTGTTATGGAAATATAAACCTCAGGAGGCGGGATGTAATTTCTCAAACCTCAGGGAAAAATCTATATTTTCACCAAATCTCGAGGGAGGTGTTTGTAATTTGCCCTAAAAAAATATATTATTCCATTAGAATTTGTATCAAAGTTGTGCATTAGATATAATAAAATATTTTTTATAGAACATGACTATCAATATATTATTTTTTATTTAATTTTAAGTATAAATTAGTTTTTTAAATAAATTTTAAAAAAATAAAATTGAAACTGAAAAGGACAAAGTGAAAAAGTAAAATTTTAAGGTCAAAATAAAGGAAAAATACCAAACATGAAAAAGACAAGTATAATTTACTCTTTTTTCACTAAATTACTAAACTGAAAGTCGGTGATAATTGGAGGGGCAACTTTTGTTGCAACCCTTACATAAAATTTGGCCTCACATGCTCAGAGGCTTAAAGGCAGTGTCGTGGCGTGTCAATACCAAAAGTTTTCTGTGTCCGTGAGTAGGGATGGCAATTTGAACCCGGCCCAACGGGGATCCGACCCCCCGACCCCGATTCAAACAGTTTTTCTTCAAAAAATACCTCCAACAGGACGGGAATGGTATTAAAAAATCAATCCCCGATCACTTTCAGGCAGGGGACGGGGATCAATATCAAGCCTCCTGCCCCCCTGCCTCGCCTCGCCCGGTTTGTCCCCAAAAATAAAATTACCATTTTACCCTTATATAAAAAATATATATATATATATAACTAAACCCTAAAACATTGCACAGGCCACGGCTTCTCTTCTCTCCATCTTCTTTCTCGGTTTCTCTCTTCCCTCCATTCTCTCTCTCCATCTTCTCTCTCTTCCTCTCTCTCTTTCGATGAGATCGGCGGTAATATGAAGGGGCGATCGCGATCGAGGCGGCGACGTGAGGCGTTGGGCCAGGTCACGATCTCCGATCATGTACAGGAAGAAGCAGTCGGCGTCGGAGGCGACGTACGTGACGAAACGCCTCCTCAAGAGCACCGGCGTCGGACAGATCGTCCACTCTCTCTCTCTCTCTGTGACAGATCTCAGATCGTCCACTCTCTCTCTCTCTCTCTCTATGACAGATCTCAGAGATATATGTATGTGACAGAGTCCATTTTTTTTTTCTTCACCGTCTGTTGATGATGTCGATCGTCCATTCGCAGATCTGTTTGTGTATGTTTGTGTATGTATCTATACATGAATCTGTCCATTTTTTATTTTTTTTTTGGGTTTATGATCTGTTGATATGGTGATGTTGATGTTGATGATGATGATTCTGTATGTTGTTGTTGTTGTTGATGGTGGTGGTATTGAAACAGGTTTGGAGGGTGGGAAATTTTCGGGGTCGGGGAAACCCGATCCCCGTTAATCACTTTTTTTTAATCACTTTTTTTTTTTTTTTACTTTTTTACATTTTTTTTATATAAAAAGTCAAAAAGTTCACTTATGTAGAACATTCCAAACCACCCCTTAAATTAGATTATAGGATACTGTTGAATTTTTGTGGATCTATCATAGAACTTGTATTGATAATTTGAATTATTTAATTTGTAAAGTTTGTTGAATATTTTATTCTTATAAAAATATTATATTAATTGGATATCGATAGTCACTTGATCTGATCATATTTGTGTTAACAGTAAGTATGATTTTTAAAATAAATTGTTGACACAAATATAATTCAAGTATCTATTGATATCCGATCAAATTAATTTTTTATAACAACACTCTAATTGATAAATCCAATTGAAGAGAACCCTCCCCTTAAACTTTTACTTCTATGCAAAATAATATGTAAATAGATAAGACAAACATGAAATATATATATTTTTAATTTTAAACTAAATTCATAATTCAAGCTCAACATAAAAAAATTAAAGAAAAAAATAAAGGCATTGGCTAAGCATGTGAGGTAACTGTACTACCTACAGGTCTTCAGTACAAAAAAAATTGAAGAGAATAAATCGATTTAATACACAAAAGATATCTAATCCGAATGACCAAATCATTTATCCCCTACATTACCTAGCAGATTTGTCTACACTTTTTCTCATATTCATACATACAATATATGAGAAATTCTATTGGAGGTGTATATCATATGAATTTCTAGTTACGATTTTTGTAATATTTAGTTATGATTTGTTATGTTATAAGTTATGACTTGTTGGGTTATTGATTATGATATTATTTTAATTATGATCTAAGAGTTCTTTGTTATATCTAAGAAGTGCATCTGAGGTACTGTGCGATAAACGAATACTCATTAGACTAAAAAATAAGTTCACCATTGAGGGTGGTGGCCCAGTGGTGAAGGCATTGCCTTCCCACAGCCATGAGTCAAGTTCGACTCCGGGGGGCGCGAAAAAATCTTGGATTTTCTAAGGACTCTCTTCGGAGACCTCGCGCTGTACTCCGATCGAAACTTGACCGTGGCTGGGGTGGTTGATGAGCTCCACTAGTGCCTCAGTGGTGGGTCCCTTTCTATGGGTTGAGTTAAATCAAGTTGGCAACTGGCTACCCCGGGGCCTGGGCTTACGGATGTAGTGATGACACCTCAGAACATCCTTTTTTTCGTTCAAAAAAAAAAAGACTAAAAAATAAGTTCTATGGAACGGCTATTAGACCAGCGATGTTGTGTGGGACAGAATGTTGGGCAACCAAAAAATAACATGTAGATAAGAAGTGTGGTTGAGATAAAGATGCTAAGGTGGATATGTGACAAGACTAGACAAGACAAGACAAAATTAGAAATGAGTGTATTCGAAAATGGGTAGGAGTAGCACCGATAGAAGATAAGTTGAGAGAGAATCGATTGAGATGGTCTGGTCATATTCAACAGAGACTAACAAAGGCAGTAGTGAAGAGATGCGATACTGTAATGGTAGGTGAAAATGTTAGAGGACGGGGTAGACCTACATTAACGTTGGCTAACGTTGTAAATAGAAATTTGAATCTACTTAATTTGACTAACGAAATGGCTTTTGATAGAACCGCATGAAAAAGAAGGATTCATATAGCTGATTCTATTTGATGGGACTTAAGGTTTGGTTTGGTTTGGTTTAATTCTTTGTTATACCTTATGTGCTGTTTGATTAAAACTCTTCTTTTCCTTTTTTTTTTTTTTTTTTTTTTTTTTTTTTTTTGTGTGTCCAGTTATAATTTACAGTATTGAATTATGCCATTTATAATAAGTAAATTCATAAATGGCCACCTCCTTGTAAGGGGTGTTTCAAAATAAACTTTGATGGAGCATGCTTTGCCGCGAAAGGTTTAATTGGCGTCGGACTAATAGTTTGAGACCATCTTGGGGAGGTTATTGTTGCGATGGTGGGGAACTTAAAGTCTACAATGGAGGTGGACCGTTTTGAAGCTCTTGTGATTCTTAAATCTGTCCAGTTTGTTCACATTTTGGGCCTGCATGATATCATCCTTGAAGGTGATTCTTTATCGATTGTTTGAGCTGTTCAGACTCCAACAGAGTAGCTCTCTTCCTTTGGGCATTTGGTGACATATGCTCAGTCGGTGTTATGGAGTTTTCGGCTATGGAAAGTGGCGCATATAAAAAGGCAAGGGAATTTGATAGCTCATTGTTTAGCTTGGATGGCTGTTGAGTTGAGTGGTTGTACTGTTTGGATAGAGAAAGTTCCCCAATCGCTACAGACCTTAGTGGTAAAGCGTCATCTATTTAATCTGCCAACAATATTAGATGGCCTGAAAAATTATGGTTTGAATGGCTCGAAACACCTAAAATGCAGTCATTTTGGGTGTAAAACGACGTCGTTTTAACACATTTGAGCCATTCGAGCCATAAAAATTCAAGCCACTAAACATTTTCCTTAATCTATTTCGATTTTATGATTTTTATCTAAAAAATAACTTACAAATGACACAATTTGCATAAAATATATATTCTTAAAAAGGTTGTACTATAACATTATCCTCAAATCATAACTATGGCCAAAGGTTTGTGTATGTATGACATATTAATATAAAAGAGTTAGAGTTTCAAGATAGATGCATTTACTAGATAGAGAAATATCACCAGAATGAATAGTGCTAAAATAGACAAAAGAGTAGTGATGAGTTCAAGGATCTATTGTAGAGACATAGGAGTAGAGAGAGGAAGCATCCAGTGAGGAAGAACTATCAACAATGATCCTTCGATAATTTGAGCAAAATAGATAAGTCTGAGTAAGAAATAGAAAGAGCTCAGGCACAACTAGGACCAATCAAGGGAAAGAAAATAGAGTAAAGAAAAAAAAGGAAGAAAAGTTGGGGGGAAAAATTTAGAAGAAAATTTATTTAGTAGACAAAATAAAATCACGTCATAAATAATTTTTTTCAACATATTTTTATTAAAATATAGTTAAATTATATATATAAGTGTATATAGATATTTTAAAAAGTATATCATTTGTATATTACTATTTCTATTATATTTAATGAGAGGGTAATTTATATGCAAATTAGGCCGAGCTGGGCCGTTATGGGGCCTCAGTGCGAAGGGCTAAGTAAAAAGGCCATGAGTTACTTCGGTCTTGAAGAAGCTTAATGTTAGTCCGGTCTCGAGTCCAGAGATTAGTCCGGTCCAAGGGAGGCTTGGAAGTTAGTCCGATTCCAGAAGGCATTAGTTCTAGCCCGGTTCAGAAAAGTACAAACGGACAGTTCGGTCGCCGCATTTAGTTCGGTCATGGAGTATGGAACCAAGGTATGCTGAGTCCTCTTCAGGACTTGGTGTTGGGTTAGTTCGGCTTAGACTCTTCTATGGATAGCTCGGTCTTGGCATGAGAAGCCGAGGTAGGAGAAAAGCAAAAGAGAGTCGAACTAACAGTTAGATCAGTCACTTTAGTTAGCCTAGCATGGTAATGTCATTTCGGTCATATGGTAGTCCGGCCATAGTAAAACCATTTCACTTGGTTTAAGCAGTGAGGGGGGTGTTGAAGGATAAGCATTATCTTTCAAAAGTATGAATCCTAGGAGGACTCTACATGGAGAAGTAAAAGTCCTACTAGGATTGTGCCACGCAAAACTTATAAAAGCTCACAAACACCACCTATGAAGAGGTAACGCAACTTTGATTTCCGAATACACAGAGCTTTTGTCTATTTGTCTAGTTTGCTGACTTAGGCATCAGAGAGGTTTCCGGTACACATCCGCCGACTAGCTCACGTTTGTGTTTTCAGGTGATAAAACAACGACGTACGAAGGAGCACAGACTTGATCAACAGGATTATACGAGAAGGTTTATTTCTTGCCCGTACATTTAATGAAGATACTATGACTAAAAATAAATCTAAAATAGAAATAGGTGATCAATTGCAATTGTCACTTAGGGATGACACTTCAAAATTAATTGAGAGAGTTGAGAGTTCAGAGATAATGAGAGTTTGAAAGACAGATTTGTTTATGAGAAATAAAGTGAGAGAGGGGTGGTATTATAGGACTTGGGAGAGAGGGGTTAATTTATATATATATATATATATATAAATAAAAAAAATAAAGTTGGTTGTTGGTGGAATTAACGGTTATATGACTGTTTCAATTTATTTATTTTTAAATTTTTGACCGTTGCACTAATAGAGGGGCAGGGAGCCGTTGGGGTTGGGTCAGGCCAGATGGGGAAAAAAATTTCAGGTCGAGCTCGCAAGATGGGTCACACTCCATAACACACCAGAGTTGGGCCGGGCTCTAAAACACATAGCCCAAGCTCTTAGGTTAGGCTTAGGCTCAAGCTTGGTTGGGCCCACCCAGGGCGCGACTGGTCTTGGGGTGTGCCGCAAGCTCGTGGGCCAAATTTACACCCCTATATGTAGGTAGTGGTTATGGGATATGTGATTAGTGATTATGATATATGTGATGTTGGTTATGAGGCAAATGGTGTTGGTTATGAGATGTGGTTATGACATAAGTGGGTAAAGATTATGAGATATATGATTAGTGATAATTAGATATGTGATTTTGGTTATGAGTAGAGTGGTGTAGGTATAAGTTAAAGGGTGTTTGGTTATGAGATATGTGATTAGTGGCTATGAGATATGTAATGTTGGTTATGATCAAAGCAGTGTGGTAATGAGATATGTAATTAGTAGTTATGATATATGTCATGTTGGTTGTGGGTAATGGTTATGAGATATTTGATTAGTGATTATAAAATATGTGATTTTAATTATGAGCAAAGCGGTGTCAAAAGGTGTTTGGTTATACTTTAGATGTCTGGAAATTACTATTTTTAATGAATCCAACGTTTGGTTGGAAGGACTAGATAGGATAAATGAGCAAAAGACTATATTACCCCTTTTCAATTGTTTACTAAGTAATAACAATATTAAACATATTTTTAATATCTTAATAATTTTTAGCTAGATTAAATAAAATTTTATTTTATTTTATTTTTTACACAATTAAATAAATTTATTTTTTAAATTAAATAAATAAAATAAATAAAATATCAATAAAAAAATATGTTATTTTTTTAATTAAAATTTTGAATAAATTTTTTAAAAAAAATAATAATAATAATTAAACAATGAAATTAAATAAAACATCTATTAACATTTAAATGATGAAATTAAATAAAATATAAACGAAATTTTAAAATAAAACATCAATAAAATATCAATACAAAATTATTTGGAAAAAAATAAATAAAACATCAATAAAAAGTTAAATAAAATTATTTTATTTTTAAATTGAGACATTTAAATTTTATTGAATTTTACTAAATATAATACATAATTAAATAGTAAACTTAGTGGCGTAAACTTACCTCTGTCCCTCAGTGGCGTAAACTTACCTTTGTCCCTTGTACCAAACCAAATAGGGAGCCTTTGGTGCATACAAATTTCCCTCTGGCAAATTAACGTAAAACCCAATAACATCACCTTCCACATACCCTTTCTCCCCATACTTCTCCCTCAAAGCCTTATGTATCTTACACCCATCAATATCCCTATACCCAAAACTATTAGCTTTATATCCAACTGGTGCTTGCAAGTCCCCCTTCTCCATCGACCACCCGAGTCTCGTATGCCCCATCTCACCCAACTTGACAACCTTAATTTCAAAATACCAAGCACCTTTCATAACCCCTCTAGTGGCTCTAACCATTATATACCCTTTTGTACTACCAACACTCAACCGATCCTCATCCAATTCCATTTTCTCTTCTTTGTAAACCTTAGACAAACAAATTTTCATATCGGGTGAATCATCGGTCTTATCAAGGAATCGAGGAATTGGAGTGATTAACACAGTGTCCTCAGTTTGGCCAGTTTGATTATTATTCTTAGTTTTCTTTTTACCTTTTCGCGATGCTGGTTTGGTCCATACATTGTTGTTCTTCTTCTTGGTCAATTTCTTCACTACTGTTGTTGTTGTTGCGACGACTGACATTCTATTCGTTGTGGGTTGTGGTGGTGTAGTTGCCACCACTTCATCAGTATTTGCTAGGGTTTCCTGATACGTCAAAGAAGAAAATTGTTTCTGCTTCTTCGGCTGAGGCTCTTCTTCATCTTCATCATCGTCTTCATCTTCGGAAACTTTGGTGAATTTTGGAGAATCGCTTAGGTCTTCTTTCTCGTCTTGATTCGGTTTTTCAATCTGTGGATTGTCTGAGATTTGATCATCATTGTCGGAGAGATCTTCGGAGGCAATTGGTTCCTCTTTGGGATCAATTAGTGGTCCGTTTCTATATCGGGAGTTGCGGCGGCGGTGATGGCAATATCATTGATTTTGTTATTGTTGGATGAATCGCCGTCATCGTCCTTAGCTCTGTAAGTGTCTCGAAGGCTATCTATTTTGCAGAGGAGACACACCGAGAGAGAGAGAGAGAGAGAGAGAGAGAGAGAGAGAAAGAGAATTGGGTAAAGGTCTTGTTAGGGTTTGGGAGCTCAAACCACCATGAACGAGAGTGTACTGTTCTGTGCTTTTTAATGTATTTAGGTGTCGTTTGGAAAGTGAGTTGGCTTTTTTATTTTTTGATTTTTTTGGTTATTTTAATTTAGGCTAAAAAACTTGGTTTGGGAAGGACTTTTTGACTTTTTGGCTTTTTTTGTGAGAGAAGAGTATAATGATTATAGATTGAATGTGATGTTTTGTTTTTTGTGACTAAAATAGCTTATTTTGTCTTTTATAGCTAAAATAGTCCCAAACCTATCCAAACCCACTTGCCAAACCATGCCTTAAGGGGAGTTCGCCATTTGATTTTTTTTAATTATTTTAATTTGGTTAAAATAATTGTATTTGGAGACACATTTTCGTAAATTCATTTTTACCTACTTATATTTTATTTAGTTCGCATTATTTTCTTATATTTCAATAAGTTCTATGGGTGATATAGTTACCAAAATACCCTAATAATATTCACATTTATAGTGCGAATGTTCCGTGATGTGAATATTCACACCGTCTATGTAAATGTTCACATTATCAATGTGAATATTAACATGTCAATGTGAATATTCATAATGTCAATGTGAATATTCACATTGCAAAATATGAATGTTCATATCACCAAATTACTAACCATTCAAAGAATATTTGTAAGGGTAAACATGTCCATAAAATATTTTAAATACGAGAATTATGATTTGATAAATCAAATGTTCAAATAATAGGATTTATTGGAATACAAGAATATCTTATGAACTAATTGAGATACAAACACTTGAAAAAAGATTTTCTAATAAATCTCCTTTATATTTGAGAAGTTGATTTATTTATTTATATAGTTGATTTGATGGTTGTGAGAGTAAAAATAAAATAATGATACATAATAAGACGGACAGATCCCAGCGGATCGGATTAAAATGGCCTAGTACTATACAAACAAAAAAAAATCATACATGACTTTTATACATAATGATATGATTTATTATATATATATATATTTCATTTCAAAATGAAACACCATTAAAGATAAATTTATTTATAATAATAATATCATATCATTCCCATCATTTTTTGGTTTAAATTTTATAGAAAAATAAAATTTTCAAAAATTAAAGCATAGGGGGGATTTGGAAAAATGGTTACGCTAAAATAAACAAAATAAGTTAAAATAATTTATAAAACAAAATATGACATCAAATTCATAATTATTTTATTTTTGTTCTCACAACAATCAAATCAACTATATAAATAAATAAATCAACATCTCAAATATAAAGGAGATTTATTAGAAATTTTTTTTTCAAGTGTTTATATCTCAATTAGTTCATAAGATATTCTTGTATTTTAATAAGTCCTATTATTTGAACATTTGATCTATCAAATCATAATTCTCGTATTTAAAATATTTTATGGACATGTCTACCCTTACAAATGCTTTTTAAATGATTAGCAATTTGGTAATGTGAACATTCATATTTTATAATCTGAATATTCACATTAACGATATGAATATTCACATTAATATGTTAACATTCACATTGATAATGTGAATATTTACATTGACGGTGTGAATATTCACATCACGGAACATTCTCACTGTAAATGAGAATATTATTAAGATATTTTAATAACTATATCACTCATAAGACTTATTAACATATAAAAAAATAATTTAAACTAAATAAAATATAAATAAGTGAATATAAATTTACGAAAAAGTGTCTCTAAATACAATTATTTTAATTAAATTAAAATAATTAAAAAAAATCAAATGGCGAACTCCCCTTAAACACATTTTAAAACAACCAGCCCAATATGACACCTGGCTGGCTTCTCGGACAGAAAAGCACAGAACAGTACACTCTCGTTCATGGCGGTTTGAGCTCCCAAACCCTAACAAGACCTTTACCCAATTCTCTCTCTCTCTCTCTCTCTCTCTCTCTCTCTCTCTCTCTCGGTGTGTCTCCTCTGCAAAATGGATAGCCTTCGGGACACTTACAGAGCTGAGGACGATAACGGCGATTCATCCAACAACAACGAAATCAATGATATTGCCATCACCGCCGCCGCAACTCCCGATATAGAAACGGAACCACTAATCGATCCCAAAGAGGAACCAATTGCCTCCGAAGATCTCTCCGACGATGATGATCAAATCTCAGACAATCCACAGATTGAGAAACCGAATCAAGACGAGAAAGAAGACCTAAGCGATTCTCCAAAATTCACCAAAGTTTCCGAAGAGAAAGACGATGATGAAGATGAAGAAGAGCCTCACCAAGAAGCGAAACAACTTTCTTCTTTGGCGTCTCAGAAACCCTAGCAAATCTTGATGAAGCGGTGGCAACTACACCACCACAACCCACAACGAAGAGAATGACAGCCGCAACAACAACAACAGTAGTGAAGAAATCGACCAAGAAGAAGAACAACAATGTGTGGACCAAACCGGCATCGCGAAAAGGTAAAAAGAAAACTAAGAACAATAATCAAACTGGCCAAACCGAGGACACGTGTTAATCACTCCAATTCCTCGATTCCTGATAAGACCGATGATTCACCCGATATGAAAATTTGTTTGTCTAAGGTTTACAAAGCAGAGAAAGTGGAATTGGGTGAGGATCGGTTGAGTCTGGTAGTACAAAAGGTATAGAATGGTTAGAGCCACTAGAGGGGTTATGGAAGGTGCTTGGTATTTTGAAATTAAGGTTGTCAAGTTGGGTGAGGCGGGCATCTGAGACTTGGGTGGTCGATGGAGAAGGGGACTTGCAAGCACCGCTTGGATATGATGCTAATAGTTTTGGGTATAGGGATATTGATGGGTGTAAGATACATAAGGCTTTGAGGAGAAGTATGGGGAGGAAGGGTATGTGGAAGGTGATGTTATTGGGTTTTACGTTAATTTGCAGGAGAAATTTGTATGCACCAAAGGCTCCCCATTTGGTTTGGTACAAGGGACAGAGGTATGTTTACGCCACCGACGGGAAGGAAGATCCTCCTAAAGTTGTGCCCGGTAAGTGACTTTTAGTTTTTGCAATGTTTTCCTTTTGAAATTGGTATATTTTGCTTGCAATTTTGTGTTTTATCTGTTTGCACGGTGGTTTGCTTCTATTATCTATAAACTGTTTCTTGTTTGTTGGTTTTGGTATTCATTATTTGTGAACATTGGCATGGTCTTGGTTAAGTGTGTTTATGGGTCGGTCGGGTTGGGTTCCTGTTGGAACCATCACTCAAACCAACTTTTGATTTGAAGCCTCCATCAAAGATGACTTCAAACTTGACCGCTTGTTTATTCGGTTTTTGCGATTAGTCTCGAGCAAGGTTGTCAAATATTGGATCATTGGAGGGTCAACAGGATCTGATTGTACAATCGGATTAAGGATCGTAGATCCTAGAAAAAGAAAAATTGCATACTATTTTAATTTAAATAAACATTTCTTTAAAAATATATACAAAATAAGTGAAGATGTTGTGAAAAGTATAATTCTCCATGTAAAATGTAAATATAATATTATACAACAGAAAACTAGATAGTGTATATTTTGCATTTCATCGAAACCAAAGGTCACTATACAACAATGCATAGAAAGAAAAAGGATAATACTTTAACGAAGTTGGATTTGAAAATAGATGAAAACTCAAAAGGGCAACTTGGCCCAATGGTAAGGTCTTCCGTTAGCATCCTTGGTGATGCGGGTTCAAGTCAAGAAAATAGCCTCTCAAAAAATTGGGGTGAAGTTGTGTATGCCCTCCCTAGACCCCGCTAAGGCTCAGTTTGTTCTTTCAGTTAGTTTGTTTTCCTAAATTTTTGTAATATTCGAAATGTTGATTCCCTAGTTTGCTATTTTTTAGTATATTTTGTAAGTTTGATTCAATATGGCTTATTTTTTATTCATTTGATCCGCGTAAAGTTAGTATTTAGACAACAAATATAAAATATACAACAAAAATAGCCCATACAATACAAATCAAGGCTTATAAATTGGATCAAGGTATGATCGGGATTCTACGATCTTATAAGATCCTACTATCAAGATCGCCTATAAGGAATTTTTTTACATGATCTGGATCGATTGTGGCTAAATGGATCACAAAATCCTAGGATTGTAAGATTTAGACCAGGATTCTAATGACCATGGTCTCGGGTGGTTTTCACAAATCACAGCTAGGAGAAAAAAACTTGGACGCATATCTAAGAAGAGGAGATATGAGAGAGAAATAACTCACGCACATTGGAGAGATCTGAGAGACCATTGATCACAACCATCGAACCGATGATCACAACCACATAGCGATAGATCGGCCAATGCTAGTGCCTCCATCGATTTGCTAGAGAGAGATCTGAGATATAGGAGATTAGAGAGGCTGAGCTTGTGAAGTGAGCCACCATTTCCACCATCATTGATGTCTCAGTGCGATGGTTGGGTTTATGAAGAGATTTGTGATGTCAATCGTAAGAGAGAGAAGGAGATAGACGGCTGGGCTTGTGAGAAAGTGATGGCTTTTTTTGTGTTCTCTAGGTTTTCTTGAACTAAGGAATGAGAGACGGCGAAAACCTAGAAGACAGAGAGAAAGATGAGACTGAGAGGTTAACCCTTATTTTTGTAACTTCAGCGTCCAATCTAATAATGACATGTGGCCAACCTATGAAGCACGGACACCTCTCCGAGGGCTCCGTACCAGTGTCAGACACGCGTCGGACACGCAGTTGACACGTGTCTGACACGCACCAGAGAGTGTCCCATTTTTTTTTTAAATTTTTTAACATCCCGACACGTTCAGGACACGTTATAGACACGTTTAGGACACACACGGGGGCAATTTCACAATTTACAAAATATTTTTGAGGTCGATTTGAAAATAAGCAAAAACAGATCTGCAATTTTGCCCTAATCTACTTCAAATCTACTTCGAATAGTAGAGAAACAGCAGAGAAAGGGTGAGAAAGAGAGGACCTGACTTCATCGTTCGTCTTCTCTCCTCGTCGTTGAAGTACATCTCTTCTTCGATCTGCGATCTTCGTCAATCGTCAGTCTCTCTCTCTCTCTCTCTCTCTCTCTCTCTCTCTCTCTCTCTCTCTCTCTCGTCTATCGTCAGGTTGATTGGAAATTGACGATAGAGATCTGCGATTTTGCCCTAATAGTATAAATAAACTAACAATATATATACTAACAATATATATACATAATATAAATAAACTAACAATATATATACATATATATATTTATATACTAATAATAAATAATATAACCCCTAACTTTTTTTTTTAGTCTTAAATAATATAAATAAATACAAATAATATATTTATTTTTTAATTTTACATATAATAAATAAAATAAATAAATAAAATTAGTATATATTTTTTAATTTTGCATATAATAAATAAATACAAATAAATACAAATAAAAGCAAATAGTATATATTTTTTAATTTTACATATAATATATAAATAAAATTATATATATTAAACGTGTCCCCAGCGTGTCGTGTCCCCCATTTTTTGAAAAATTGCATGTCCACGTGTCTGTGTCGTGTCCGTATCGTGTCTCGTATCCGTGTCCGTGCTACTTAGTGGCCAACCTTATTAATTTGTCATTATCTTTTGTTGGGAGATACAGCTAAGCGTTATCTCATAATCTAAATATCCAATCTGCTAAAACCATGCAGATTAACTCATTTATTTATGTATTAAATTCGGTTGTTTGGTATCAACGGGTCAATGTGTCCAAATCGGACGCTGATTGACCACCCGAGATATTGGAACTCTAAGGAACAGAACCGACCGCTCAAGCGATTGCAAAATCAACCTTTGCATGTCGGGTTAGTCGGTTTTCGGATATTTAAACAGCCCTAGTCCTAGTTGTGTATCTTGTTCAACTATTAGTTGTAAACGAGGTGAACTCATCATGTCATGGTTGGTGTTGTAGAAGTTTCAACATGTGGGCGAGAAGCTTAGGGAAATCTGGATTTTTTCCCTAAATGGAGAGAAAAGAATATACTTGATTGGAAATAGTGGACAAGTAAAGGTGTCAATTGCCTATGGTTGTGTTAATGTTCTAAGTAGTTTGGAAATATATATTGTACACTAATATTTGTTTTTTCCTTGAAAATTTTAGGCACAACTTTTCTTTTTTCATTAGTGCAATTATTTTTTTTGGTATCACTTCATTTTCATTTGTTATTTTCAAGATTATTTTGCCTCGATTTTCTTTGTGTAATTTTAAGTCTATACCATATAATATATTATGTGCATATCAAATGATAATAATGTCATTCTATAATAGTTTTTTATATTTCATTATTCAATATGTGAGGACAACTACCATATATATAATTGATATTTATTCTTGGAAGATCTCTTATTTTAAGGATTTATCTTTGAATGCCTAAACATCATATGTGTGTAATTTATGTGTAGTTATGGCGGTGGAGGCGAGGCGGTGGTGGTTTGGTTTACATATGTATGAAAGAAAAATAGAGAGAGGGAGAGAGAGAGATATAGAAAGCTTAAAGTGAGAATATGAAAGGAAAAGAGAAGAGGCAGAGGGGTTAAAATTCAAGTGGTTTGAATGGGTAATTTTGTTTGTTTGATTATCCGTGAATTTCGAACTTGCGGCTTCACTGGGTGGAGTGAACATTGTTGATTGAGAAGATTTTTCGGCACAATTCATCATGTTTTCATTATAATCGAATCTGAGTAGGGTTTAAGTGCAGGATTTAAAAGTTTAGGGGATGTAACTGTTTTGGGGGAAAAGCATAATGGGTAAAGTGAATTTCCCCTATTTTCTTTCTTAGTTTTATTGTTGATCTCTTTCCAAAAAAAAAATAAAAATTCCTGGAACGCAGATATGTACATATATATTTTTTGATAAATAAGGCAGATATATTATATCCTTTTGAAATTGTTTAAAATGGTCATCAGTTTGCCATAATATTATTCGTCACTATAGTTTGCCAGAGTTGAAGGGGTGTACAAGACCCGAGCTTAGCCGTGTTTGAAAGTGTTTGGCGAGCTCTCTGAATCTGCAAATTGTGTTTAAGGCGGCTCGATATAACATTTGAGTGGCTTTCGCTAAGTATGGTGATGAAGAGTGAGTCGACGATTGTCTCAAGGGTTAGCGAGAAATTGCAATTGAAGTTATCCTATAAATGTAGGAGGGATCAAACCAATGTCACCATGTAACCAATCACCCTTTGGCAAACTTATGCCAAAGTGTGAGCTTTGAATCCTTACACTTCTTTGAGGCACACTTATGCCACGGTTCGTTCTTGACAGGCACCTTTAGTCAAGTGTGAGAGAGCACTCAAGAGTGCTTTTTAGTATGCTTTAGACCCAAAGGGTGGTGCCATTATGTTCTGATTGTCTGATAATTCCTTTTTTCTTTCTTTTCCATTATTTTCTTGTTTCTTTTTAATAGCCTTATGTTGATATGCACTATGTTATATCAGGTCTTATATGGTAGATCATATTAAAAACTTGATGTCTAAATTTATGAGGTTATGGTTAACTTTTTGAAGAACATGCGCTTGAGTTTGGAATAGTTTGATAATATAATGTGTTCAAAAAGCACATGATTGTAGCATTTTATCATTGCACACTTAAGAGAGAGGGTGTCTGATTTAGTTGATGCATATGCAAATTGGAAGGATAAAAATATTAATTTAGCTATGAAGTGCTACAATTCAAATTTCTATATAATATAAAAAAATAAAAAATAGCATATTTTGAGTTGTTTCAATTTAACATATTGGGTGGTTTGGAATGATTTAAATAAGTGCATTTTTTGACTTTTTACGAAAAGATATGTAGAAAAGTAGAGAGGTGATGTGACCAAAAAAGATTAAAAGTGTGTACTTATTACTACACCCCAAACCAGAATGTATATGCAAGTGAAAATATTTTTTTTTTTTTTTTTTGATGTTAACTAAATGAATCCCCATATTTTTTATGTTGAATTAGTTGAATGTACAACACTATACTATTATTATTTTTTATGTTAAGATATTTTTATGAAACATCTTTTTGAATTAGTTGAATGTATAACACCATAGTATTATTATTTTTTATGTTGAGATATTTTTATGAAACATCTATTTGAATTAGTTGAATGTATATGAAATTAAATTGAAATTGAAAAGACATTTTTTGTGGTAACTAAGCTAATCGTCTTGATTGAAATGCTAGGACATGTTGGATTGTTATATTCATATTAAAGAAATATTTTGGTAATGCTAACTGTTGGATTAGGACAGGTTGAGTTGTTATATAAGTAAACATTTAAGTACTTCGCCAAGCTAGATATGTAATGGTGGGTAGCCGGTTGCTTTTTCTTTGCGGAAGTGAAATATCTTTCTTCAAAAATGGGATATGCCAAGGGTTGCTTTTGGGATCTTTATGGTGGGCGATACTACCTGCGACTTCAATGTATACTCTTCCCAATCAACCAAATTGTGTTGTCAAGTTCAACTTTGGCCCAGATTTTGAATTCTTTCAGGAAGATTTTGGCGATTCATGTCCCAAGACCCATGATTGAAGTTCCTTATCATGGCTATGATGGCAAAGTTGAGAATGGTGCGTCGAGGAGAAGAAACATTAGCAATACTGACCTTTTAGCAATTTATGATTGAAGTTCAGAATGGTTTCTTCGGTGAGATGAAACATTAGCAATTGAGCATTTTAGCATATTTTTCGATCATGGGTAAAGTTAGGGATGAATTCATGTTTGAATTATATTGTAATCTTGGAAATTTTTTATGTTGTGTCCGTAAATGAACAGTCGGTGTTATAAACTCAAATTTTCTATGAAAATAGTAAAAAGTGATTAGTAGGCGCATGTGAATTTGAGAAAAGATGTTGCATGACCTCAATGGTGCACTTTACGATTCTAAATTTGATGTATTCTTGGGTCGTTATGCATTTTACATTTGCATTTATTGAGTTTTTTAAATATGATTTTCTTCTCCTTTTTTCGATTTTTCCTATTCGGAGTGATAATATGTCTGATAACTTCAGTTGTGCTCTTGCGGCGTTATGTTGTGTATCTGTTTTGAGAAAAATATGAGCAAGACAAATTATCAATTCTTTCTCAACACAAGAGAAAACCAATTAGAATTTGTTTTGGCGCTCGTGACTAGTTTTACATAGTGGATTTGAAACAATAATATTTGCATTAGGTTTTGTTTATTTAATTCTATGATATGAAGTCTCTTTTTTCACTAACACGACCCTCATTCTCTTGACATTGCTTTCTTGCCATTTTGTTTTGGACATGCAATGTTGAGCATATGCTGTTAACCCTAGTCTCTGTTTACCGTGACTGAGGAAGAGTGGTTGTGCATCCTAGTCCGCTTGATCTTTTTTTCCCTTTTTTTTTTTTTATTTTGTTGCCTATGTTTTGTTGGTTTTAATTTTTGAAAATGGATATTTTTTCCTGCCTTTGATTTTGGTCAATTCTTAACTTCTCTCCTGATGGCAGGTAATCCGTTGGCTTCCATCACAATGCGCCCGACTCTGAAAGTGGTGAAAGAGCAAGATACTGAAGTTTTGGAAGCTGCAGATATAGCCAGTTAAGCATGAGGAAAATGCTCAGGTTGGTTGATTGCACTTCCAAATGTAAAAAATTTGTATAAAGATATACTTTTTTTTTTTTTGATCGGCAAAAGAAAACTTTATTGATGGAAGGCAAAATACATGCAAAAACATCAACAAAGCAGGGAAGTGCACTGAACATCATAGCTACACTCTACAATCCCAACTAGGTTGGCACATAGGAAGCAAAATCATTTGCTAGCACTTGACCCAAGATTGGTGAGAAACCAATCAAGCAACCAAAAAGAAAGGAGAAAAAAGAACAGAGAAGAAGCTCCTCTACGAACACGCCAAATCTCGTGGTGGTGGACAATGCACTCAAAAGCGTCACAAGAATAACATCACAAATTTTAGTTCCTTCTTGTGTTTCATCGCACACCAAATCACCATAGAAGCAGAAGCGGTAGCCCAAATCACCGACCGAGTCACCCACTGCGAAGAGCGAGCATAACATACAATAGCGGACCCAAGAATATCAAGCGATTGCCAACCACTTACGCAAAAGCAATGTAGAGATAAGCAGTGCGACTGAAGGAACCAACTATAGCAGCAGCCCAAGAATAACTGCAGACTCACCAACCAAACCAACATAACAGAAGACCAACTGAAGTGTTGCAGCATATCTTAATGACTCCGGAACTTTAATGATCTGCAAACTTTTCCAATTTCACAAGAGCATCTTCTGGGGCCTTGCACACCAATTTTACAAAAGCATTATGCTGCTGCATGCCTACCTACACAGGATAACAATCCAATGCTGCTAAGCTGCTAGATACCAACTGAAGCTCCCTGAAATCCATCTGCTATGCTGCTTGACAGACCAAGATAACCTTCCAAACCCATCTGCTGACTTCTGAAGATCCCTAGTTCTTGTCCAAGAACATGGGCAAAACTAGCAAGCCATCCTTTGCATCAGTGCAGCCAATCCAAGCCAACATACACTCTCCTAAAACTGCACCCATACAGCAAAACAGACCAGGAACTAATATCCCACCTGACCAACATACATTCTCCTAAAATCTGCACTCATACAGCAAACAGACCAGGAACCAACCAGCAAAAAACCAGTCCCAACCACACAGATGAACAGCAGCAAGACAACCCCGCAGAGAACCAACAGACTAAGCCAAGACAATGATTAACCTACCCAACAGATCTCAGAACATCACAAGCAACCATCCCATCAGAACCCCCCTGTATGCAGTTTCAGCCATACCGCACATCCCCTTCCACCAGACTAACAACCAGCTTCAACCCTGCAGAATCTGCCAATCCACGAACCAGGATCAATAGCTAAGCATACCAGACAGCACACTGATCTGCCAGACCTGATATAGTAGACTGCTGAAAACTCCACATGAATTGACTATACTTTGAGCCACCTAGCTAATCTACCCTTCACCAAACCAGAGCAGGTTCAAGGCCAAAAATTTGATGCAGACCACCCTCCACTGCTGGAGCCAGACACAGCAACATGCCTCACAAGTTTGAGCATCAGCAATCCCTCAGATCACAAGTGCTGGCCTTATGTATATTCCCCAAGGATGAGGAGACAAACCACAGCCTGCATACAGTGCAGATATATCTAAAGCAGAATTCAACAACCAGAGTAGAATGGAGTCATGAAGAACCTAAGCAGCGCCTGACTTGTGACCAATTAAAGACGACATCATTGACTGCAAATGAAGCGTTCCTAGACTGAGATCTCAACCAAATTGCTACCCTCACCTTGATGCATTCACCAAGAACCTGGACATTGGGTTGGACTGCCTTAAACACACATTCATTTCTATAACTCCACACAGACCACAACACTGCTGCTGGGAGGGCCTTCTATCTTAATATCATGTCTTCTTATAATGGTTAAGGAATTTATATTGCATAAACTTGCTATATAGGTTGGATTCTGTAAGAGTGCCATATGTAGAAAATATTATAGTGATGGCGGTCCACTGTTAACTTTAAAAATTCACCCGTGTTGCTTATCCTTGACTAAAGCTAACTATAGTTAACACTGCAGTGTCTAGTATACCCGTTCTTACAACACTCACATCTCTTACAGAGGTATGCTAGAAAAGATCAAAAGAACAATGAAGGTGGTCTTAATCTTGAGTGACTTGTTTCTTATACTTCAAGGCCTAACGATGGCAGATTAGATGCCATGGTTGAAGTGGCAGATTTGCTATAAATAGGAGTTCATGAAAATTTATTTTTTAAATAATCAGAAATAATAGTTGAAGCCATAAAATAGATGAAACTCAATATGCTAACACACTAGCAGAGTATATATTCCATGACATTATGGGAAAAAATAGATATATGATTCTAAGTGAAATATATAGAGCAAACCATGTTAAGGATTGACTTACCCTTCTTAATTCTTGTTTTTGTCACCATCCTAGTTATTACCAGCACTCTTTGAACAATGTTAGGTGGCTTGAATTTTCATGGCTCGAATGTCTCAAAACGACGTCGTTTTGGGTGTAAACGACGTCATTTTGACACATTCGAGCCACACAAATTATGGCCATCAAGCATTTTTCGCACTTCTTTATGTTGGTTCTCATTTTATAGATCAAAATTGTTTTTTTCATATTTTGCTTATCCCCTTTTTTTGGGGGGATAAGTACTTATTACGCTGTTCTCTCATGTAAACTTAGACTTGAGGAGTTGTTGAAAGGAACTTGAAATTTGAAAGACAAATGCTGGTGATGTTGGTAGGTGAGTAAAGCTGAATCAGTATTGAAATATAAAGAGGGCACACTTGCCTTGTATTGTGGATAATCCAAAATGGAACTTTCAAATAGGTGTTCTTGGGCTCTGCATAGGGGAGAATTTAAGTTTTGAAGTTGGAATAGGGATTACTTAAAACTCCAAGGAGAGAACCTAAGTGGCTTAGATTAGATGAGGTTGGGATGATGAGTTTATGATGGAGAGTGATGTTGAACACCATACAAGGTTTTGTTGATGGACTTTTGATTATCTTTCTTAAATGGATGGCAATTTTATACACACAAAAAGAGGTGACATCAAGTAGTTGCCTTCATAGAATTGTGTGTGTGTGTATGCACACACAATTATAACTTTTTTTTCTGTCGAAATTTAATATGGTACTTATAAAAAAAAAATGGATGGCTAGGAAATTTTGCGTGTATGCCTTGGACAAATTTACATTATTTTGTCTTTGTTTTTTATTTCTATTTAGTTTAGCTCAAATTTTGTCTTGAGCCTTTCTTTTTGTCCTTGGATTTTGTACAAAGGGTGTACTCCCTTTTAGTAATATGTTCTTATTACTTTCTGAAAAAATATATGAATTTTGAAGGTTAGTGTGCTCCTAGAGCGATTTTCTTGCAATTTATTATTATTTTTTTAAAAAAGTTATGTGTTAATATTGCAATTTGCTGGAGAGATTCCATATTAAGGGTGAAAAAAATGTATACAAATGTACATAAGGAAAATATATTAGTATATATGTACATAAGGAAAATGTTAATTAGTTAAAATTCTCTAGTTTTTTATTTGTGAATCATATAGTTTTAGTTGTGATGGAAGACAAGCGTAGCACTTTGTAAATATCTATGTAGTTATTCTATTTATTGCAGTAAAATTTTAAATAATTATTTATTGTCATTTTAAGATGTTTGCTTAACCCTTTGAGGGTTGTGTGGGAATGTCTCCTCCATATCACTACCCTCAATCCATATTCTTCAATATTTCATTTTGTGAGTGATTTAAACTATTCATCTCATAATAATTTGTTTATGTATTTAGCAATGTTTTGATGAAATTGATTTTTCGCATAACACTCTGCTGAGATTACAATATGAATATTTCGCGTTATCTTTGCGAGCTTAAGATGAGTCGTTGCTTGGTTAGAGGATAATTACGCACATAGTGCCCAACATATAATATAAATAAATTTAAATCCATCTTGTATTTAAATTATGCCAATTACAAAGGGGAAATGATTAATAATAATTAATAAATAAATTGAACCAATTACGAGTGAAAAAGTTTGCTAAAAAATAAAAATCCATAACAGGTGTCGAGCAATAACATGAACAGGAAACCTATTGCAGTTGATCCAACCCCATCCCAATTCCCAAATGTTTTCCAATCATGAATTTTGAATTGAAATTTAAAATAAAAACATATAATACAAATAAAACATAAAATATAAATTGAATTTGTTTTCCTCTTTCCCACCTCTGTTACAGATATATAGATATCTATATTACAACTGTAAAATAAACCAAGCGACTCATGTTCCAATTCGTGAAAAACTTAAATCAACTTTGAACACATCTTAAAATTCGATAAATTTTTAAGTAAAATTTAAATAATTACTACTCAGCTCGACTCGATTTATACTAAAAGCTAGACAAGCTTGAGTAGCCCACTACTTGGCCCGTTTGTTTACAGCCCAAATTCAACCACATCAACCATGCATACTCCACAATAACAACGAAATTAACTTGCAAGCCTATGAACGTTTCTAACCATGCAGTAACTTCTTCTGTTAGTTTGTCACTTATAGTACGCAAGTCAAACTATTTTCTCAGTAGCTTGACGTACACTAAAAACAATCATGTTTTACAGTAAACCTATCTTAAAGAGTAAGTTGGGCTCCACAAAAATTGTAATTTAGGGCTACGTCTATAAATAGAAGCATGATTTGATTGACTGACCGATCCATTGTGTCTTCTAGAGAGAGAGAGAGAGAGGAAAATAAAAATAAATCAATCCCCGAGTAAAAGTTTAGTCGACACAAAACCTTGGGTGCAGAAGGAATATTAACACCATTTCCTCTCCTGTTTCACGTTTGGATTACTCCTACAATGAACACTCAATGCAGCAACTTTAGAAGCATTCCCAACTCCATATGCCTTTCACTGGATCAAATCAAAGTCCAATGAAGCCATACCCCGGTATCACGATAACCTGCAAATAATAGTTAGACAACAGAGTGGACAAGTATTACTTAAAAAATATTTATCCAGATGAGCTTAATTAGGGATGCCTTAAAAAAAATTGCAATCTCATCCCGTTAATAATTAATCCATGTTAAGTGGTCACGTGACTCACTTAAAGATGACTTCAGAAAATATACGGAAGAAGACAAAAAAAACTTCGATAAAACATAAACAGATTGCACATAAAATAAGTCCCATGTTTGTTTAGTTTTAGAATTTGAAAATACCCTTCCTTTTTTACACCATAGTTGTCAGAATTATATTGGCTATTAGCCTATATTAAGAACCAGTTCAACCAATCAATAGCAGTTTCCTGAGATTCATCAGTTGATCCATCCACTTATGAGATGCACGGCAAGAAAATTATTTTTAGCACAAAGAAAAAAGTCAGTATCGTACCTAGATATATTTTTTTATTCAGCTAACTTGCATCAACGTTGGAGGATGACTTCTTTTTTCTCTTGTGCTTGGGCTTCACTGCATCTATTAAAGTCTTCTTTCCATTTGTTTGTCCTCCAGTTCCCACTTCCCCATCTGGAGAAGGAGCCGGCTTAACATCATCAACAAGTTGGTCTGGTTCTGTTTCAGATGGCTTCTCATGTCTTGATTCTTCTAGCTTCTTACTGGATGTTAACGCTCCTGCACGTCACATTAAAGCCCGTTAATTTCTACCTCATCATTGTTTTGTTGAATGTAAAGAAAGTTTAAATGCAACACCAACATGCAGGAATGAACATAGATCCCAAAACTAAAAATGGAAGCTGTCACAGAAGGCATACAAAAAACTTTTGAGAACAGCTAAACAAGAGTTTACTTTCTTCCCCAATTTACTTTCTACATACTGTATGCACATGCGGATAGAATATAGCAGATGTGATTTATAAATAATTTATTGATTCACAAACGGTCATTGCTACAGCAACAGAAAATACAGGTTCAATTGAAGAAAAGCTTGACTAGCTTCTTCATTTTTCAGATATCTAAACCCAAAATTAGAATCAATGGGTTGATGAGTGTCAATATGGACAAAGACGTACAAGCAAGCAAGCCTGCTTACCATGAATGCCTAACAATGCATATTTATGTTGATTTACATAAGCAAGGTTGCATTCATTTGTTGTTAATTCCTTCAATTTATGTTTAATTCTGTGGAAATCTCATTGTAAGGAACAGCTTGGCAATCAACATGGTGTTAAAGAGCTTTGGAGAGGCTTAGGAGCAAGGAAGAGATGAAAATAAGTTAACGCAGCACAATGGTGGAAGCTTCTAGAGTGCTCTTGCTCCCATATCTAGCAGCCAACAGAAAATTGTCCAGAAAGCATGCTGTTGGAGAATGCTAGAGCACCCAATCTATCACACTAGTCTACTAGGTGCACAGGTGTAATGACAAGAATTGAGAAATAAATACAAGGGCATATAGGAGCAAGGATAAGAAGCAACTGCCACTTCTTCATTGGCAACCATTATTTTTTTAACCACACCACTTGAGATTATATAAAAAAGCAAAAATAAATAACAATTTTGAAAGACCTGTGCAACATCAAGTGATCACATGCATCTCAGCCAACAAGACAACAATTAAATCCAGGAATATGACTAGGGCCTTCCGCGACAAAGACCAACCAACCAAATCAGATAACTAAGTGTAAAGCTCATCAAAAAGCATATAACATTTTCAAAGAAACACTAAAAGATAGAATGGCAATTGTTATGCTTTTAGGAATTGTTATAGAATTTAGATACTACGTGCAGCTAGAGAAGTTTTCAATGCATCAGGATCAATTCCCTTCGAGTATGGATCCCTGAAAAAGAAACCAACCTATTTGAAAATGAGAAACCATGTGCTAAGGAGAAATAGGAAAGGAAATTCAACACATAATTTAGAGAACCATGTGCTTTTTGAGAACCATGGAAACTAGATTTAGGCCTTGCTTGGGAACTACAGTTTTTAGCCAAAAAGTCAAAAAGCCATTACAAGTTATCAAATCCTTCTCTCTACTAAAAAAGCTACTAAAAAAAGCTAATTCCCAAACACCCCCCTTAGTCTAACAAGCATTTATAAAGCAAGCCCAGTTTGCATTTCATGGCATTTTAAATGTTTTCCCTCACATAAGATATAGAATAATTATAAAATGGAAGGACTTGATTTCAATCTGTCAGTTGTCAAACTAGTCAGTTCCATTGTCTACAGCAGCTTTCTAACATCATGCTATGGTAAACAAAATTAAATCTATCATCAACGTGAAAATTCAAGCTTTCTAATTTGCATGTTGTTTAACAAGTTAATATGATGTTCCCAAAATAAATTTAAAATTGAGTTCGGTAAATCATAAAGCAAGGTCCTAAATTTTTTTACAGAATAACATCATACCAACTTGAGGGCCCACCAATGAAACTCTTTGAATGGCCATCTTTCACGTTGATTCTGTCTTGCTCAGATGATTGGATTTCACCTTCCATGTTATTACTCTTGACTAACACCACTTTCCTCTGTTATCAACTTTAATCTTTCTACATGACGCCCTAACAAATCACCAACTCCTTTCTGATCTACAGATTGGTTCTTGGTCACCAACTTAGCACCAGGTTCATTAACATCCAAAGCAGCAGAAGATGAGTGACGTTTAATCTTCCGCAATGCCCTTTCGGTGTTGTACGATTCAACCTGCAGAAGTTGACATAGGAAAATTTGGCATGATGAAGATCTATCAATTCAATGAGTGAGATGGTATCAGAAATGATCACTTTCACAGGAGACATATGTCATCAACATGACCTCTTTTCCGCTCCACACATGAAATGAACTGCTGTGTGAAAAACTGTTATTTCACATTCAAAAAACCAACCCTTATATAATTCTTAATGAAAGCACGTGTACGATGTGTGAACATGCACTTATCTTTAGGGAGTTATCTTAGATGTTAGTAGCAGAGCCTTACAGTGGTGGAAGCTCAACTCTTGCATTCACATATTAAGGTTTTGTGGATTGAATTCAAAACTAAATTCTGCAGCTTTCCATAAACCCAACACAAACATGCCCTTATCCAACCCATATGGGTCAGCTAGATGGATCCTTTCTCATCAACACCCTACTGTGCAATGCCCAAGAGATGCTTTACCATAAGATATACGTACTGTGTACTATATAGACTAGAAAAGGAAAGGAATTTGTCGATATAACGGAAAAATACACAAGGCATGAATGTATAAAAACTTCATTCTTTAAACTGGGAACTGTTTTTACTAATGAAACATAAATGCAACAGCCAATGGCTTTTTATTTCCAAGGAATCTTGTGTTACAGCCTTGAGTTTATTTTAAGAGCACGCCACCTTCTTAGAAGTGTCCGTGCTTCGAAGATGACAGCAATGACAAAGTCCAAACCCAGCTATATATTTAACCAATCAATAATTTTACATGATGTACAAACCATGCATAATGAAAGAACACATGAATGGAAACAAAATATCCAATAAAAAAATTCTAAAGGGAAAAACTCACAGCATTCTTAATCTTGCTTGTGACATCAGCAGCCTTCACAGAAGCAATTCTTAAACACTGCATAATGACACTCTGCATGACACCTGCTCCTCCAGCTTTTTGAATTGCACAAACATCCCCATTTGTATTAAGTGTAGCAATCATTCTTCCACTCATAACAGCCTCTTCATTATGGGTTGAGTCTATTACCTAGGCAACACTAATTATATTAGAAAGCAAACCTAAAATCTGGAACTAAATAATAAATGAATTTTCTTTCATAAGTAGAGACCGAAATACTTTTAGGAGTTAGTTTGCCTACCACAATGTTATCATTACCGAAAAACCCAAAGGTTACTGCTATGGGGAGATGATGTATTATCAAAGGAAGTGGCTCCCTCACCTGTCAAAAAGAAATAAATGTTAAACCAGCTATACGTTAAAGATGTATAGGGAAGAACAATTCGTGATAGGTACCAAAATGATTCAATAGCCCACTAGGAGAGAGAGACATCTTGTGTAATTACTTCATTGCAAATATTTTTAATCATTAATAACAGCATTACATGGACTAAAGCTACACCAAACATTCTAGCATAGATTCTCAACATAAAATAAAATAAAAAGCATAAGCAATCTCCAATAAGCTACACCAAACAAACTCAATTAAGACTCAAATCAATAACAAAATTAGTTTACACTGCAGTGAAATCAACTAAAATAATCAAGCTTTAGTAGCATTGCCCTTTATAGGCCATAGACATACACTCCAAATTGTGTCTACAGCCAAGTTGCAGCCTTACAAGACCAGGGTGGGAGATCCTGAATGTTTGAATTTTTAACTGCTCTATTGATTTATCAGAAAATCAATCAATTACAGTTACATGAAAAGATTAGTTGCACAGGTATCAAGAGATATAGAATATATTTTGGGACTACAATAAAGACTTGCTGAATTTGCGAGACAAGCAAGTTTCCTAGGTAATTGAAACATCACATTGTGGGCCTAAAATCAGAACATTCTTACATATGTTTACAGTTATCATTTAAAAAACTAAGGTTAAATGTTTACAACATCAAGTACATTGAAATCTTATTTCTAAAAAGAACATAAATAAGTGAAGCAGCGGACCTCAGGTTGATGAATTATCACTTCGTGACCATCTTCTCCACCTAATGTACATTCAGGCCGCCGGAATGTCATGAGAGCAGCCAAAGCAGCAATATTGGCAGTATCAACAAGATTTCTGTTTTCATGATCAAGAAAGAGGAAAAGACTGTCACGCTGACATAAAGTCAAAAAAAATAGAAGATATTGACTTGGATTTACAAATATATTACAATTTACCCCCCATTGTCTAGAATGTGAAGATCGAGGCGAATGGCCCACACTAGCTTCCCAGCGATAACACAAAGTGATTCCATGTCTACAGCTCGACTTTCCCTGCAAGATATTTCTTTTCAATACAAAACCCTACCAAATATGTTTACAATAGGCATAATAGGAAGTCATTACTTAAAAGCAAGTCTTGCATTCATATGTTATTAACTACTAACTAGTGAATTTAAAACTATAAAATAAAAATTTACAATTTTCAAGCAATTTATGGTTATGATTCTTTACAAATTGTAAGAATCAACGAGAAAAAAGAAAGAAAGAAAATATCTTGAGCATATTCAAAATAACATGATTTTATTGGATTTTTTTTTTTTTTTTTTTTGGTTTGATCAACAACAAAGCATGATTTCATCATAATGAACAAGAACATGCACTGAAATTCCAAAATTTTGGGATCTTTCATGATTGCCAAATGCTTTCATAAGCTCCCGTGTCAAAACTATTTGGAGAAAAAGGCGCTTAGCCACACAAAAAAAATAACTAAATAAATAGAATTACACTTGAGCATGGCCCATTCTGTTTCTGAAAAATTAAATATGTATACAAAGATAAGAATAAAAATCAAAAACACCTCAAACCACGGTCTATTATACGTCCCAACTCCAGCTTCTCCAGACGACTGCTAAAGGAAGGATCAACCATTGGAGAGAACTCGGTGAATATTGAAAGGGACCCTTCATTTGGCCTATCTCGATAAGGTTGAACTAGTTGGGAAGTTACAAAACCCATAACATGAGTCTGACCGAGCTGCACCTCTGATGAGCCATCTTCCCTGCAAATTGTGGCATAATTTTAAGGCTATCCATTTGCACAATTGTCTCATTTCAACAAGAAAGAAGGGCAATGTCGAAACCACAATAGCAACAATACCAAATGCAACGATAATAATATAAAATTTAATCATCCAAGAACTCTAGGGTTTGATTTGATAAACAAAATCGTTTAATTCTCTTAGGCTCTTTTCAACTCTATAGTTCATTTATAATGCTCAGTACATGCCTAAGAATGCTTAGAAGTGAAAGAGAATGGAAATCGAGTCATGAACCATCTTTTCAAAATTTTCTGAAACAAGTCACTTCGCTCGAGCGCAACTTTAGTCACTCGAGCAGATTGTAAAATTTGCAAAATTTCTGGAAGCTTAATTTCTCCGCTCGAGCTATATTTTGCTCGCTCGAGCAGACAAGTCAAATTCTGGAATTTTCAAAATTCTGTTTGAAGCTCAAAACACATTTCCAAAGGTCCACTCCAGGTATAATACATTCAAATATGTAATGACACTCTCAAAAACATATATATTCAAAGTCATTTCTAACTCTTAGGTCAAATCTCCATGAATTTAATGATTTTAATATTTTTCTTCATTTCTTACAAAACATAAAATTAAGCTACAAGCTCTTAGAAAGATATTTGTAAGAATGAAATTCAAATAAAAAATCAAGTCAATTATTGATTGTCAAAATCTAAATCATAATTAATTTCTTGATTTATCCAATCTAATTTTCTTCATATCGAACCCAATTTCAAATTCATAAATTCTAAAATATGAATTAAACTTTCAAAATATAATCTCAAAACTTGGGTTCATACATGACTTGTCTAAAACACACAAACTCTTAATTAAGTAAGAAAATATGATCAATTTTAGATCATTTACATCAAAACTCCTTTAATTTAAAAATTGAACTCATTTGTTCATGAACTCATAATTTTCCAAAGTTTAGTTCCTATTTCATGAAAACTTGAAATTACTTATTAGAAATCCATGATGCATGTACAATTAGAGTATTAAAACTTGTAAGATTTGTCCATGCATGTAGAAATTAGACTCAATTTCATGCAAGATAATCAAAATCAATCCAAAATAATCAATTTCCAAATTAATTTCCATAATTAAGAATCTAACTTAATTTCTTCATTTCTTTTCAATTAGATGAGATTCAACCCAATCACCTCTTAATTTCAGCTTGTAGGTAAATTATCTACAAAATTTAAGTCTCAATTTCTTAATTTAAGTCTTCAAATTGATGAATTTTTTGGTCAATTATTAAACTCCTCTTCAACACTATACTTTCCCTTGTTTTTTTCCTTGGTCTTCCAGCAAACTCTCTCTTTCTCTACACTCTTTAATTCACTCTCTTTCCTTTTGAAATGCTCCCAGCAGAGCACCAAGCAACAAAATCCTTTAACGTACACACACATGCACTCCTATTGTTGTTGACAATACATAGCTTAGGGTTGGTTTGGCAAGGGCTCATTGGGCTTTTTTGGCTCAATGAGCCACAAAAGACAGAATAGGCTCATGAGCCATAACAGACAGAACATCTCATCCAACTCCATAATCATTACACTCTTCTCTCACAAAAAAGTCAAAAACCCTTCCCGAACCAAGCTTTTGAGCCCAAACTCATATAGCCAAAAAAGTCAAAAAGCCAAAAAGCCAACCCACTTCCCAAACGGAGAATCAACCCTTCAACACAAAACTCACATGTACATACATAGACAGATTTCTCAGTACACCCACCTAAAATTTCTCAGCGCACCCACACTCACAATTCCAGTTTGTTCCATAATACAATTTATGCTTAGGATTAATTTAATTAAGCAACACTTAATCTTAATAAATATTGGTTAACACATAATTAATTAATCATAACTAATCACAAATTCCACATAATTTAATTAGTCTAATTTGACTTCTTTTAGAGCCCAATTAATTATATTTAAATTTATCAATCTGAATCAGATTTTTAATCAAACTTTCAAAAGGCTCCAAATATTAAATAAAACTTATTGTCATCATCAATTTTTATTCCCCAAATTATTTAGGCCTTTAATTTCTAATTAAACTCCAAATTTTCGTCAATAAATTATATATTCAAATTGAACACTCCATAAATAAATTTAATTCGTAATAATTACAATTCTCAATCCTCATAATTTAACTATCTTAATTAACTCTAATTCGGATCTAATTAATTGAATCGCAATTTTACTAAAGTGAATCGAATATTTAATTAAACTTCCAAATGAGTTCGTAATTAAAATTAAACTGATTCAACTTCTTAGTTTCACTTCCTTAAGCTATTTGGACCATTAATTTCTAATTCTAAAATAGATCTTCAATAGAATAATATACGAATCAGATTCTACAATTCTCATAAATTCCAAATGAAATTAGGATAATGACTAATTAAAATCTAAATTTCTTTAATTAATTAAATATAAAATATTACACGTGGTGGGGTCGTCACATATATTATTCTCTTTAAGACTTATGAGATGAATGATTCGGATCACTGTTATGAGTCCAGGGAGATGATGAAATATTGAGGGGGAGCTACTCGCATAATTTCATATTGTAGTATGGATCACAATAATATTATTAGGTTAATAAGAAAGGAGGTTTATCTATTTATGACATTTTATTAATTGAAGACAAGTGCCACTATTACACTCAATATCTTTTTGCTAAGACCCCTGTTATATGAATATGTTGTTTTAACGTGGTGAATAGAGATTCTTTTGGTTTCCTCTTTTAATCTATTTTCTAATTTAAAAAATAATAATAATTGGGTGAAGAAAATGAAGAAAAAAAATTGAAAGCAATAATCATTCTCATATGATTTTATCTTTTTTGCAGCATAAATAATTTTTAAAATTTTGAAAATATTTTTTAGTGTTTATTTTATCAAATTAGTTTCTATTTTTTTTTTTTTTAAACACAAGTAGAACGAAAGCAAAGAGAAAGTCCTTTTATAGTATACTTATTTAGTAGTTAAGGAGAAATTAAAAGATAAATAAAAAATAAAAACTAATGGTAAATCAATAGGGTACAAGTAGAACTGTGTTTCCGAAATATAGTTCTCACTTGCACTTTATTTTATGATTAATTTCTTTATTTCTCATTTATATAATATTCCTCTTAAATTTAAGTAGTTGAAATTTGGTGATTAAATTGATCTTTATTGCTCTCCATACCTATGTATATATAAGAAGGGCTCAAACTGGTCTCTAATTCAATTTTATTCTTCCATTCTCTCTAGTTTGAGAGTCTCTCTCTCTAAACTTTTTTCCTCCTAGGGTTTTCGACTGTGAGGCTACTGGCAGTGGGGGACGGGTTTCCGACGGCCTCCGGCCTCCTCTCCCCTCCCCTTACCACTCTTTTGCTCTTCCCTTTCCTTATTTTGCTTTCCCATAACTTGGAAGCTTGGGCTTTCCATCCTCTCCTTCCTTTGTGAGATGTTTCTCCCACATCCATTCACTCTAGGAGTGGCCCCTCGGATCTACGCCTTCTTCACTTCCTTCACCGCCTCTTCCCCATCGTCTTCTCCATAGCTTGACCGCCTCTTCTCCGCCGCCTCGTCCTCTTCATCTTCTCTATTCATGCCGGATCCGCCTCCCCCGCAGCCTTCATCGCCCTTTTTCCACCTCTCCAGCCGTCCTCATCGCCCTTCTCCGCCGCCTCTGCATCGCCGGTCTTCTCCACCACCGGATCCGCTGTAACCACTGCTGGTTTTGATTGGGTGTGGATCTGTTTGTTTGTTTTTCTTTTATTTTCCTTCCTTTGGTTTGTGTTGGTTTTTGGGGTTTGTGTGGTTCTGTTGGAGTCCATCTGTGTGATTTGTTAAGCTTACCCTCTTTGTGATTTGAATCTATAAAATATTTCGGATATGCTCTATTGCCAAACTTTTATGATCGGCTCTGCTTCGCAGTACGAGCATGAGTACAATATGTACATCTGAGTAGTTTCATATTTCTTCTTCCTGAGTGCTTCTTGATTTATTTTCACTTTGTATGGTGTAAGTTTTGGTTTGTTTGGACTCCTGTAAGTGCCGTTTGGCTTTCTTAATTGACATATTTCTTCCGATAAAAAAAAAAATTGGTCTATAATATGAAATTAAATTGGAGCGTACTGTTGAGTTCTGTAGGCTCATTATGGAGTCCACATCAATAATCTGAACCATTTAATATGTAAGACTTGTTAAGTACTTCATCTCTATAAAAAATCACATTGATTGGATATCGATAGCCACATGATTAGATTAAATTTGTGTCCATGGTAACTATCATTTTAAAAACAAATTATCGACACAAATGTGCTATGATCGAATGGCTATTGACATTCGATCAACGTGATTTTTTACAAGGACAAAGTACTCGATGAGTCTTACATATTATACGGTTTGACGTATCGATATGAACTCCATAGTGAGCCCACAGAGGTCCAAAAACACACTTCAATTGAGAAATTCAACTGGAGGGAAGCTCATTCTCTTGTTATGTTATAAAAAAGTATTCAATAAATGTAAAAAAAAATTCATTGGGTAGTAATGTCCTTCCGCTACAAACTCATTGGCATGCATGGATTTGAAACTATGGCATATGTAATGAATGTTTTAGATGAGATTTGGATTTCTTTAAATTAAATAAATAATTCCACATGAAATAACATTTTTGTCCTAATGACTCCACTTCTCTTGTTTGGTTTAACTATTGCCCTATTATTTCATAAAATAAGAAATTGATGGTGAATCTTCTTTTTTCTTTTTTTGTTTTTTTTTTTTCTTTTTCTTTTTTTTTTTTTTTTTTTTTGGGGGGGGGGGGGGGGGGTGGGGTGTGTGTGTGTGTGTGTGTTTTGTGTTTTGTTGTCTTTAGTAAATATTTTTCATTTTTTTATTTTTTTATTTTTTATTTTTTTAGATGTACACAACCTGAATCTATCTAAAAAGTAAAATATTTGTGAAACTATATGTAAAAAATCAAAGGAATAAAAAAAATTACTAATTTTTTGTATTTAGTGAATTTTAAAAAAAAAATTGTCAAAATATTTTACTTTATTGATATGTTTAGATTAGATTATTTAGATCTAAAAAATATCGAAAAAAGGTTTCACTAAAAATAAAAGAATACAAAAAATAAAAAACTCAAAAACTCAAAATTTGTTTTTAAAAATTCAAAACCAAAATTATTACTCAATTGTTTTTTGTGGTATATATAATATGCTGAATTTCGAGATCTTGTTCAAGAATTGACATTTTTAGTTTTTTCAATTTTTTATGAGGTTAAAAAAAATTAATATATCTAGAAATGAATTTTTTTAATTGTATGAAAAATTGTAAATTACAGAAATATTTAGATTGTATTTGGTAGAGTTTTCTAAATATAATTTGATAATAGAGTTGTATTTTGAATTTGTGAGTTTTGGAATTATGATTTGAGTGTGAAAAATTTATTTGGTGAATGAATTTTGAAAAGAGTTTTGAATTGAGTGAGGAATTTTTGATGTGACATATGACATTTGATACAAAAACTTACAACTCTTTACCAAACACATAACTCAAAATTCTATTAAAGCTCATAATTTTTTTAAAAAAATTCAGAAAATATTTTGTAATGAATATATAAAAATTAACATGTGTAAATTGCAAAAAAATAAAAAATAAAAAATTACACTGTTCTGGTCAACCGGTGGGACATCCGGTTCGCTGAAATTTTCCAGTCTTCAATCGTGTTTTCAAAAGTGAATGTGGAATTAATTTTTAAAAATTATAAACAAACACCATGTTAATCATAAAACAAACACCATGTTCACCAGTAAATTACACCTTACCCTTTTATATTTGGTTATTTTTTTACTTTGGCCCTTTAAATTTTCTTTTTCCCACTTTGACCCTTAATGTTTCAATTTTTTCCTAATTTACTCGTAAAGTTAATTGGATAAATTATGTAAATGGTCCCTATAATTTATATGATGTTTTGATTCTTGTTATTTTAATTTGATCGATTTTGCCTCTTAATTTAACGGATTGTGTCATATTGGTCCAATAAATAACAACCGTTAGGTTTGGTGGACGGAAAGTTGTCACGTGCTTAAACGATGTGTCAATTTGGTCTCTGTAGTTTACACGATATGTCAATTTGGTCCCCTATCCACCAAAGTTAACGCCCATTATTTATTGGACAAATATGTAATAATTTATTAATTAAGGAGTAAAATCGAGCAAATTAAAACAACAGAAAACAAATTGACACATCATGTAAATTATAGGGACCATTTGCATAATTTATCTAAATTAATTTCTATTCAAAATTAGATAAAAAAAAATGTCACATTACATAAAAAAAAATGGGCAAATTACAAACACCCCATAGAGATTTGGTGAAAATACAGGTTTTTCCCTGAGGTTTGAGAAATTACAAATTGTCCCCAAAGGGTCAAATTTTCATAACAATTTAGAGGAAATTAGAGGGGAATATGTATGAAAATAAAAACTTCATGGGGCAATTTGTTATGGAAATATAAATATCAGGAGGCGGGATGTAATTTCTCAAACCTCAGGAGAAAATCTATATTTTCACCAAACCTCGAGGGAGGTGTTTGTAATTTGCCCTAAAAAAATATATTATTCCATTAGAATTTGTATAAAAGTTGTGCATTAGATATAATAAAATATTTTTTATAGAACATGACTATCAATATATTATTTTTTATTTAATTTTAAGTATAAATTAGTTTTTAAAATAAATTTTAAAAAAATAAAATTGAAACTGAAAAGGTCAAAGTGAAAAAGTAAAATTTTAAGGTCAAAATAAAGGAAAAATACCAAACATGAAAAAGACAAGTATAATTTACTCTTTTTTCACTAAATTACTAAACTGGAAGTCGGTGATAATTGGAGGGGCAACTTTTGTCGCAACCCTTACATAAGATTTGGCCTCACATGCTCAGAGGCTTAAAGGCAGTGTCGTGGCGTGTCAATACCAAAAGTTTTTAGTGTCCGTGAGTAGGGATGGCAATTTGAACCCGGCCCAACGGGGATCCGACCCTCCGACCCCGATTCAAGCAATTTTTCTTCAAAAAATACCTCCAACGAGACGGGAATGGTATTAAAAAATCAATCCCCGATCACTTTCAGGCAGGGGACGGGGATCAGTATCCAAGCCCCGTCCCCGGCCTGGCCCCACCCCCGCCCTGGTTTGTCCCCGAAAATAAAATTACCATTTTACCCTTACATATATATATATATATATATATAAAACTAAACCCTAAAACATTGCACAGACCACGGCTTCTCTTCTCTTCATCTTTTTTCTCGGTTTCTCTCTTCCCTCTCTCTCTTTTAGTAGATCGAGCAGCAGTAGTAACGAAGAGACGGTGTCACACTGCGATCGAAGCGGCGTACGTGAGGTCGGCGTCGGACGGTCGCAGTCTCCGATCATGTACAGAGATAAATAGTCGGCGTAGGAGGCGACGTACGTGACGAAACGCCTCCTCAAGAGCACCGGCGTCGGACAAATTGTCCACCCTCTCTGTCTCTGTGACAGATCTCAGATCGTCCACTCTCTCTCTCTCTCTATGACAGATCTCAGAGATATATGTATGTGACAGAGTCCATTTTTTTTTTTCTTCACCGTCTGTTGATGATGCCGATCATCCATTCGCAGATCTGTTTGTGTATGTATCTATACATGAATCTGTCCATTTTTTATTTTTTTTTTTGCGTTTATGATCTGTTGATATGGTGATGTTGATGATGATGATTCTGTATGTTGTTGTTGTTGATGGTGGTGGTGTTGAAACAAGTTTGGAGTGTAGGGAATTTTCGGGGTCGGGGAAACCCGATCCCCGTTAGGGGGCGGGGATGGTGATAGGTTCCTCGTCGGGGATTGAGGCTGGGGCCGGGGAGATTTTCGCAATCAGGGATCGGGAACGGGGAGGGTGCTCCCCAGCCCCACCCCGTTGCCATTCCTATCCGTGAGACCACACTACCTGTTAAACCTTTGGATGGGAAGACGCGTCTCTTAAGTCTACCAAGTAGGTGTTTGGGGAGAATTAAAAAATATATATATTTATATATATATATATTTATTTATTTAGGTCATATTAATTCACATCTATTAATATTTATTAATATTTCTTTTCTATTTTTTTCATCACTTTTTTTTTTTTTACTTTTTTACATATTTTTTTATATAAAAAGTCAAAAAGTTCACTTATGTAGAACATTCCAAACCACCCCTTAAATTAGATTATAGGATACTATTGAATTTTTGTGGATCTATCATAGAACTTGTATCGATAATTTGAATTATTTAATTTGTAAAGTTTGTTGAATATTTTATTCTTATAAAAATATTATATTAATTGGATATCGATAGTCACTTGATCTGATCATATTTGTGTTAACAGTAAGTATGATTTTTAAAATAAATTATTGACACAAATATAATTCAAGTATCTATTGATATCCGATCAAATTAATTTTTTATAACAACACTCTAATTGATAAATCCAATTGAAGAGAACCCTCCCCTTAAACTTTTACTTCTATGCAAAATAATATGTAAATAGATAAGACAAACATGAAATATATATATTTTTAATTTTAAACTAAATTCATAATTCAAGCTCAACATAAAAAAATTAAAGAAAAAAATAAAGGCATTGGCTAAGCATGTGAGGTAACTGTACTACCTACAGGTCTTCAGCACAAAAAAAATTGAAAAGAATAAATCGATTTAATACACAAAAGATATCTAATCCGAATGACCAAATCATTTATCCCCTACATTACCCAGCAGATTTGTCTACACTTTTTCTCATATTCATACATACAATATATGAGAAATTCTATTGGAGGTGTATATCATATGAATTTCTAGTTACGATTTTTGTAATATTTAGTTATGATTTGTTATGTTATAAGTTATGACTTGTTGGGTTATTGATTATGATATTATTTTAATTATGATCTAAGAGTTCTTTGTTATATCTAAGAAGTGCATCTGAGGTACTGTGCAATAAACGAATACTCATTAGACTAAAAAATAAGTTCACCATTGAGGGTGGTGGCCCAGTGGTGAAGGCATTGCCTTCCCACAGCCATGAGTCAAGTTCAACTCCGGGGGGCGCGAAAAAATCTTGGATTTTCTAGGGGCTCTCTTCGGAGACCTCGCGCTGTACTCTGATCGAAACTTGATCGTGGCTGGGGTGGTTGATGAGCTCCACTAGTGCCTCGGTGGTGGGTCCCTTTCTACGGGTTGAGTTAAATCAAGTTGGCAACTAGCTACCCCGGGGCCTGGGCTTACAGATGTAGTGATGACACCTCAGAACATCCTTTTTTTTTTCGTTCAAAAAAAAAAAAAAAAAAAAAAAGAGACTGAAAAATAAGTTCTATGGAACGGCTATTAGACCAGCGATGTTGTATGGGACAGAATGTTGGGCAACCAAAAAATAACATGTAGATAAGAAGTGTGGTTGAGATAAAGATGCTAAGGTGGATGTGTGACAAGACTAGACAAGACAAGACAAAATTAGAAATGAGTGTATTCGGAAATGGGTAGGAGTAGCACCGATAAAAGATAAGTTGAGAGAGAATCGATTGAGATGGTCTGGTCATATTCAACAGAGACTAACAAAGGCAGTAGTGAAGAGATGCGATACTGTAATGGTAGGTGAAAATGTTAGAGGACGGGGTAGACCTAGATTAATGTTGGCTAACGTTGTAAATAGAGATTTGAATCTACTTAATTTGACTAACGAAATAGCTTTTGATAGAACCGCAAGAAAAAGAAGGATTTATATAGCCGATTCTATTTGATGGGACTTAAGGTTTGGTTTGGTTTGGTTTAATTCTTTGTTATACCTTATGTGCTGTTTGATTACAACTCTTCTTTTCCTTTTTTTTTTTTTTTTTTTTTTTTGTGTGTGTCCAATTATAATTTACAGTATTGAATTATGCCATTTATAATAAGTAAATTCATAAATGGCCACCTCCCTGTAAGTGGTGTTTCAAAATAAACTTTGATGGAGCATGTTTTGCCGCGAAAGGTTTAATTGGCGTCAGAGTAATAGTTTGAGACCATCTTGGGGAGGTTATTGTTGCGATGGTGGGGAACTTAAAGTCTACAATGGAGGTGGACCGTTTTGAAGCTCTTGTGATTCTTAAATCTGTCCAGTTTGTTCACGTTTTGGGCCTGCATGATATCATCCTTGAAGGTGATTCTTTATCGATTGTTTGAGCTGTTCAGACTCCAACAGAGTAGCTCTCTTCCTTTGGGCATTTGGTGGCATATGCTCAGTCGGTGTTATGGAGTTTTCGGCTATGGGAAGTGGCGCATATAAAAAGGCAAGGGAATTTGATAGCTCATTGTTTAGCTTGGATGACTGTTGAGTTGAGTGGTTGTACTGTTTGGATAGAGGAAGTTCCCCAATCACTACAGACCTTAGTGGTAAAGCGTCATCTATTTAATCTGTCAACAATATTAGATGGCCTGAAAAATTATGGTTTGAATGGCTCGAAACACCTAAAACGAAGTCGTTTTGGGTGTAAAACAACGTCGTTTTAACACATTTGAGCCATTCGAGCCATAAAAATTCAAGCCATTAAACATTTTCCTTAATCGGTTTCGATTTTATGATTTTTATCTAAAAATAACTTACAAATGACACAATTTGCATAAAATATATATTCTTAAAAAGGTTTGTACTATAACATTATCCTCAAATCAAAACTATGGCCAAAGGTTTGTGTATGTATGACATATTAATATAAAAGAGTTAGAGTTTCAAGATAGATGCATTTACTAGATAGAGAAATATCACCAGAATGAATAGTGCTAAAATAGACAAAAAGAGTAGTGATGAGTTCAAGGATCTATTGCAGAGACATAGGAGTAGAGAGAGGAAGCATCCAATGAGGAAGAACTATCAACAATGGTCGTTCGATAATTTGAGCAAAATAGATAAGTCTGAGTAAGAAATAGAGAGAGCTCAGGCACAACTAGGACCAATCAAGGGAAAGAAAATAGAGTAAAGAAAAAAAAGAAGAAAAGTTGGGGGAAAAAATTTAGGAGAAAATTTATTTAGTAGACAAAATAAAATCACGTCATAGATAATTTTTTTCAACATATTTTTATTAAAATATAGTTAAATTATATATATATAAGTGTATATAGATATTTTAAAAAGTATGTCATTTGTATATTACTATTTCTATTATATTTAATGAGAAGGTAATTTATATGCAAATTAGGCCGAGCTGGGCCGTTATGGGCCTCAGTGCGAAGGGCTGAGTAAAAAGGCCATGAGTTACTCCGGTCTTGAAGAGGCTTAAAGTTAGTCCGGTCTCGAGCCCAGAGATTAGTCCAGACCGAGGGAGGCTTGGAAGTTAGTCCAGTTCCAGAAGGCATTAGTTCTAGCTCGGTTCAGAAGAGTACAAACAGACAGTTCGGTCGCCGCATTTAGTTCGGTCATGGAGTATGGAACCAAGGTATGCTGAGTCCTCTTCAGGACTTGGTGTTGGGTTAGTTCGGCTTAGACTCTTCTATGGATAACTCGGTCTTGGCATGAGAAGTCGAGGTAGGAGAAAAGCAAGGGAAAGCCGAACTAACAGTTAGATCAGTCACTTTAGTTAGCCTAGCATGGTAATGTTATTTCGGTCATATGGTAGTCCGGCCATAGTAAAACCATCTCACTTGGTTTAAGCAGTGAGGGGGGTGTTGAAGGATAAGCATTATCTTTCAGGAGTATGAATCCTAGGAGGACTCTACATGGAGGAGTAAAAGTCTTACTAGGATTGTGCCACGCAAAACTTATAAAAGCTCACAAACACCACCTATGAAGAGGTAATGTAACTTTGATTTCCGAATACACAAAGCTTTTGTCTATTTGTCTAGTTTGCTGACTTAGGCATCGGAGAGGTTTCCGGTACACACCCGCCGGCTAGCTCACGTTTGTGTTTTCAGGTGATAAAACAACGACGTACGGAGGAGCGCAGACTTGATCAACAGGATTATACGATAAAGTTTATTTCTTGCCCGTACATTTAATGAAGATACTATGACTAAAAATAAATCTAAAATAGAAATAGGTGATCAATTGCAATTGTCACTTAAGGATGTCACTTCAAAATTAATTGAGAGAGTTGAGAGTTCAGAGATAATGAGAGTTTGAAAGACAGATTTGTTTATGAGAAATAAAGTGAGAGAGGGGTGGTATTATAGGACTTAGGAGAGAGGGGTTAATTTATATATATATATAATAAAGTTGGTTATTGGTAGAATTAACGGTTATATGACTGTTTCAATTTATTCATTTTTAAATTTTTGACCGTTGCACTAATAGGGGGGCAAGGAGCCGTTGGGGTTGGGTTAGGCCAGATGGGGAAAAAAATTTCAAGTCGAGCTCACGAGATGGGTCACACTCCATAACACACCAGAGTTAAGTCGGGCTCTAAAACACATAGCCCAAGCTCTTAGCTTAGGCTTAGGCTCAAGCTTGGTTGGGCCCACCCAGGGCGCAACTGGTCTTGGGGTGTGCCGCAAGCTCGTGGGCCAAATTTACGCCCCTATATGTAGGTAGTGGTTATGGGATATGTGATTAGTGATTATGATATATGTGATGTTGGTTATGAGGCAAATGGTGTTGGTTATGAGATGTGGTTATGACATAAGTGGGTAAAAGTTATGAGATATATGATTAGTGATTATTATATATGTGATTTTGGTTATGAGTAGAGTGGTGTAGGTATAAGTTAAAGGGTGTTTGGTTATGAGATATGTGATTAGTGGTTATGAGATATGTAATGTTGGTTATGATCAAAGCAGTGTGGTAATGAAATATGTGATTAGTAGTTATGATATATGTCATGTTGGTTGTGGGTAATGGTTATGAGATATTTGATTAGTGATTATAAAATATGTGATTTTGATTATGAGCAAAGCGGTGTCAAAAGGTGTTTGGTTATACTTTAGATGTCTGGAAATTACTATTTTTAATGAATCCAACGTTTGGTTAGATGGACTAGATAGGATAAATGAGCAAAAAACTATATTACCCCTTTTCAATTGTTTACGAAGTAATAACAATATTAAACATATTTTTAATATCTTAATAATTTTTAGCTAGATTAAATAAAAATTTATTTTATTTTATTTTTTACACAATTAAATAAATTTATTTTTAAAATTAAATAAATAAAATATCAATAAAAAAAATATGTTATTTTTTTAATTAAAATTTTGAATAAATTTTTTAAAAATAATAATAATAATAATAATTAAACAATGAAATTAAATAAAACATCTATTAACATTTAAATGATGAAATTAAATAAAATATAAACAAAATTTTAAAATAAAACATCAATAAAATATCTATACAAAATTATTTAGAAAAAAATAAATAAAACATCAATAAAAAGTTAAATAAAATTATTTTATTTTTAAATTGAGACATTTAAATTTTATTGAATTTTACTAAATATAATACATAATTAAATAGTAGATGATCAAAATGGTTATTTTACCACCTAATCCCAACAGTGAATAGTCCCCTCAAAATTATCTCACACCCCTCCCAGGATACAATAGTCCCCCATATGGGGGATAAGGAGTCCGGCCGGACTCCATATCCGACGGACTAAAAAAAAAAAAACAAACACGGATTGAATGCTTCCCCTAGATTACAAGCCACACAGTAAATAGTCTTCCTCTTATCCTTCCAATCAAAATAATTGTTAATTAAGATTGGCTTTTTTATTAGCCCTATTAATAACCATTATTTGGTAGATTTTTAATTTGTTTATTATGCTTTTTCAAACAAAAATACTACAGATCTCAAATATTCTACTAAAATTTATATCAAATATTTACATAAATGTGGATCTTACGTGAGTGTAACTCCCACATCTTTGTGAATATTGTGTCAAATTTTTTGACAAAATATTTTATATCCCTGTCATTGCTCCATTTGAAATCCATTGCATAGCTTAACCACGATTAAAAAAACCAATTTGAAAGAACACACCTCAAAAATTTGGACATTTTAATTCTTTTTATGCATTGTTGTATAGCGACCTTCTGTTTTGATGAATTGCAAAATATATACTATCTAATTTTCTGTGATATAATATTATATTTACATTTTACATGGAAGATTATATTTTTCACAACATCTTCACTTCTTTTGTATATATTTTTAAAGAAATATTTAGTTAAATTAAAATATTATGCAAATTTTCTTTTTTGACATGATCTTACTATCCTTAATCCGATTCTACAGTTAGATCCTCTTGACCCCTCCAATGATTCAATATTTGACAACCTAGCCCGAGACTAACAGGCAAAACTGAATAAACAAGCGGTCAAGTTTGAAGATGTCGTCAGTTGATGGAAGCTTCAAATCAAAAAAGTTGGTTTGAGTGATGGTTTCAATAGTGAACCAAGCCTGACCAACCCGTAAGCACACTTAACCAAGACCATGCCAATGTTCACATCACAGTCAATGTGGGTTTTTGAAAAGTTGTTATTTTAGTTGATTTTTTTAGTTTTTGATTATTTTAGGAGGTTAAAATTTTTGTATTTAGGAAGATAGTTGAGTTTTTTTGTAGTTAGATATAATATTTATAAGAAAAAAAGTAAAATGATTATGAATTTGATATGACATTTTGTCTGAATTTGTTTTTTTCTTGATTTTTTAACCAATTTTGTCTTTTAGTATTTTTTTAGCAAAAAAAAAAAAAAAAACACTTCCCAAACACCACCAATGACTACCAAAACCAACAAACAAGAAACAGATTATAGTTAATAGAAGCAAACCACCAGGCAACCAAATAAAACACAAAATTGCAAGCAAAATACACCAATTTCAAAAGGCAAACATTGCAAAAACTAAAAGTCACTTACCGAGTACAACTTTAGAAGGATCTTCCTTTCCCTCAGTGGCGTAAACTTACCTCTATCCCTTGTACCAAACCAAATAGGGAGCCTTTGGTGCATACAAATTTCCCTCTGGCAAATTAACGTAAAACCCAATAACATCACCTTCCACATACCCTTCCTCCCCATACTTCTCCCTCAAAGCCTTATGTATCTTACACCCATCAATATCCCTATACCCAAAACTATTAGCTTTATATCCAACTGGTGCTTGCAAGTCCCCCTTCTCCATCGACCACCCGAGTCTCGTATGCCCCATCTCACCCAACTTGACAACCTTAATTTCAAAATACCAAGCACCTTTCATAACCCCTCTAATGGCTCTAACCATTCTATACCCTTTTGTACTACCAACACTCAACCGATCCTCATCCAATTCCATTTTCCCTTCTTTGTAAACCTTAGACAAACAAATTTTCATATCGGGTGAATCATCGGTCTTATCAAGGAATCGAGGAATTGGAGTGATTAACACAGTGTCCTCAGTTTGGCCAGTTTGATTATTATTCTTAGTTTTCTTTTTACCTTTTCGCGATGCCGATTTGGTCCATGCATTGTTGTTCTTCTTCTTGGTCGATTTCTTCACTACTGTTGTTGTTGTTGCGACGACTGTCATTCTATTCGTTGTGGGTTGTGGTGGTGTAGTTGCCACCACTTCATTAGTATTTGCTAGGGTTTCCTGATACGTCAAAGAAAAAAGTTGTTTCTACTTCTTCGGCTGAGGCTCTTCTTCATCTTCATCATCATCTTTATCTTCGGAAACTTTAGTGAATTTTGGAGAATCGCTTAGGTCTTCTTTCTCGTCTTGATTCGGTTTCTCAATCTGTGGATTGTCTGAGATTTGATCATCATTGTCGGAGAGATCTTCGAAGGCAATTGGTTCCTCTTTGGGATCAATTAGTGGTCCGTTTCTGTATCGGGAGTTGCGGCGGCGGTGATGGCAATATCATTGATTTTGTTATTGTTGGATGAATCGCCGTCATCGTCCTTAGCTCTGTAAGTGTCTCGAAGGCTATCCATTTTGCAGAGGAGACACACCGAGAGAGAGAGAGAGAGAGAGAGAGAGAGAGAGAGAGAGAGAATTGGGTAAAGGTCTTGTTAGGGTTTGGGAGCTCAAACCACCATGAACGAGAGTGTCTTTTTCGTTCGAGAAGCTTGCCGGTGTTATATAGGGCTGGTTTAGTTTTAAAATGTATTTAGGTGTCGTTTGGAAAGTGAGTTGGCTTTTTGATTTTTTAATTTTTTTGGCTATTTTAATTTAGGCTAAAAAACTTGATTTGGGAAGGACTTTTTGACTTTTTGGCTTTTTTTGTAAAAGAAGAGTATAATGATTATGGATTGAATGTGATGTTTTGTTTTTTGTGGATAAAATAGCTTATTTTCTCTTTTATAGCTAAAATAGCCCCAAACCTATCCAAACCCACTTGCCAAACCATGCCTTAAGGGGAGTTCGCCATTTGATTTTTTTTAATTATTTTAATTTGGTTAAAATAATTGTATTTGGAGACACTTTTTCGTAAATTCATTTTTACCTACTTATATTTTATTTAGTTCGCATTATTTTTTTATATTTCAATAAGTTCTATGGGTGATATAGTTACCAAAATACCCTAATAATATTCATATTCATAGTGCGAATGTTCCGTGATGTGAATATTCACACCGTCTGTGTAAATGTTCACATTATCAATGTGAATATTAACATGTCAATGTGAATATTCACATTGCAAAAATATAAATGTTCACATCACCAAATTACTAACCATTCAAAGAATATTTGTAAGGGTAAATATGTCCATAAAATATTTTAAATACGAGAATTATGATTTGATAAATCAAATGTTCAAATAATAGGATTTATTGGAATACAAGAATATCTTATGAACTAATTGAGATACAAACATTTGAAAAAAGATTTTCTAATAAATCTCCTTTATATTTGAGAAGTTGATTTATTTATTTATATAGTTGATTTGATGGTTGTAAGAGTAAAAATAAAATAATGATACATAATAAGACGGACAGATCCCAGCAAATCAGATTAAAATGGCCTAGTACTATACAAACAAAAAAAATCATACATGACTTTTATACATAATGATATGATTTATTATATATATATATATATATATTTCATTTCAAAATGAAACACCATTAAAGATAAATTTATTTATAATAATAATATCATATCATTCCCATCATTTTTTGGTTTAAATTTTATAGAAAAATAAAATTTTCAAAAATTAAAGCATAGGGGGGATTTGGAAAAATGGTTACGCTAAAATAAACAAAATAAGTTAAAATAATTTATAAGACAAAATATGACATCAAATTCATAATTATTTTATTTTTGCTCTCACAACAATCAAATCAACTATATAAATAAATAAATCAACATCTCAAATATAAAGGAGATTTATTAGAAAAAAAATTTTCAAGTGTTTATATCTCAATTAGTTCATAAGATATTTTTGTATTTTAATAAGTCCTATTATTTGAACATTTGATCTATCAAATCATAATTCTCGTATTTAAGATATTTTATGGACATGTCTACCCTTACAAATGTTTTTTAAATGATTAACAATTTGGTAATGTGAACATTCATATTTTATAATGTGAATATTCACATTAACGATATGAATATTCACATTAATATGTTAACATTCACATTGATAATGTGAATATTTACATTGACGGTGTGAACATTCACATCACGGAACATTCTCATTGTAAATGAGAATATTATTAAGATATTTTAATAACTATATCACTCATAAGACTTATTAAAATATCAAAAATGATTTGTTCCCCTAAAAATAAGGGAGACTTATTTATAAGTCCTTTTTCAGAACCTTATGCTAGGCTATGTCCTGTGTAATTTCTTATAGAGTCTCAAGTCCTATTTTCATAAAAATGTATTTCACAAAATCCTAATATTTTTACCCCCCATTTTCACACTGCCCTTGATGAAATCAGGGGCTAGAGTCATGTCTCGGCTGCTCCGTTGGCGGAGACCATGAGGACCATGAAAACTCGGATTGTCTTTGAAAACTCAGATATTCCATGCTTTACAAGCCATGAGGCGTACCAAAGACCAAGGGCATAGGAAGCATAGAGTGCAAATTGGGCTATTCCATAGCCACTTCCAGCAATCTGTCCTTTCCGTATAAATACGAGTGGTGTTTCAAGGTCTTTGATTTTTCTATATAAAAAAAATAAAAAAAATTCAAAAAATAAATAATTTTTTTAAATTTTACAATTAATAATACAAAATAAAAATATATTAAGATTATATATCTATTTCAAAACAAACGGATTAAAAAAATAAAAACTTATTAAGTTTATATAGGTGTCACGTTACGTTACGTTTATGTAGATATGTCACGTTACGTTTATGTAGGTGTCACGTTACGTTACGTTTATATCAATTTCCTATATATGGTTTTATTACTTATTTATGATATTAACATCTAATATTGAGGGTAAATGTGTCAACAAACTTCTCATAAGATTTATGGGAACATAAGTTTTTTAGTAAGACCATATGTAACATAAGTCTCCCTAATAGGACTTCTAAATAATTTTCCTTAAAAATAATCCCCCTAATTTCCATTTTTGAAAACTGTTTTTCTTTTTCTTTTTTGATTTTCTTTTTTTTTTTTTTTTTTTACTTGATTTGGCAATTTCGGGGGATTCGGGAGCACCACATTCGGGGGATGAATCACTGCCCTTAAAATATAAAAAAATAATTTAAACAAAATAAAATATAAATAAGTGAATATAAATTTACGAGAAAGTGTCTCAAAATACAATTATTTTAATCAAATTAAAATAATTAAAAAAAATCAAATGGCGAACTCCCCTTAAATACATTTTAAAACAACCAGCCCAATATGACACCTGGCTGGCTTCTCGGACAAAAAAGCACAGAACAGTACACTCTCGTTCATGGCGGTTTGAGCTCCCAAACCCTAACAAGACCTTTACCCAATTCTCTCTCTCTCTCTCTCTCTCGGTGTGTCTCCTCTGCAAAATGGATAGCCTTCGGGACACTTACAGAGCTGAGGACGATGACGGCGATTCATCCAACAACAACGAAATCAATGATATTGCCATCACCGCCGCCGCAACTCCCGATACAGAAACGGAACCACTAATCGATCCCAAAGAGGAACCAATTGCCTCCGAAGATCTCTCCGACGATGATGATCAAATCTCAGACAATCCACAGATTGAGAAACCGAATCAAGACGAGAAAGAAGACCTAAGCGATTCTCCAAAATTCACCAAAGTTTCCGAAGAGGAAGACGATGATGAAGATGAAGAAGAGCCTCAGCCGAAGAAGCAGAAACAACTTTCTTCTTTGACGTCTCAGGAAACCCTAGCAAATGCTGATGAAGCGGTGGCAACTACACCACCACAACCCACAACGAAGAGAATGACAGCCGCCGCAACAACAACAACAGTAGTGAAGAAATCGACCAAGAAGAAGAACAACAATGTGTGGACCAAACCGGCATCGCGAAAAGGTAAAAAGAAAACTAAGAACAATAATCAAACTGGCCAAACTGAGGACACTGTGTTAATCACTCCAATTCCTCGATTCCCTGATAAGACCGATGATTCACCCGATATGAAAATTTGTTTGTCTAAGGTTTACAAAGCAGAGAAAGTGGAATTGGGTGAGGATCGGTTGAGTGCTGGTAGTACAAAAGGGTATAGAATGGTTAGAGCCACTAGAGGGGTTATGGAAGGTGCTTGGTATTTTGAAATTAAGGTTGTCAAGTTGGGTGAGACGGGGCATACGAGACTCGGGTGGTCGATGGAGAAGGGGGACTTGCAAGCACCAGTTGGATATGATGCTAATAGTTTTGGGTATAGGGATATTGATGGGTGTAAGATACATAAGGCTTTGAGGGAGAAGTATGGGGAGGAAGGGTATGTGGAAGGTGATGTTATTGGGTTTTACGTTAATTTGCCAGAGGGAAATTTGTATGCACCAAAGGCTCCCCATTTGGTTTGGTACAAGGGACAGAGGTATGTTTACGCCACCGACGGGAAGGAAGATCCTCCTAAAGTTGTGCCCGGTAAGTGACTTTTAGTTTTTGCAATGTTTTCCTTTTGAAATTGGTATATTTTGCTTGCAATTTTGTGTTTTATCTGTTTGCCTCGTGGTTTGCTTCTATTATCTATAAACTGTTTCTTGTTTGTTGGTTTTGGTATTCATTGACTGTGAACGTTGGCATGGTCTTGGTTAAGTGTGTTTATGGGTCAGTCAGGTTGGGTTCCCTGTTGGAACCATCACTCGAACCAACTCTTTTGATTTGAAGCCTCCATCAAAAGATGACGGCTTCAAACTTGACCGCTTGTTTATTCGGTTTTTGCCAGTTAGTCTCAGGCAAGGTTGTCAAATATTGGATCATTGGAGGGGTCAACAGGATCTGATTGTACAATCGGATTAAGGATCGTAAGATCCTACCGAAAAAGAAAAATTGCATACTATTTTAATTTAAATAAACATTTCTTTAAAAATATATACAAAATAAGTGAAGATGTTGTGGAAAGTATAATTCTCCATGTAAAATTTAAATATAATATTATACAACAGAAAACTAGATAGTGTATATTTTGCATTTCATCGAAACCAAAGGTCACTATACAACAATGCATAGAAAGAAAAAGGATAATACTTTAACAAAGTTGGATTTGAAAATAGATGAAAACTCAAAAGGGCAACTTGGCCCAATGGTAAGGTCTTCCGTTAGCATCCTTGGTGATGCGGGTTCAAGTCAAGAAAATAGCCTCTCAAAAAATTGGGGTGAAGTTGTGTATGCCCTCCCTAGACCCCGCTAAGGCTCAGTTTGTTCTTTCAGTTAGTTTGTTTTCCTAAATTTTTGTAATATTCGAAATGTTGATTCCCTAGTTTGCTATTTTTTAGTATATTTTGTAAGTTTGATTCAATATGGCTTATTTTTTATTCATTTGATCCGCGTAAAGTTAGTATTTAGGCCTCGTTTGGGGACTGGCTATTTTAGCCAAAAAGTCAAAAAGCCAACTAAAACTAGTGACATCACCTCTCTGCTTTTCTGCACATCTTTTCGTAAAAAGTCAAAAAGTTACTAAAATAGCCTGTTTCCAAACGAGACCTTAGACAACAAATATAAAATATACAACAAAAATAGCCCATACAATACAAATCAAGGCTTATAAATTGGATCAAGGTATGATCGGGATTCCACGATCTTATAAGATCCTACTATCAAGATCGCCTATAAGGAATTTTTTTACATGATCTGGATCGATTGTAGCTAAATGGATCACAAAATCCTAGGATTGTAAGATTTAGACCAGGATTCTAATGACCATGGTCTCGGGTGGTTTTCACAAATCACAGCTAGGAGAAAAAAACTTGGACGCATATCTAAGAAAGAGGAGATATGAGAGAGAAATAACTCACGCACATTGGAGAGATCTGAGAGACCATTGATTACTGAACCAGTGATCACAACCACCGCGACGATAGATCGGCCAATGCTAGTGCCTCCATCGATTTGCTAGAGAGAGATCTGAGATATAGGAGATTAGAGAGGCTGAGCTTGTGAAGTGAGCCACCATTTCCACCATCATTGATGTCGCAGTGCGATGGTTGGGTTTATGAAGAGATTTGTGATGTCAATCGTAAGAGAGAGAAGGAGATAGACGGCTGGGCTTGTGAGAAAGTGATGGCTTTTTTTGTGTTCTCTAGGTTTTCTTGAACTAAGGAATGAGAGACGGCGGAAACCTAGAAGACAGAGAGAAAGATGAGACTGAGAGGTTAACCCTTGTTTTTGTAACTTCAGCATCCAATCTAATAATGACATGTGGCCAACCTTATTAATTTGTCATTATCTTTTGTTGGGAGATACAGCTAAGCGTTATCTCATAATCTAAATATCCAATCTGCTAAAACCGTGCAGATTAACTCATTTATTTATGTATTAAATTCGGTTGTTTGGTATCAACTGGTCAATGTGTCCAAATCGGACGCTGATTGACCACCCGAGATATTGGAACTCTAAGGAACCGCTGCCGACCGTTCAGCAGTGCAAAATCAACCTTTGCATGTCGGGTTAGTCGGTTTTTCAGATATTTAAACAGCCCTAGTCCTGGTTGTGTATCTTGTTCAACTGTTAGTTGTAAAACGAGGTGAACTCATCATGTCATGGATGGTGTTGTAGAAGTTTCAACATGTGGAACCGAGGAAGAAGCTTAGGGGAAATCTGGATTTTTTTCCCTGAATGGAGAGAAAAGAATATACTTCAGTGGAAATAGTGGACAAGTAAAAGGTGTCAATTGCCTATGGTTGTGTTAATGTTCTAAGTAGTTTGGAAATATATATTGTACACTAATATTTGTTTTTTCCCTTCGAAAATTTTAGGCAGCAACTTTTCTTTTTTCATTAGTGCAATTATTTTTTTTGGTATCACTTCATTTTCATTTGTTATTTTCAAGATTATTTTGCCTCAGTTTTCTTTGTGTAATTTTAAGTCTATACTATATAATATATTATGTGCATATCAAATGATAATAATGTCATTCTATAATAGTTTTTTTATATTTCATTATTCAATATGTGAGGACAACTACCATATATATAATTGATATTTATTACTGGAAGATCTCTTATTTTAAGGATTTATCTTTGAATGCCTAAACATCATATGTGTGTAATTTATGTGTAGTTATGGCAGTAGAGGCGGTGCAGTGGTGGTTTGGTTTACATATGTAACAGAAAGAAAAATAGAGAGAGGGAGAGAGAGAGATATAGAAAGCTTAAAGTGAGAATATGAAAGGAAAAGAGAAGAGGCAGAGGGGTTAAAATTCAAGTGGTTTGAATGGGTAATTTTGTTTGTTTGATTATCCGTGAATTTCGAACTTGCGGCTTCACTGGGTGGAGTGAACATTGTTGATCGAGAAGATTTTTCGGCACAATTCATCATGTTTTCATTATAATCAGGAATCAGGAGTACAGGGGTTTAAGTGCAGGATTTAAAAGTTTAGGGGATGTAACTGTTTTTGGGGAAAAGTATAATGGGTAAAGTGAATTTCCCCTATTTTCTTTCTTAGTTTTATTGTTGATCTCTTTCCAAAAAAAAAATAAAAATCCCTGGAATGCAGATATGTATATATATATATTTTGATAAATAAGGCAGATATATTATATCCTTTTGAAATTGTTTAAAATGGTCATCAGTTTGCCATAATATTATTTGTCACTATAGTTTGCCACAGAGTTGAAGGTGTGTACAAGACCCGAGCTTAGCCGTGTTTGAAAGTGTTTGGCAGAGCTCTCCTGAATACTGCAAATTGTGTTTAAGCTGGCTCAATATAACATTTGAGTGGCTTTCGCTAAGTATGGCGATGAAGAGTGAGTCGACGATTGTCTCAAGGGTTAGCTGAGAAATTGCAATTGAAGTTATCCTATAAATGTAGGGAGGGGATCAAACCAATGTCACCATGTAACCAATCACCCTTTGGCAAACTTATGCCAAAGTGTGAGCTTTTGAATCCCTTACACTTCTTTGAGGCACACTTATGCCACCCGGTTCGTTGCGGCACAGGCACCTTTAGTCAAGTGTGCAGAGAGCACTCAAGAGTGCTTTTTAGTATGCTTTAGACCCAAAGGGGTGGTGCCATTATGTTACAGTTGTACAGTAATTCCTTTTTTCTTTCTTTTCTATTATTTTCTTGTTTCTTTTTAATAGCCTTATGTTGATATGCACTATGTTATATCAGGTCTTATATGGTAGATCATGTTAAAAACTTGATGTCTAAATTTATGAGGTTATGGTTAACTTTTTGAAGAACATGCACTTGAGTTTGGAATAGTTTGATAATATAATGTGTTCAAAAAACACATGATTGTAGCATTTTATCATTGCATACTTAAGAGAGAGGGTGTCTGATTTAGTTGATGCATATGCAAATTGGAAGGATAAAAATATTAATTTAGCTAGCCTCTTTATGGAGTGCTACAATTCAAATTTCTATATAATATAAAAAAATAAAAAATAGCATATTTTGAGTTGTTTCAATTTAACATACTGGGTGGTTTGGAATGATCTAAATAAGTGCATTTTTTAACTTTTTACGAAAAGATGTGTAGAAAAGTAGAGAGGTGATGTGACCAAAAAAGATTAAAAGTGTGTACTTATTAGTACACCCCAAACCAGAATGTATATGCAAGTGAAAATATATATTTTTTTTTTTTTTTTTTAATGTTAACTAAATGAATCCCCATATTTTTTATGTTGAATTAGTTGAATGTACAACACTATACTATTATTATTTTTTATGTTAAGATATTTTTATGAAACGTCTTTTTGAATTAGTTGAATGTATAACACCATAGTATTATTATTTTTTATGTTGAGATATTTTTATGAAACATCTATTTGAATTAGTTGAATGTATATGAAATTAAATTGAAATTGAAAAGACATTTTTTGTGGTAACTAAGCTAATCGTCTTGATTGAAATGCTAGGACATGTTGAATTGTTATATTCATATTAAAGAAATATTTTGGTAATGCTAACTGTTGGATTAGGACAGGTTGAGTTGTTATATAAGTAAACATTTAAGTACTTCGCCAAGCTAGATATGTAATGGTGGGTAGCCGGTTGCTTTTTCTTTGCAGGAAGTGAAATATCTTTCTTCAAAAATGGGATATGCCAAGGGGTTGCTTTTCAGGATCTTTATGGTGGGCGATACTACCCTGCAGCTTCAATGTATACTCTTCCCAATCAACCAAATTGTGTTGTCAAGTTCAACTTTGGCCCAGATTTTGAATTCTTTCCGGAAGATTTTGGCGACCGCGCTGTCCCAAGACCCATGATTGAAGTTCCTTATCATGGCTATGATGGCAAAGTTGAGAATGGTGCGTCCAGTGAGAAGAAACATTAGCAATACAGCACCTTTTAGCAATTTATGATTGAAGTTCAGAATGGTTTCTTCAGTGAGATGAAACATTAGCAATTGAGCATTTTTAGCATATTTTTCCGATCATGGGTAAAGTTAGGGATGAATTCATGTTTGAATTATATTGTAATCTTGGAAATTTTTTATGTTGTGTGTAGTAAATGAACAGTCCAGTGTTATAAACTCAAATTTTCTATGAAAACAGTAAAAGACTGATTAGTAGACTGCATGTGAATTTTAGAAAGATGTTGCATGACCTCAATGGTGCACTTTACAGTTCTAAATTTGATGTATTACTGGCTGTTATGCATTTTACATTTGCATTTATTGAGTTTTTTTAAATATGATTTTCTTCTCCTTTTCAGCCCTCGATTTTTCCTATTCGGGAGTGATAATATGTACAGTAACTCAGTTGTGCTCTTGCAGCGTTATGTTGTGTATCTGTTTCAGAAAAATATGAGCAAGACAAATTATCAATTCTTTCTCAACACTAGAGAAAACCAATTGGAATTTGTTTTGGCGCTCCTGTGACTAGTTTTACATAGTGGATTTGAAACAATAATATTTGCATTAGGTTTTGTTTATTTAATTCTATGATATGAAGTCTCTTTTTTCACTAACACGACCCTCATTCTCTTGACATTGCTTTCTTGCCATTTTGTTTTGGACATGCAATGTTGAGCATATGCTATTAACCCTAGTCTCTGTTTACCGTGACTGGGGAAGAGTGGTTGTGCATCCTAGTCCGCTTGATCTTTTTTTCCCTTTTTTTTTTTTATTTTGTTGCCTATGTTTTGTTGGTTTTAATTTTTGAAAATGGATATTTTTTCCTTCCTTTGATTTTGGTCAATTCTTAACTTCTCTCCTGATGGCAGGTAATCCGTTGGCTTCCATCAGAATGCGCCCGACTCTGAAAGTGGTGAAAGAGCAAGATACTGAAGTTTTGGAAGCTGCCGATATAGCCAGTTAAGCATGAGGAAAATGCTCAGGTTGGTTGATTGCACTTCCAAATGTAAAAAATTTGTATAAAGATATACTTATCTTAATATCCTGTCTTCTTATAATGGTTAAGGAATTTATATTGCATAAACTTGCTATATAGGTTGGATTCTGTAAGAGTGCCATATGTAGAAAATATTATAGTGGTGGCGGTCCACTGTTAACTTTAAAAATTCACCCGTGTTGCTTATCCTTGACTAAAGCTAACTATAGTTAACACTGCAGTGTCTAGTATACCCGTTCTTACAACACTCACATCTCTTACAGAGGTATGCTAGAAAAGATCAAAAGAACAATGAAGGTGGTCTTAATCTTGAGTGACTTGTTTCTTATACTTCAAGGCCTAACGATGTCAGATTGGATGCCATGGTTGAAGTGGCAGATTTGCTATAAATAGGAGTTCATGAAAATGTATTTTTTAAATAATCAGAAATAATAGTTGGAGCCATAAAATAGATGAAACTCAATATGCTAACACACTAGCAGAGTATATATTCCATGACATTATGGGAAAAAATAGATATATGATTCTAAGTGAAATATACAGAGCAAACCATGTTAAGGATTGACTTACCCTTCTTAATTCTTGTTTTTGTCACCATCCTAGTTATTACCAGCACTCTTTGAACAATGTTAGGTGGCCTGAATTTTCATGGCTCGAATGTCTCAAAACAACGTCGTTTTGGGTGTAAACGACGTCATTTTGACACATTCGAGCCACACAAATTATGGCCATCAAGCATTTTTCGCACTTCTTTATGTTGGTTCTCATTTTCTAGATCAAAATTGTTTTGTTCATATTTTGCTTATCCCCTTTTTTGGGGGGGTTAAGTACTTATTACGCTGTTCTCTCATGTAAACTTAGACTTGAGGACTTGTTGAAAGGAACTTGAAATTTGAAAGACAAATGCTGGTGATGTTGGTAAGTGGGTAAAGTTGAATCAGTATTGAAATATAAAGAGGGCACACTTGCCTTGTATTGTGGATAATCCAGAATGGAACTTTCAAATAGGTGCTCTTGGGCTCTGCATAGGGGAGAATTTAAGTTCTGAAGTTGGAATAGGGATACTTAAAACTCCAAGGAGAGAACCCAAGTGGCTTAGATTAGATGAGGTTGGGATGATGAGTTTATGTTGGGGAGTGATGTTGAACACCGTACAAGGTTTTGTTGGACTTTTGATTATCTTTCTTGACTTTTGTTTCAAAATGGATGGCAATTTTATACACACAAAAAGAGGTGACATCAAGTTGTTGCCTTCATAGAATAGTGTGTGTATGCACACACAAATATAACTTTTTTTCTGTCAAAATTTAATACAGTACTTATAAAAAAAAAAAAAAATGGATGGCTAGGAAATTTTGCGTGTATGCCTTGGACATTATATAATCATATTTAAGAGTTGATTTGAGTTTAAACTTTACATTATTTTGTCTTTGTTTTTTATTTCTATTTAGTTGAGCTCAAATTTTGTCTTGAGCCTTTCTTTTTGTCCTTAGATTTTGTGCGAAGGGTGTACTCCCTTTTAGTAATATGTTCTTAATACTTCCAAAAAAATATATGGATTTTGAAGGTTAGTGTGCTCCTAGAGCGATTTTCTTGCAATTTATTATTATTTTTTAAAAAAAGTTATTTGGTAATATTGCAATTTGCTGGAGAGATTCCATATTAAGGGTGAAAAAAATGTATACAAATGTACATAAGGAAAATATATTAGTATATATGTACATAAGGAAAATGTTAATTAGTTAAAATTCTTTAGTTTTTTATTTGTGAATCATATAGTTTTAGTTGTGATGGAAGAGAAGTGTAGCACTTTGTAAATATCTATGTAGTTATTCTATTTATTGCAGTAAAATTTTAAATAATTATTTATTGTCATATTAAGATGTTTGCTTAACCTTTTGAGGGTTGTGTGGGAATGTCTCCTCCATATCACTACCCTCAATCCATATTCTTCAATATTTCATTTTGTGAGTGATTTAAAATATTCATCTCATCTCATAATAATTTGTTTATGTATTTAGCATTGTTTTGATGAAATTGATTTTTCGCATAACACTTTGCTGAGATTACAATATGAATATTTCGCGTTATCATTGCGAGCTTAAGATGAGTCGTTGCTTGGTTAGAGGATAATTACGCACATAGTGCCCAACATATAATATAAATAAATTTAAATCCATCTTGTATTTAAATTATGCCAATTACAAAGGGGAAATGATTAATAATAATTAATAAATAAATTGAACCAATTACGAGTGCAAAAGTTTGCTAAAAAATAAAAATCCATAACAGGTGTCGAGGAATAACATGAACAGGAAACCTATTGCAGTTGTTCCAACTCCATCCCAATTCCCAAATGTTTTCCAATCATGAATTTTGAATTGAAATTTAAAATAAAAATATATAATACAAATAAAACATAAAATATAAATTGAATTTGTTTTCCTCTTTCTCACCTCTGTTACAGATATATAGAAATCTATATTACGACTGTAAAATAAACCAAGCAACTCATGTTCCAATTCGTGAAAAACTTAAATCAACTTTGAACACATCTTAAAATTCGGTAAATTTTTAAGTAAAATTTAAATAATTACTACTCACCTCGACTCGATTTATACTAAAAGCTAGACAAGCTTGAGTAGCCCACTACTTGGCCCGTTTGTTTACAGCCCAAATTCAACCACATCAACCATGCATACTCCACAATAACAACGAAATGAACTTGCAAGCCTATGAACATTTCTAACCACGCAGTAACTTCTCCTGTTAGTTTGTCACTTATAGTACGCAAGTCAAACTATTTTCTCAGTAGCTTGATGTACACTAAAAACAATCATGTTTTACAGTAAACCTATCTTAAAGAGTAAGTTGAGCTCCACAAAAATTGTAATTTAGGGCTACGTCTATAAATAGAAGCATGATTTGATTGACTGACCGATCCATCGTGTCTTCTAGAGAGAGAGAGAGAGGGAGAGAGGAAAATAAAAATAAATCAATCCTCGAGTAAAAGTTTAGTCGACACAAAACCTTGGGTGCAGAAGGAATATTAACACCATTTCCTCTCCTGTTTCACGTTTGGATTACTCCAACAATGAACACTCAATGCAGCAACTTTAGAAGCATTCCCAACTCCATATGCCTTTCACTGGATCAAATCAAAGTCCAATGAAGCCATACCCCGGTATCACGATGACCTGCAAATAATAGTTAGACAACAGAGTAGACAAGTATTACTTAAAAAATATTTATCCAAATGAGCTTAATTAGGCATGCCTTAAAAAAAATTGCAATCTCATCCCATTAATAATTAATCCATGTTAAGTGGTCACGTGACTCACTTAAAGATGACTTCAGAAAATATACGGAAGAAGACAAAAAAACTTCGATAAAACATAAACAGATTGCACATAAAATAAGTCCCATGTTTGTTTAGTCTTAGAATTTGAAAATACCCTTCCTTTTTAACACCATAGTTATCAGAATTATATTGGCTATTAGCCTATATTAAGAACCAGTTCAACCAATCAATAGCAGTTTCCTGAGATTCACCAGTAGATTCATCCACTTATGAGATGCACGGCAAGAAAATTATTTTTAGCACAAAGAAAAAAGTCAGTATCGTACCTAGATATATTTTTTCATTCAGCTAACTTGCATCAACGTTGGAGGATGACTTCTTTTTTCTCTTGTGCTTGGGCTTCACTGCATCTATTAAAGTCTTCTTTCCATTTGTTTGTCCTCCAGTTCCCACTGCCCCATCTGGAGAAGGAGCCGGCTTAACATCATCAACAAGTTGGTCTGGTTCTGTTTCAGATGGCTTCTCATGTCTTGATTCTTCTAGCTTCTTATTGGATGTTAACGCTCCTGCACGTCACATTAAAGCCCGTTAATTTCTACCTCATCATTGTTTTGTTGAATGTAAAGAAAGTTTAAATGCAACACCAACATGCAGGAATGAACATAGATCCCAAAACTAAAAATGGAAGCTGTCATAGAAGGCATACAAAAAACTTTTGAGAACAGCTAAACAAGAGTTTACTTTCTTCCCCAATTGACTTTCTACATACTGTATGCACATGCGGATAGAATATAGCAGATGTGATTATAAATAATTTATTGATTCACAAACGGTCATTGCTACAGCAACAGAAAATACAGGTTCAATTGAAGAAAAGCTTGACTAGCTTCTTCATTTTTCAGATATCTAAACCCAAAATTAGAATCAATGGGTTGATGAGTGTCAATATGGACAAAGACGTACAAGCAAGCAAGCCTGCTTACCATGAATGCCTAACAATGCATATTTATGTTGATTTACATAAGCAAGGTTGCATTCATTTGTTGTTAATTCCTTCAATTTATGTTTAATTCTGTGGAAATCTCATTGTAAGGAACAGCTTGGCAATCAACATGGTGTTAAAGAGCTTTGGAGAGGCTTAGGAGCAAGGAAGAGATGAAAATAAGTTAACGCAGCACAATGGTGGAAGCTTCTAGAGTGCTCTTGCTCCCATATCTAGCAGCCAACAGAAAATTGTCCAGAAAGCATGCTGTTGGAGAATGCTAGAGCACCCAATCTATCACACTAGTCTACTAGGTGCACAGGTGTAATGACAAGAATTGAGAAATAAATACAAGGGCATATAGGAGCAAGGATAAGAAGCAACTGCCACTTCTTCATTGGCAACCATTATTTTTTTAACCACACCACTTGAGATTATATAAAAAGCAAAAATAAATAACAATTTTGAAAGACCTGTGCAACATCAAGTGATCACATGCATCTCAGCCAACAAGACAACAATTAAATCCAGGAATATGACTAGGGCCTTCCGCGACAAAGACCAACCAACCAAATCAGATAACTAAGTGTAAAGCTCATCAAAAAGCATATAACATTTTCAAAGAAACACTAAAAGATAGAATGGCAATTGTTATGCTTTTAGGAATTGTTATAGAATTTAGATACCACGTGCGGCTAGAGAAGTTTTCAATGCATCAGGACCAATTCCCTTTGAGTATGGATCCCTGAAAAAGAAACCAACCTATTTGAAAATGAGAAACCATGTGCTAAGGAGAAATAGGAAAGGAAATTCAACACATAATTTTTCCAGTTTAAAAAGCAAGCATGTGATACAGGGAAGAAAGGGCCAACAAACGGTAGTTCAAGAACCATACTGTTGCAACTAGCATAGCAACAATCCCAAAACTATTATGCCTCTTACATATAAATAAACTGCCTTCACTAGCAAGTGTAATTTCATTTTGATGTGCTTTTTGAGAACCATGGAAACTAGATTTAGGCCTTGCTTGGGAACTAGAGTTTTTAGCCAAAAAGTCAAAAAGCCATTACAAGTTATCAAATCCTTCTCTCTACTAAAAAAGCCACTAAAAAAAGCTAATTCCCAAACACCCCCCTTAGTCTAACAAGCATTTATAAAGCAAGCCCAGTTTGCATTTCATGGCATTTTAAATGTTTTCCCTCACATAAGATATAGAATAATTATAAAATGGAAGGACTTGATTTCAATTTGTCAGTTGTCAAACTAGTCAGTTCCATTGTCTACAGCAGCTTTCTAACATCATGCTATGGTAAACAAAATTAAATCTATCATCAACATGAAAATTCAAGTTTTCTAATTTGCATGTTGTTTAACAAGTTAATATGATGTTCCCAAAATAAATTTAAAATGGAGTTCAGTAAATCATAAAGCAAGGTCCTAAATTTTTTTACAGAATAACATCATACCAACTTGAGGGCCCACCAATGAAACTCTTTGAATGGCCATCTTTCACGTTGATTCTGTCTTGCTCAGATGATTGGATTTCACCTTCCATGTTATTACTCTTGACTAACACCACTTTCCTCTGTTATCAACTTTAATCTTTCTACATGACGCCCTGACAAATCACCAACTCCTTTCTGATCTACAGATTGGTTCTTGGTCACCAACTTAGCACCAGGTTCATTAACATCCAAAGCAGCAGAAGATGAGTGACGTTTAATCTTCCGCAATGCCCTTTCGGTGTTGTACGATTCAACCTGCAGAAGTTGACATAGGAAAATTAGGCATGATGAAGATCTATCAATTCAATGAGTGAGATGGTATCAGAAATGATCACTTTCACAGGAGACAAATGTCATCAACATGACCTCTTTTCCGCTCCACACACGAAATGAACTGCTGTGTGAAAAACTGTTATTTCACATTCAAAAAACCAACCCTTATATAATTCTTAATGAAAGCACGTGTACGATGTGTGAACATGCACTTATCTTTAGGGAGTTATCTTAGATGTTAGTAGCAGAGCCTTACAGTGGTGGAAGCTCAACTCTTGCATTCACATATTAAGGTTTTGTGGATTGAATTCAAACCTAAATTCTGCAGCTTTCCATAAACCCAACACAAACATACCCTTATCCAACCCATATGGGTCAGCTAGATGGATCCTTTTTCATCAACACCCTACTGGGCAATGCCCAAGAGATGCTTTACCATAAGATATACGTACTGTGTACTATATAGACTAGAAAAGGAAAGGAATTTGTTGATATAAGGGAAAAATACACAAGGCATGAATGTATAAAAACTTCATTCTTTAAACTGGGAACTGTTTTTACTAATGAAACATAAATGCAACAGCCAATGGCTTTTTATTTCCTAGGAATCTTGTGTTGCAGCCTTGAGTTTATTTTAAGAGCACACCACCTTCTTAGAAGTGTCCGTGCTTCAAAGATGACAGCAATGACAAAGTCCAAACCCAGCTATATATTTAACCAATCAATAATTTTACATGATGTACAAACCATGCATAATGAAAGAACACATGAATGGAAACAAAATATCCAATAAAAAATTTCTAAAGGGAAAAACTCACAGCATTCTTAATCTTGCTAGTGACATCAGCAGCCTTCACAGAAGCAATTCTTAAACACTGCATAATGACACTCTGCATGACACCCACTCCTCCAGCTTTTTGAATCGCACAAACATCCCCATTTGTATTAAGTGTAGCAATCATTCTTCCACTCATAACAGCCTCTTCATTATGGGTTGGGTCTATTACCTAGGCAACACTAATTATATTAGAAAGCAAACCTAACATCTGGAACTGAATAATAAGTGAATTTTCTTTCATAAGTAGAGACCGAAATACTTTTAGGAGTTAGTTTGCCTACCACAATGTTATCATTACCGAAAAACCCAAAGGTTACTGCTATGGGGAGATGATGTATTATCAAAGGAAGTGGCTCCCTCACCTGTCAAAAAGAAATAAATGTTAAACCAGCTATACGTTAAAGATGTATAGGGAAGAACAATTCGTGATAGGTACCAAAATGATTTAATAGCCCACTAGGAGAGAGAGACATCTTGTGTAATTACTTCATTGCAAATATTTTTAATCATTAATAACAGCATTACATGGACTAAAGCTACACCAAACATTCTAGCATAGATTCTCAACATAAAATAAAATAAAAAGCACAAGCAATCTCAATAAGCTACCCCAAACAAACTCAATTAAGACTCAAATCAATAACAAAATTAGTTTACACTGCAGTGAAATCAACTAAAATAATCAAGCTTTAGTAACATTGCCCTTTATAGGCCATAGACATACACTCCAAATTGTGTCTACAGCCAAGTTGCAGCCTTACAAGACCAGGGTGGGAGATCCTGAATGTTTGAATTTTTAACTGCTCTATTGATTTATCAGAAAATCAATCAATTACCGTTACATGAAAAGATTAGTTGCACAGGTATCAAGAGATATAGAATATATTTTGGGACTACAATAAAGACTTGCTGAATTTGTGAGACAAGCAAGTTTCTTAGGTAATTGAAACATCACATTGTGGGCCTAAAATCAGAACATTCTTACATATGTTTACAGTTATCATTTAAAAAACTAAGGTTAAATGTTTACAACATCAAGTACATTGAAATCTTATTTCCAAAAAGAACATAAATAAGTGAAGCAGCGGACCTCAGGTTGATGAATTATCACTTCTTGACCATCTTCTCCACCTAATGTACATTCAGGCCGCCGGAATGTCATGAGAGCAGCCAAAGCAGCAATATTGGCAGTATCAACAAGATTTCTGTTTTCATGATCAAGAAAGAGGAAAAGACTGTCACGCTGACATAAAGTCAAAAAAAATAGAAGATATTGACTTGGATTTACAAATATATTACAATTTACCCCCCATTGTCTAGAATGTGAAGATCGAGGCGAATGGCCCACACTAGCTTCCCAGCGATAACACAAAGTGATTCCATGTCTACAGCTCGACTTTCCCTGCAAGATATTTCTTTTCAATACAAAACCCTACCAAATATGTTTACAATAGGCATAATAGGAAGTCATTACTTAAAAGCAAGTTTTGCATTCATATGTTATTAACTACTAACTAGTGAATTTAAAACTATAAAATAAAAATTTACAATTTTCAAGCAATTTATGGTTATGATTCTTTACAAATTGTAAGAATCAACGAGAAAAAAGAAAGAAAGAAAATATCTTGAGCATATTCAAAATAACATGATTTTATTGGATTATTATTATTTTTTTTTTTTTGGTTTGATCAACAACAAAGCATGATTTCATCATAATGAACAAGAACATGCACTGAAATTCCAAAATTTTGGGATCTTTCATGATTGCCAAATGCTTTCATAAGCTCCCGTTTCAAAACTATTTGGAGAAAAAGGCGCTTAGCCACACAAAAAAAATAACTAAATAAATATAATTACACTTGAGCATGGCCCATTCTATTTCTGAAAAATTAAATATGTATACAAAGATAAGAATAAAAATCAAAAACACCTCAAACCACGGTCTATTATACGTCCCAACTCCACAGACTTCTCCAGACGACTGCTTCAAAGGAAGGATCAGCCGTTGGAGAGAACTCGGTGAATATTGAAAGGGACCCTTCATTTGGCCTATCTCGATAAGGTTGAACTAGTTGGGAAGTTACAAAACCCATAACATGAGTCTGACCGAGCTGCACCTCTGATGAGCCATCTTCCCTGCAAATTGTGGCATAATTTTAAGGCTATCCATTTGCACAATTGTCTCATTTCAACAAGAAAGAAGGGCAATGTCGAAACCACAATAGCAACAATACCAAATGCAACGATAATAATATAAAATTTAATCATCCAAGAACTCTAGGGTTTGATTTGATAAACAAAATAACATCATCCATCAAAGCAGCTAGGAGGATTTCACACATACACTGATTATTAAACAAAAGGACTGGGTCCTTAAACTAAGGATTCAAAACATTTGGGAGAAGTAGCAATTGACTAATTAAATCATTGGCAAATCTCTTCCCAAATCAATTGGCATACATAAACAAAAGCATCTTAATCTCTAGAGGCTAAAACACAGCTGCACAGCTTTATAAATCTCCATTAACATAGACAGACTGCCACATTAACAATTCTTACCTACCAAACTTGATAGTAAGCCGTCTATAATCAAATGGACAGCGACCATCAACTCTAAGGTCCGATAGCAAAGCAGTCTCGATGAATTTCTTCTCATTGACAGTCATCCGCCAGGTATTAGCCAATCTCTGCTCCATTTTTAGTTCTGCAAAAAGTAACCCCCAAACCAAACCAAACCAAACATATTCAACATATACGTACAACAATATACAATGCAAGCAAGCATGCATCCAATACAAATGTAAACAAACAATTTCTAAATAGTTCTACACGGCATCTCCAATCCTTGACTCAAACCCTATATATCAAATTTATAAATTTGGCTAAACCTTTATTCAAACTCGTACCAAATTGAATCAAATTTACAACTCTGTCATTACTGACGCGTTTAATCAAAGTTTAAAGAAAAGAACGCAAAAATTCAAAATATTAGAGAGGGCGGGTTGGGTCAGGGACTCACTGACTCAGAGGAGGTGGTGGCGGGAAGTGGCGACGAATGAGGAGATTGCAGTACCTGGAGTGGTGGCTGCTGAGAGCGCCACTGCCGGAGAAACTTCGTCCGATAAGCTGTGTCGTTTACGAATTTCGAAAGGAGTGAGAGGTAAGGCCTTGAAACCAAACGACTGAAGGTGAGAGGTGAGGGAATGAGAGAACCCTAACCCTAATGACAATATATATGTATATATACGGCCTTATAAACCGGCAGCGAGAGGTGAGGCCATCGGCGGCGTGAGCAGGGAAATGGGTAAGGGGAGGCGAGAGCCGCTGTCTCTATCGCTAATCTGATTTGAGAGAGTGTAAGCGAATTAGGTTTAGAGCAACTCCAACCACACTCTTTATTTTTCACTAGTTAAAGTACAAAAAAAGGACACTCTTTATTTTACCTAATTAGTTTAGCTATTGTATGTTCCAATCATACTCTTTATTTTAACTAGTCATTCAAACTAACTAAACCAATTTTTAAAATAAAAAATGTTATATATATATATTACTATATTTTTCATAAAATGCCACATACGCACCAAACGCTAATATGATTGCCAATATAACATTTGCGATAATATTTTTAAAAATAATATTTTTTAATATTAGTTTTAAAAATATTATAAAAAATAATGTGACTGGATTTAATTCTTAGGTTTGTTTGTTTGAATTACCTACTATCAAATATGTGGAAAAAAAAAAATCAGCTGTTGGGATGAAACATAAAAATGCATGAATTTGAAACACAAAATTTTGAAACCTACATATTATTGCTATTGAAACATGATGAATGAAGAATAAATGAGAAATTATAAATGAGAAATTTTCAGCAGGCCATACACGCACCTAAATAATGAGAAATTTGGATAACCAGCAACATGGTGTACATTGGGCATGGGAAATTAATCATCCCTCAATGATGAATGTTTTTCCCCAGCTAGAGAGACCACATGATATATCCAACCAAAAATAATTCCATTGAACCATTTATAAAATTTTCAACGAAGCCAAAGCCAAACCATGCTTGAAGACTCTTTCTTACCTGTGACTCTTTCCTCCCTCCTCCTCAAAGCCCCATCATTCAAACCAGAAAAGAACCAAATGGAACCAATGATGACACCCAAAAGGCACACAAACAGAAACAACCCATTCAACTTCCAAACACAATTAGATCCATGCAAGGGCTCCTTTGAGAGAAACCCCAGACACAACAGAAAAAGCCATTAAATATAGACCTCAGTGATACCAGTGGGTTTGTTAGCCAGTCCAGCTCTCAAAATTCAACAAAATCAAACCAGTATGAGACATCTACCAGGAAGAATGAACAAGAAGGTCAAAACAGTTTGCTAGATGTTGATTCCTTGAGAAACCCAGCTCACAAGACTAACCAAAGGCACAATTTAAGAGAACCCAACTAGGAATGTTGAACAAAAATGAGAAGTTGCAAGAAACCCAGTTGTTTTTTCAGCAAACTAAGCTTCAATTACTCACCAAACGATGAATACAGTGCTACCACCTCTTCAATCTCTTTGATCTCTGTATACAGATTCAATGCCTATATTGCTATGTCCCTTTCCTCTTTCACTGTAGCAAGACACAAAGAAACCTAACCTTAAAATCAAATTAAGCTTGAATAAGATCAAATGATTCCATTAAAAACAAAATCAGAAAAAACGCGCATATATATAAATAAATACATACGTACAGAGACAGACATATTTATGAATATATGAGTGATGATGGATTTATAAATACAAACAATCTCTTATTCCCAACAGGAGCCCACTGCAGCAAAACCCAACCCAAAGACAGACCAGATCAATGATACACTCTCCTACCCCACAAACATCTACGCACCTGATGCAGATATAAGCTAAATCTGAATAAGATAACTATTAAAGAATTCTATCCTAATACAGAACTTAACACTGCATCTTTTAATCCAAATAGGTATAATTAAGTCATTCAAATGCTTAAGGCTAGACAAAATTAACTCTACTTAAAATAACAAACAGCATCCAGGATCCAACAGCCTCTGTCCCATTCATGGGGGTTTCAATTCAAATTAATAGGGTAAGCCCAAGAAAATGAATTCCAGTTTATGAGGCACTTAAAAAAGCAACTGGTGAAATTAATTAAGGAAGAAAAAATGGGAGGCAAGGCTATGGTGACATATGATTTATAAGCAAAGAAATGACAAGGCTAAGGAATTCTGAGAAAATAAAAAAGGTTAATTAGTCCACCTAACAGACTTACTCCCCATTGCCCAGGGGCAATTAGTCAATGCCATGTTGATCATTCATGTCAAAGAACAACATTTTTGGGGAAGCTTATGATTTCCATCTTTGTTATGGGAAAGTAGCATTACCAGAGTTAGCCAACACCGCATGATTTTTTCCCCCGAGTTTTTGCTAACCCTAGTTTATACGGTGATAATCATTTAGATCCCCTTACACGAAAAGGTTTAAAAAAAAATTATAAAAAAACCAACCAACCAACCAACTCTTCCCTCCTAAATCATGAAAATTTATAATTGCATTCCAATTCAACAAATTCCCAAATTTTATATTTTGCTTCTTGGTCAGTTGTAATTCCAAAAAGATTTGGAAATTTATCTTGTAATTTCACCTTTTGTTAATTTCCTTGGAACATATTCGTCTGCAATGCACAATTCAATTTTTCTCTTGGTTTTCTGCCTTCAGACTGTAAAGTATCTGATTTGGAAATTTATCTTGTAATTTCACCTTTTGTTAATTTCCTTAGAACATATTCGTCTGCAATGCACAATTCAATTTTTCTCTTGGTTTTCTGCCTTCAGACTGTAAAGTATCTGATTTCCCCTCACTGTGATCTACGTGGCACATGGGGGTTGTTGGCTGGCATGTTCACACCACACACAGAGAGCTTAGATGTTTAGATGTTTCACACCACACACAGAGATCAACCATAACCAGCTGTACAAATTATTTGTATCTCAATATTTGGCATGATATTATTGGTCATACATAGCATCATTTATGCAGCAGCAGCAACAACAACAACAAAAAGTTCAAAAATCTCTTATTTTTATAAGACAAAGATCCCAACACGAACATTTGATAAATTTAGGAATAAAAATGAAATAGCAATAAATGAGAGAGAGAGAGAGAGAGAGAGAGAGAGAGTATACTACCTTGAAATAAATCTTGAATAGCTGGCATGTGACATGTAACGCTCCAACATGTTTGGGGCCTTTTCCCTACAATTTACATATCCAGTATTGACCGATTAGGAAAACCAAGGCAGAAAACTTCTACCCCCATAATTTATAAATGAATTCAACCTTAGCTTACGTTTTCACAGATTATAATCATTCATTGAACTAAATTCTTAGCCAGATAACATTCTTTATGTTATGCCACTATAACTATCAAGACTGATATATCCAAAAAATGGAGAAGGAAAAAATTCAATTTATATAACTTAATAACATCATCTCTCCCATAGAATTCCTCAAGTACCCTGACCTGTACAAATGAAGTACAAACCCGGGCTCAGTGTGTGGCTGCTTCAGAGATATTGTCCTCATATAACAGTTGGTCTGAGTCACATGGAAGTAATGAATTGATGATACGTCCTACTCCATTAAAGGAAGGTGCAAGGAAGGGACATGGGGTAAGGGATTTATGGTTAGAGGGAAAATTACTCTCCCTTGTTTAGCTGCTGCCACTAGACCAGGAGGAGACACAAATAAAATAAAAGTGCAATGACACATATGCAGAGGCTTAAGTGTAGGATTGCCTCCGGTAGAACTTGACAAAAGTTGAAACTAATAAATTTTGCACTACCCATTGAAGGAGCATAGCTTAGATTTAGATAAAATACTAGCTTAAATGTAGATCTCAATGTGATGACTGAATAGATTTGAGAGCTTTCTGTGAGTGAATTTAAAATAATAAAGTGAAAATAGCATTTAAATTGTTTGCAAGAACGATACTAGTTGCACAAAAACTAAACTAATTTGTGTCTCCTACCAATACTCCATCGTTCTCTTAAGTCGCAGTTCAGCTTCAATATAACTAATCCTCCTATATATTGGTAAATTTTAATCCCAAATACAACCAATTAGTGTAACCAAGAATGTAATAAAAGGCTAAACAAATCAACAATACACAAGATTACGGTAGCAAGTAGCAACATGTACTGGGTGCACCTACAGAGATTACAGAAGAATGATCATGATAGAAGTGAACTGCTGCCAAAACTATCAGAGAATTAAGACAACGAAAAACAAAGTATTCTGATGGAGACAATGAATCGAGCACAACGGATTGTAAAACCAAGAAAATGGGAGAGACCCAGATTACAGAGGAACAAGGAAAGTTTGTGCTATACATACATATATATATATATATATATATCTAAAGAGAGAGAGAGGGTTTATGGGTTGCATAGAAGGGGAAGACAGAGAGATAGAAGGATCCATACCTTGAGGAAGAGGTCGATGGAGGGAGTTGCAGACAACGTTGAAGGAGAAGATCGATTTCGCTGAAATAGCAGATCGATTTCGCTGAAAGAGTAGATCGATTTCGCGGGAGAGACGTGTTTGGAGATCGATTTCGCGCTGAAGAAGCATATGGATTTCGCGGGAGAGACGTAAGCAGATCGATTTCGCGGGAGAAACGAGTTTGGAGAGCATTCAATCACTCTCCAATTGAAGCCAGCGAAGAAGCCGCGAGGGATAATAGGAAGCCATTTACCTAGCCCGTTGGAGTGAAATATTAGGCTGATATGAATTGAATCCTTCAGTTATTTTTCTCTCATTTTTATCTGAAATCTATATTATTTATCTATTTATCTATCTATCTATACGCAAGTATAGTAGACGCTCACATACTCTTAATTATTTAATCTTAATTTTTCATAATTTTGAGAGGAAAAAAAAAAATTAAGGTGGCACTTCTTCCTCTCTCATCCTGTTTTTTCAAGCCAAATCCCTCCTTATATATAATTATATTTTTGTTTCAACCTCACACTGCTTCTCAAAAAAAAATATAAGCAAATGTAGTAGAAGTTCACAGACTCTCAATTATTTAATCCTAATTTTTCATAATTTTGAGAGGGAAAAAAAAATGAGGTGACACTTCTTCCTCTCTCACTTTGTTTTTTCTAGCCAAAATAGAGAAGAGAAGAAAATTCACATGAAATATATAAGAAAAAAATATATATTTATCAATTTAGATAAATTAAAAATTTTAAAACTCTTATCACCTCTTTCCCTTATCTCAATTAAAGTACCCTCCTTTTGTGTGACTTCCTCTCTCATATGTCTCTCTCTTCCCTCCTTATATATAGTTACATTTTTATTTCAATCTTACACTGCTTCTCACAAAAAAATAAAAATATGACTGTATATCTCTTCCAAAAAACTTACCATTATTTGTCACCATCACCTCCATGGTCATTTCATAAGAAAGTGAGATTGGTACTTCCTAGATGGCCATTCCGTAAGAAAATTAAAAATTGATATATACAATATAACAGAGGTTGTCATTACTTTATTTTTATTTATTTTTTAAGCCCTTTTCCCAGTTTTTGAGTTATATGTTTCACTTAATATAAAGACAAACCAATCACTTTTCATAGATTTTTTGTTTGTATTCCATATGTATCAATAAAGCAATCTGTCAATTTTTTTTGCATATGTTTTTTTATTTTTCTTATATTTGAGAAAAGTTAGTATTTTAAAAGTTACAATAGTGTTGAAGTTCAAACGATACTTGACTCACAAGGAAAGCAAACAACAATAAATGTTAAGGATAATTGAGAATTACTGGAATGATCAAATGGATGGCTTTTATAGAGGAATTAGGCCATCTCTAACGGTTCATCAAATCTTGCATCAGATTTGAAATTTGGTGAAAAAGTCACTTTTTGGAGCTCCAATGGTTTCAGCAAATTGGTATCAAAATGAGAATGGAACAAAAAATTCATCAAAGTGATAACAGGCTTCAGATTTCACTATTTTACTGTACTTTACCGTTGGGGGAGACCAACCGGTCAACCAGTTGGATGTCTGGCCGATTGACTAACCGGTCGACCGGTTCCCTTTCAAATAGGTAAGTTCAAACAGGTCAAAAGGTTCAAACAGGTTAAAAAAAAAAATTACCCTTACCAGTCGACCGGCTGGTCAACCAACCGGTCGATCTTTCTCTCAATTCTGCATATATTTTGTTCAACAGGTTTGATGCTCACTGTTGGAGGAAGCCATATCAAATTGAGAAAACAACCTATTTTTTACTCAGATTTGGTAAAAAAAAAAAAAAATGAACAGTTGGAAATGCTCTTAGAAAGTTTTACCATGAGGAAGAAATTTTAGTTTGGAAGCACATATGGCCAATTTGAGTCTTAAAACAATATGTCAACAAGAAACTTATCAAAGACTCCTATGTAAAGAGAACGCTTTTGTTTTTGTTTTCAGCTTCTTCTTTCTTTTTTTTTTTTTTTTTGTATTTTTGTATTTTTGTGTGTGTGTATAACTAAAATCTTGAATCATACAAATGGTGTATATGAGATGAAAAGTACTGGCGATATGTTCTCTCTATTTTATCCAATCTCTTTTCCACTTAAGTGTTTACTGTTGTTAATTGTACTTTAATTTTTTTTGGCACAATTTTTTCTTAGTCCAATAGATATGAGCACACCATTGTTTTTTCTTTTTTGCTGAAGTTTTAGCTCGAGGTCGTGTGACACAAATGGTTAGAACATTAATCTTAGATAATAAAAAATAATTTAAAAAAAAAACTAAAGACCAAATAAGAAAGACAAAATTAGTTATATTAATGTATGATTTTGGTACATATGAAAAAATTAAAATAAAATATTTATAAGATGTTCAGTCCCTTCATTTTCTTTTATCTTCTTATATATTATAAGAATGTAATATGGAACACGAAAGGCCTCCAAACCCTTAATGCTAACTCTTCACTTTCTTTTCTGCTGATATTCTCTCAAGTCCCCTTTGCTAATTTTCCTAATTTTTATTTTTTTTAAATAAACATAACAAAAAAAATCTGATATACAAACAGATAAAATTAATAAATTTGATCTATCTCGCTTCCGTTAAAATCTTTCTTAATTAACAAATTTGATCCTATCTGTTCAATTAAAATCTTTATTTTACCTCTCAATATCTAATTTATTTTTTTTATTTTTTTTGAAGTATATCTAAACAAATCTAATTTGAAAATTTGATTTTTTTTATTTTTTACAAGAGCTTCAAACGTTAAATAGAAATTTTCAATTTTTAAAAATAAGAAATATATTTGGCATAAAATGATAAAAAAATTACAAACCCACAAAATATTTATAACCATATATATATAAATTTAAAATATATATAAACCCATGACAAATATAGATAGATAGATTTATGGCATTCAGTTTATTATTAATTCTTTTTAGCATATATATGTTTTCAAGGCCGGCCCTGAGATTTAGGGGGCCCAAGGCGACACTTCGGAAATGGAACCTTCTTACATTAAAAAAAAAAAAAATTCATGGATAAAACGATAAGTTACAACTTTTTTATTTGTTTGTAGCCATAAAAAATTTTATTTGCACATATAATCATTAAAATTATAAATAAAAATATACTTTCATACATTAAGATAGGAAGCAATCATTACAAATACTTTTTTTAAAAAAATATATAGTCTTGTTGCTTTTTTTGGGCCTCATGTTCAGTTGGGCTTATAGTATTTGAGTTTTTTTTTTTTTAATCTAAAACACAAAATTATATTTGGAGCCCCTATTTTTAGCCCAAATTTGAGGGCCCGAGGCGCAAGCCTCTCTTGCTTGTCCTCAAGGCTAGCCTTGTATGTTTTAGACATTAGGGTTATCGAGAAACATCTTATTTATTGTTAGTATTATTTCATTAGTTAGAAATCAAGTTTATTATTTCAAGAAAAATAGATCAGTTGAATGATAATAACATTTTGTGAATATCTGCTTTTTGAATTATTGTCTTTACTTATAGAATTTGAAAAAATGATCTTTATTCATTATGATTATAATTTTATGACAGAACGAACTTAATGTATTATTAAAAAATTTATATACTATTAGATCAGTTATTTTTATGTTATATTACCAAAATAAATACTTCAGTTATTTTTCTCTCATTTTTATTTGGATAAGTAAAAAAGAAAAGAAAATAAATGATTGTAATTTTTTTCTTTCTTGTCTAGTTAGATTTCATAAGAGAAAATAAAATAAATTATTTTATGTTATATTACCAAAATAACCTTTTATATTTTGAGGACATGAGTGTCAATCATTTTATTTCTTTTATTTTTACATATACAAAATTAATATTATGAAAATATAAGAATTTGTTGATTTTTTTTTTCTTTCCTAATATCTCTACTTTTGAGAAGATTGAAAATGAGAATTATAAGAGAAATTGATTTCTTTTCGTTTCTCCCCATTTATCTCTACTTAAGTTATTCAAACAAATAAGAGAAATACATATCTCTTCATTTATTTTATTTTCTCTCCAAATCACTCCATCCAAACATAGTAATTGCCAAGTGATTGGGTTTGTGTGAGTGTGTGACGTGAAATGAATTGTCGAGTCACTTTGAGCCCGAGTTGGCTTTTAAAACTGCCAACCATGCCGATCCGTTCAACCCGTCCCACCAAGTTGTATTATTGTGTTTGGTTTTGGTAAAGGGATTGAAAAAGAGATTTAAAAAAGAAAACAAAATTGATAGGTGAAATATAAATAAAATATATCTAACTTTTATATAGTTTCACATAGTTTTTTATTTATTTTATTAAATTTCTAAAGTTTGTGTTTAGTTAGAAAATTTGAAAAAGAAAAGAAAATCTATAAACGAAATGTAAATAAAATATACCTAAATTTTATATAATTTTACACACTCTTCTCTTTTCATTTACAAATTCCTAAATCGTGTCAAAGATGCACAGTTCTAATGGAGTTATTAAAAACCTAAATTAAGCAAAAATCAACATGGACATCAAATCAATTATAAAATCAATCACATAAATGAGATATAAAAATATCATCACGATGTTTATAATTTATTAAATTTTATTATAATATTTTATGTAAATTAAATAATAATAATAATAACACTAATAATAATAATAATAATGTACAAGTGAAGTAATTTGTGTCAAACTATATATTTCTTGATCGATTGGGCAAATTGTTTTACATGTTTAGTTTTGTAATTGATTTTGTGTATATGTGTAGAATTACTGAGATTATAAAATAATTATTTCTAATTAACGAGCAACTATTCTCTCCTCACAAAAATATTATGTTTAGCGTGTATAGAAGTCTAGGAAAAATCGATAAAATTGAACCAACCATTCAAGATTGATAAAAATTTATGTTTTATTCTGATTTTGAAAACTTTTACATAGAAACAAACTTAACCAACAAAAATATTATACTATGATGCATCTCAAGTTTCATTAAAAGAAAGCACAACCAAAATCAAGCACACCCTTCTAACAATCAATGTGCAAGATGATCCTCGAAAATGGTATCAAAAGTCGATTGTCCAAGCAATAAGCTAGTCCAAGAAACAACCATAAATACCAACCCAATATTGCAACATCTATATCTATACTATATATTAAGCAAAAGGGAGTTTTTAACCCCAAATCTTGTGAGAGTTCCAATCTCCCAATCTAAATTTCCTAATTTTTTAATTTTTTTTAAAAAAAAATCTTAACATTTATTAACTCCTCCCAACTTTCAAGTCATACTCTCATAATAACATTTTAATGCATTAAGAATAAGTATAAAAAAAGTTCTTTAAAATCCAACACATATGAATTACTTGAAAAGTCCCAACACATATGATTATTATCTCTCATAATAACACTTTAATATATTAAGAACAAACATAAAAAAAATTTCTTAAAAAGTCCAACACATATGATTATTATCAAAATATTAAACTTTAATATAATATAATAAAAAAAAAACATTTAATTCATTGAAAAGTCCAACACATATAATTATTATCAAAATATTAAACTTTAATATAATATAAAAAAGGAAAAAAATAAGACATTTAAAACAAAAAAAAAAAAACATTTAAAAATCACAATTCACATATATAGATAATTGTAAACACAATCCGTGCATAGCACAAGTGATATGCTAGTATTACATGATTTGGAAGAAATATCCTAAAAAACATCCACTAAAGAGGTTAAAAAACATCCACTAAAGAGGTCACGGAAGGGAACCTCAGCAAACAGAATAATAATCATTCACCCAATAAGTTACAAGTCAAAGTACCCAAAAAAAACTTGGCCAAACATCTGGTTTCTCATTCCAACATAAATCCACAAATCCTTGCATGATTAGAATCTTCTCCTAGGACTTCTCGAACGGTGTCCATGTGGTGATCTGCAATAATACAGACAAAAAAAGGTTTGTGCTTTATGTCTGGATGGAAGGACTCAAACCAATAAAAAATATAAGAAGATTATAAAAATGAATCTGCAAGTGAAAATAAGTACGCCAATACACACTGATATTACAGCTTTAGTGACGTTTCAATCATTTTACAGCTGTCAGATTTCATGTCATAAAGAGCTCTCACTAGAGAAGTGAATCAAATGAAGTCACGGTGACAAAAAAGATTCAAGTATTGTTATTTGCTGTCTCTTATTTCTCTCCATGAGTTCGATGAGACAATAGCAAAGCACCCTATGGCATCTAATGATGCTCTTTCTAATACCTGTCTATTTCAACATGAAATATTTAATATATGTTTGGTTTTTTGTTGATATGATGTGGTAAAAACAAATTACCTACTAAAATCTGGGAAAGAATTACCAACTTTGTCCCAATTCATTACCCACAACAAACATCAAAACCGTTAGCACCCTCACAATGACAAAAGTATATGCACACAATATGAAATTCTTGATATGGAATTCTATAATAATAAAAGGTTATGTACCTGTGTAAATTTATATATATATTAATGGTCCTCATAATACCTTTTAGGATTTGCCATGTTAGTGTCTCAATGTCAAGTAGTATATGTAACCTGTATCTGTGTTTGTGCTACGTAGAACCTCGTATCCCATGAATCTCACACAAGGGAAATGTGTGTGAATTGTTGTTTTCTTATGCATGCTCAAATCCACTAAACAAATAAGCTGTGAAGGAATAATTTATTCTATCCATTCAACGGGAGAGGATATGTACAAGTGCTTCCCTGTCCCACCTCATTCCCAGTAATACAAGTCAAACCTAAAAATAAAATTGTTTTTCGCCCTTCATTGTATTCGTTGTCCTGAGAATCCAACCATTGATTCACAGAGATTTTCCATCATAGATTTCAAGTACTTATATTGATAAGCACAAAGATTTAGCAAGGAACATACCTTCTCCTCATATTCCTCCTTTTAAAGGGCCCCTTGCTGAATGCCCAATCAACGTTGATGGTTTGAGTGAGCAATTCAGTTCCATCCATTTCATTTATGGCTTTCTGTGATTCTTCAAAGTTCTCATATTCAATTAGTGCATACCCCTGTAAAACAATATTGCATGTTGAGCAATTCAGTAAAACAACAATTTAGCACAAACCTTACTTATTGATTTTTAATTTTATTTAGAAAAATTTAAGTTTTGGGTAGGCAGACTTCAAACCCACAACCTATCATACTACCAAAACACCCCTTTACCACATGAGTAAAGCCCCATAGAAACTTGTACTGCAAAATACAAGGGAGTAGCCAAAAAAATTGAAACACATCATAAAATTATACCAAACAACATTCAACTTTTGCAAATCAGCAGTCTTCAAAAAGATGAAAGTTAGCTCTCACCCATGAGTTCCTTAACTACTAAATATGTTTCACATGGAAACTACTGATCAAAATATGTCTACACCAGTAGTAGTAGATAACTAGCCATGTTTTGATAGCATTAACTTTTAAAATAAGCATGGCACAAGATACAACGCCCTTTCCATCATCTTTTCCCAACCAATATACAAATGTGTCAAATTTTCAAAGTTCAAATAACTGCATCGCATTTACATGGATTCGTACGGTGTCAAGTGCGGACATGTTCAAGAATATGGAACATGATGTTACATGATGTTCACAAAATGAATATGGAACTTTTTATACATAGAACAGGGGTCTTATGTATAAATTTATACTAAACTATTACTTGAGCATATTTCTTGGATACATGTCTAACTAAACATGTAGGAAACAATCACACAAATCTCATATCCTAAATCGAGTGTCAAATGGTACTTCACAAATTCAAAGGAATCCAAGTAATACAAAAGGCATCTCAAATTCTCATGTCATTTGAACTTCTTGACTACAGAGCACAAACACATCTCCTTCCTATTATGATGCCATGTCCATGTCCGACATAATATTGATAATCTGATACTCATCAGATGCACAGAGCCACATGTTGAACATGCATTCATGTGTGTACTATTTTCGAATATATACATGTGACTAGGTCATGCACCAAGGATGAAGTCTGAATTTTCAATTTTGTACAACAGTATCGACTAAAATAACTACGAATAATTAACAAGTTAACATAGTTGCTACTTGCAAATAAGGGAATAGTAAACTAATCTTAAATTTAAAGAACAGATGTGAATGAATAAAATAATAAAATAGGATCTTTAAATGGATAATAGGCCTGACAAACATACAACTTTTAGTTTATAAGGAATTGCTTTTAGGAGTCATCGAAAAATGCTGAAGCATCAAAGACCAAAGGTAGCCCACTTCAGCATAAAACCAAATCATGAAATGTTTCAAGGAAGGATGCTTCTTTTTTATCAGCAACAATCAAATTTTATTACAAATAAAAGAAGAGGCTTACGAAGAAGTTCTACGAAGAAAGTAGTCCTCCAAATTTTTTTAAAAAAAATAATGAAAACAAAATTACAACTTTCCAATCTCTAGAATTGAAAAGCAAAAGAACCCCTTTTAAGAAAGATAGCACTAAAACCCAAAAAAAGATAAATAACAATGATACAAATTCTAAAATACAATTTTACATCAATAACTATCAACTACAATGTCACACCCACACATTACATAATTATGAGAGAATGAATGCATAACTTTATTCTTATTATCCATTCTCAAAAAGCATTTGTCTAACCTTAACAAATCCAGTTCGACGATCAAGATTCAAATGAAAATTACTAATCTCACAAAATTCGCCAAATGCATTCTGCAGATCATCTTCTTGTGCCTCTTCATGAACTCCAGTGACCAGAATAATCCATCCTTCAATGGCTGTAAAAATTCACCCACATTAGGACTACTATGTGGATCTTAAAACTTCTCTGTAAATATCAACACAAAAACTAAATCATAGAAAGCTATCTAGCTTTTACATACTGTACATTATGTGATAATACAGATGCAAAGAACTGATCTCCCTGACCTTCAACTCTAAAATATATATATACATATATATTCAATCTTAAAATTTATATTAAAAAATAACTATAATACAATAATAGACATAAGCATAAACCAAATCAAACAAAACTAAACTTTGTGTCCTAATCAAATGGGTCAGCTACCTGAATCTTTTTTAGCTAGTAAGCTCTATCAAGGGCGACATAATCAAGTAAATTGAAAATTTTATATTTTATTCACTACCACATCACGTAACATCTCTATTTACAGTGATCATATCACTTTTCCTTATAGTTGCACTTATAGGTGTTCATTATACATGACCGAACCATCTAAAACCATCTTCTCAACTTATGATTTGATTTCTACCATTTTCCCAATGTATACATTTCTAATTTTATATGTTTCTAGTCTTACCACACATTCATCTAAACATGAATAGTTATTCTATAAAATTTTCTAGAATTCACCAATCACATAATATCACAAATGAAGTTACTCCAAATATATATATATATGGATATTACATTAACAAAATTAAACCAAAAAAACAAAAACTGAACTACAGAGAGAGTGGGAGAGAGAACAGACATCGTTCAGGACCGGGGCCGCCATCGGAGTTGAGAGAGTCGAAGCGACCGGCCAAGCGGTTGTTGCGATCGGCATCAGACTCTTCTTGGAAACCACGGCCTTTGGTCTTCTTGGGAGCAGTGGCGGCGGCGAAGGCGGAAGAGCCGCCGGTGATGGCGGACTTGAGCTTTGGGAGAGGAGCCCTAGGCGAAGCAGCGTCGACGTCAACAGTGCCGTCCTCGTCCATGAGATCGTCGTCCTCCGGCTCGAAGTCCACCGCTTCTACATCTGCGTTCGCCATTCTCTCTCTCTCTTTCTCTCGGGTAAGGGTTTCTGCGCTCCGAGGGTTTAAAAGAAAAAAAAATTACCTATTTATTTTAATTTTCATTTTTAAAAAATAAATAATAAAAATCTCAAAATTTTAACCTTATAATAAAATAAATCATTAAATTTTAATTTTATTAATTTTAACCTTATTTTTTATTTAATTTTAATATATACTATCTACCTATTTTAGTTAAATAAAATGATAAAAAATAATATTTTAATTATTAAATTGAACAAAAAATTATATTTTATACATTTTATATACACTTATATTAAATTTAATGACTACGATATTATTTTTTCCTCGATTTTATTTAACAAAAATGGACTGATAATTTAAATTAAAAATAAATCAAAAATTAGATTTTAAAATGATAAAATTAAAAAGTCACGGTTTATTTTGTTACAATTATCAAACTCTTTTTTTTTTTTTGGGATTAAATTACACTTTGGCTCTTAAAGATTTTTTTCATGCAAAGTTATTTATTTATTTTAATTTTAGATAAATTATAATTTACCCCTCCTATCTTTCATCATTTTCTGTTAGTCTTTAATTTCTTTTCTCACTTTGACCTTTCATATTTTACTTTTTTCCAATTTTATTATAAATCTAATTTATGTTTAAAATTATACATAAAAATATATTATTATATTAAAATTTGGATTGTGTCAAGTGTGTAAATTATATATAATAAAAAATTTATGACATGTGACTGTCAACTAATCATTTTTATTTTTATTTTTTTTGTATAATTTTGAACATAAATTTGATTAAGGAGTAAATTAGAAGGAAAAAAAAAAAAAAAAAGACTTGCAAATATAAAGGGTTAAAGTAGACCCAAAAATAAATAAATAAATAATTAAGGGTTAAAATGAAAAATGGCCAAATATAAAGATGACTAAGTGTAATTTACCCTTAACTTTTTATAAATAACTTGCACTTTTCATTTTCAAATTGTTGCTAAAATTTTATATTGATTCATCATTTTTTAATTAAAATAATTAAGTGTTCATAATTTAATTTATATTTTATGGCAAATTACACTAACAGTTTCTGTAGCTTGAAATTTGTGTCACTTTGGTCTATAATTTTTTAATTGTGATACATTTGATCCTAAATTTTAAATCTCGTTTCAAATAAGGACAATTGAATATACTATTGTTCCATTTTAATGACAAAATCATTAATTTGATAAAATATAAACTAGTTTTACAAAAATAAATGTCAATTTTTTTGTAATTTTTAAAATTTTACATTTTTAGGTATGTGTTTTGATGATAATCATGTAATGAGTGGCTATTTTTGTTGATATTTTTTGATGTTATCGTGTAATATATAGTTATATTTATTGTTAAAATATATATTTGTTATGGTTATCATGTAATGGATAATTATTAAGCTCTTAATGTGTAATTGATATGTTTAATATATGAAATGTTTTTAATTTTGAATTTTTTTATTTAATGGATTGGTTTAATAATTATATTACAGTTATCACCATATTTGACTTTTAAAAAAATAATAATTAATTTAATGAAAAAAATATATATATAAAATATTTTAAAAATTATTTATACCATTCCAAAACATAAAATTATATAAAAATGGTTTTTTTTTTTTTAAAAAAATTTCACCAATTTAATTTTTAATTTATTAGAAAAAAATTTCAAAATATATTATAAATATTAAACTAAACAAAACTTTATAACCAAGAAAGTTCAATATTATTCATTTAAAAAAGGCTATTAAATTTCAAATAACGTACAAGTTAATCAATACAAAATAAATTATATAACAACTTTATTCTTAAAATATTATTTAAAATAAAATTTAAAATCAAATATATTCAGGCCTCGTTTGGGAACCTTCCATTTTAGCAAAAAAGTCAAAAAGTTACTAGGCTTCGTTTGGGAACCATCTTTTTTAGCCAAAAAGTCAAAAAGTTACTAAATTAGCAAAAAAGTCAACAACCCATACCAAAAAGTCAAATATTCTCTTTTCTCTCTACTTTTTGCATATTTTTTCGTAAAAAGTCAAAAAGTCATCCCAAACATACTAGTTTTTTTTTAGCTCCTATTTTAACTAAATAGCCAAAAAGTTACTAAATTAGCCTGTTTCCAAACGGGGAGTGTGTTTGGTTTGAGCTTTTTGGATTAAATTTTTTAAAAACTGAGTTTTTTGATTTTCGTATTTTTTTATTTTTAGTGAATATTTTAAAATTTTTAAATTTTAAATTTTTTTTTTTACTTTTTTAGATGCACCTTACTTAGATGTATCTAAAAAGTAAAAAAATTGTGAAAAAAATATTTTAAAAAATTAATAAATACATAAAAATACAAAAAATGTACTAAATTCTTGTATTTTTTTTTACTTTTTAGGTTTATTTATGTTAGGTGTGTCTAAAAAGTAAAAAAAATATCTAAAATATTAAAAAATTCAATAAAAAAAAAATACGAAAAATAAGAAAGTAAAATTTTCTGAAAAATATTTTTTGAAAAATGAAAACAAACAAACTCATTATAATTGTAAAGTTAAAAACTAAAGTAATACAATTTAATTCGCCTATATTCTAATACTAGCGTATGCCTGTGCCTAAAGGCACGGTGTAAATAATATTAAGATTAAAATACAGTTATAAAAATATATTTAACAGGCTGTACTCTACAATTCCAAATAAATCAAATATAAAAAAAATTAAAATATCAAATAATGCACATCAGCCAGTGTTCTGCAATTTAAAAAAAATTAAAACTTAAATATACACCAATTAGTACTACTGCTGCTAATCAAATTATAACTACATATTCAGCTCCAGCTTCACCCCATGGGATCTTCTCTGGGTTCCTAAATAAAATCAAAAAATAAATTATTAGGGCCTGTTTGGTAACGTTTACGTTTTCAATTTATATTTACAAAAATTTTATAAACTGGTTTTTGTTTATTTTTAAAAAAACATAAATTACAAACGCGTTTGGTTAGACAAAATGTTTAAAAAATTTTAAAAATATAAAAAAGAGTGAGAAATGGCAAGTGGTGGAGGGTAGTGGGTAGAGACGAGTGGTGGCGGTGGAAGACGGTGGTGGAAAATGGTAGTGAGTGGGTGATGGTGGTGGTGGGTGGGTGGTAGCGAGTGGGTGGTGGTGGTGGCGACGACGGGTGGTGGGTGGTGGCAGGCAAATAGCGGGTGGTGGTAGCGGCGGCAGATGGCAGGTGGTGGTGGCAGGCGGATGGCGGGTGGTGGTGGGTGGGTGGTGGTGGCAGATATGTGGAGAGTGGTGGTGGTAGGTGGGTGGGTGACAGTGGCGGGTGGTGGGTGGTAGTGGTTGTTGTGGCGGGTGGTGGGTGGTGATGGTAGGTGGGTGGCAGATGGCGGGTGGTGGTGGTGGTGGTGGTGGTAGTGGTGGTGGCAAGTGGGTGGCGGGTGGATGGAGTGTGGGTGGGTGACGGTGGCGGTGGCGGGTGGTAGTGAATGGGTGGGATGGTGGCGGGTGCGGGTAGTGGGTGGTGGCGGCAAGTGGGTGGCGAGTGGATGGTGGGTGATGGTGGTGGTGGTGGTGGTGGTGGGTGGTGGTGGTGGTAGCGTGGGTGGTGGTGGTGGATGGTGGTGGCAGGTGGGCGGTGGCGAGTTAGTGACGGGTAGTAGATGGTAGTGGCGGGTGGTGGGTGGGTGGCATGTGCTGGTGGTGGTGGTGGTAGTAGCGAGTGGGTGGCAGATGAGTGGTGGGTGGTGGTGGGTGGCAGATGGGTGGTGGTGACGGGTGGTGGCAGAAGACGATAGTAGAAAATGGTGGCAGGTAGTAGCTAGTGTTGGGTAGTAAATAAAAAAAAAAAAACTCAAAACTCAAAACGTAAACTCATTTTTTGAGTTTATATTTTTTGACCAAATTTTATAAACTGAAACTATTAATTTATAAATTAAAAATTTACCAAACAAATTTTTATTTAATTTTTTTTAATTTTTGTAAATATAAACTAAAAACTAAAAAAATAAGTGTTACCAAACAGCACCTTAATAATCAAAGGGTGCCATTTTGAAAATAAAATGAAATATAAATATAGCAAAATCAGCTTATAATACCTCAAACCAAAGACTGCGACGGGTTTGTCACCAAAGAGAAGGGTCTCAGAATCCTGAACCTTAAGCTCATTTTTTTCCCATTGACCATGAACAATATCATACTTAAACATATAGGTCTGTACAACACAAAACCAAAATTAAGTTAGCTGAAGATGGATGTCCTAATGGATTTCATGGCCAAATGATGCCTTGTGGCCACTGTAGCAAATATCAAGGTTCAAAAATCCGATTGTCCATGATAGAAAGGAAAAAAACCAAAAAGGATATGCATTGCAAAGGGAAATGCACCATGCTTTGTTGCAGAAAGACTCACTGTCATTAGGGTAAAAACAAATACAAAGAGAGAAGAGGAGAGGCAGAAATCAAACCTTGCGAGTGCGAGTTCGAAGGGAGGGTGGTTGTCGATGCTGAAATTTTTATTCATACGAAACAGATTGATTGGAAAAAAACCTAACTTGGATCATCATCCGTATATCATCACCAACCTGAAAAAGTGAAACAAAGAGAAAAAAGATTCATCAAATATATCAATGTATTCATGAATGTATGTATTAATGAAATGAAGAATAACAGAGACAGAAGGGAAAAAAAATATCAAACCCAAATGCACCAATCAAACCCAAGAATGTTATAAACAACTCTAAAAATGTATGTATTCATGAAATGAAGGAAAAGAACAGAGAGAGAAGGGGAAAAAATATCAAACCTAAATCACACCAATCAAACCCAAAGGAGGCAGCAATCACATTACAATGTGGCAGTTATTCATGCATTGGGATTTCAGAAGCATTTCTACTATTTCACATCAAAATTACAATAAACATCTGGCTAAAAAAAAAGAGCAAATCAAAACATAATTGAAAAACA